>CM044004.1:44716044-44874266 GCA_024085815.1 Flaveria linearis | reverse complement strand
GTAGCCACAACCCGGCTACCGACTCTCCTTGTGAGAGGCTATCATCTGACTCCTCTTCTTTCATCTGCCAAGAAGTCCCAGTGGATGGCAGCCTGCTCGGATCCACTAGGAGCTGAGGAACCACTCTGCGGAGGTGGTGGAGAGATAGTGGACGTGTTAGTGGCTCATGGTTGACTAAGCCAGCATCTCCACCACCCTGACCATGATCTTGGTCATCGTCATCGTCGTCGTCGTCATCTTGAACCACGATAGACTCAACATACGAATCACTGTCGTCGTGGCGCCACTTTTTCGAGCGGGCGCCACGTAGTCCACATTGGCCAAGTGGCCAAATAATCTCATAACCGGGGGCTTCACGTGCTTGCCCCGGTATACCTTTATCCTCCCTAATATGGTGTCATCCATCACCTCTAGAGACATCGTATCGTCCTTCTCCTTGCACAACTGAGGAAGCTTCTCGTCAATGATCATCTGTAAAAACCTCGGTTACATACAGAAGCCTTCCTTCCCTTTAGCCTCTATCTTCTCCGTCAGGTATATGAAGAACATCCCTGAGAAAATGAATGGGTGGTTCAGTACCAGTACAACAAATGCATTCTAGATTTGGTCGCTCATCTCATCGAATCCTCCGCACCGGGAGGCAATGCACTTAAGGATCACATATGCCAGATACTTAAACTGTGGGCACATGTTACTCTTGTTTAGCACGGCAACATTGATGTCGCCGGCGTACTTGATCCTCAAGAAACATCCCTGAAGAGTCAGGGGATGTATCTTCGTTGGGTAGGCTCCGTCCTCACTCAAGTCCAAGACCCTCTGGAAGTCGTCCTCCCTAACGTCGATGTCTTGGCCGAAGATAGAACTTCGGATACAGTATGGCTCAATTGAGTGATCGACCACGGCATTCTCCCAGAATGCCTACTGTATGGACCTATACGGTGTGCAGGGAGTAGAAACGGCTCTGTGAATCCTCGATCGACGAACAAATCAATGATCCCGGTGAACTCTAAAGCGTTCCGGGATTTAGAGTCGAGATGAGTACAGATATTGTGCTTTGTGCTTATCGTCCACCTGTCAGCCATGTTGCTGTAACACAAGTAAGAAACACGTTAGATCCATTTACAAGAAAGAACATTTGAGTTTGAGCAGAATGTATCTAACTGGTTCAATCGTATGATTGAACCATGCGACTGAACTCATTCATACGATTGAGCCTACGACTGAACTTAGTCGTATGCTATGCCATGTGATTGAGTCAGTCGGGCGACTAAGTCACCGATTAATTCAATCGTGCGATTGAATCGTACGTCTGGCTCAATCGTACGACTGAAGTTCATCATCATGTCCTTTCGCATCTACACTGTTCGATCCCAAAATTTTGAATCTTTGTCAAAACAGTAAATTTCACTTGAAGTTTGGATTCGTTAGACGCGCCTGGACTCGATATAACACTTAATGTCTTTGAAATACACGTTTTTTTACATTTAAGTGTCTTATTTTAGGGTTTTAAGTCTCGGTTCATGTTTTAACCCATTCGGACTGTTTGGTTCGATTAATCATCCTCATTAGTCACTATTTCAGTCTCATAGTACCTGTAGATGAACAATAATCGGTCAGTGATGCACAATGAGTAGTAATCACAGTGAAAAATTTGAATAGGGTATCTAGGTAGTCGAGGGTTTTAAGAGTTTTGAAGTCAAGTGTAGGGCTACGATCGACTGAGCCCCCTTTTATACTGATCTGTGTTTCAGTCGTGCGACTGGACCTATACGTATGATTTATTCGTGCGACTGAGGTTCAATCATGCGACTGACTTAGACTTCATCAACAAGTCGTATGATTGGTTCATACTTGTGATCCAATCGTATAATTGACCCATACTCGTGGTCCAATCGTATGATCGGATCATACTCATGGTCCAATCATGCGGTTGGCTCATACTTATGATCCAATCGTGCGATTGGTTCATACCTATGATCCAATCGTGTGATTGGTTCATACTTATGATGTTGACTTCATGAGTTCCAACCTTTCTCAAACCTAAATTTTGATATAAGACATTAGGACCATTGATCATCTCAGACATGATCCTTTTAACAGAACACCATTTGATCACCTCAGATGTGATCCTTTTAATTAAAACTATTTGATCACCTCAGACGTGATCCTTTTAATTAAAACCATTTGGTCACCTCAGACGTGACCCTTTTAATTACAAACCGTTTGATCACCTCAGACGTGATCCTTTTAACTTTCAAAAACAATGATTTCACAGTTATCGTTCGGTTCATTTTATGGCATTCACATATTATCTCGTTACATAGTCCCACATTGACCCAAAACTAACAACTAAAACAGAAAACAACTTTAATTGAAATTGAAACAAGACGTATTTTTGTGGTTTTCATTTGAGGAGGGTTGAATACTTTTAAATATCATTTAACTGATTTCTCCTCCTGAGCAGAAAAACTTCAATTGATTTCGTCATTTTTGGAAAGATTCATATGGAATCATACATGTATAAACATATCATTTGGGACTCTTTTATATATGTTTGGATAACTGATTCTTATTTATCTAATAGTCAAAAACACCGAGGAGATCATACTAGAGCTGTAAGAAGCACACAATGATTTTGACTGTCGAGGATTGTAGCCATGATGATTGTCAGTATATTTGTCCACTTAAATCCATACACAGATTTTTGACTCACATTGGTGATTATTTAGGTTTATTGTTTCAACGAGCATTTGTGGATCCCACACTTATATGGTAATCAACATTCCTTAGGAGATTTTTAAGCGGTCTACGGGTTTTTGACAGAAAGAAACTATTCTAAGAGCTTTCAAAGAGATGCCAAGCCTCAGGTCAGTGCCATCGCATAACAGAGAGGCACAAACAACAATGCATTCTAGAATATTTAGGTTGTGCTTATCATCAGGTCAGTGCCATCGCACAACAGAGAGTCACACAACCTATCTTCTTGTTAGAGCAATTTTCTTTTACACGTAATGCACTAACAACATTAGTCATTAGATTGATTGCGTTTTACATTTTTAATGCTCTTTGCTCATTTTATGGTCGTCCGCACACATTTGTGGCGTTTATTTTGCTCCTCACCCCTTATTGGAAATGCGTTGATTGTGTTAACCAGGGATAAGATGGAAACCCATAGCCTGTTGAATGATTTAGTTTAAATTGATTCAGCAATGAAGTCTACTAGTATATTGTGTTGAATCTATCAACATATCATATAATGGACTAGCAACCTCTAGGCCTACTTTCTCTATTTAACCTCAGTAACAAACTAGTTTACTATCATTTTTCCTTGATTTGGCTTAGACTTCTCAAACTTTTAAATTGAATATAACATATTGAACATTTAAGTCTTTTTGATGTCCCAAACAATTTGTTCCATGTGTACTATCATTTTCCATAATCTTGAATCAATTTCACAGATTTGATGTCTTTACTTTTCAGCTTATCTGCCCACCCCCATTTTTTTAAGTAATTAAATACTGAAACTAAAACTATTCTCCCCCTAAAATTCTAAAACTGAAAATCTTTTTGTGTGTTTGAATTATTAAATATAGGAAAATAAAATAGAGAAAAATTTAAGTAAAAAATAAAACATAGAGACGGACTATGAACTTGATTCATCTGGAATCATTTCATCTTTCTTTTTAACGCCATTAACCTCTAATAGATAAAGAAACCGAGGTTTATCAAAACCTTTTGTGTAGACGTCAGCGCGTTGGAAATCCGTGTTAATTTTAACAATATCGATTAATTGCTTTTCAAAACAGTCACGTATAAAGTGATATTTAATTCCGATGTGTTTAGTTTTTGGGTGTTGGACCGGATTTTTAGTGACAACAATAGCAACAGTATTATCAACAAATATAGAGGTCTTAGAAAATTGCAAACCATAGTCTTGCATTTGCTGTTGAATACAGATGATTTGTGAACAACAACTTGCGGCGACAACGTATTCAGCTTCATATGTTGACAGAGCAATAGATGCCTGCTTCTTACAGTGCCAGGTGACTAATCGTCTTCCAAAGAACTGACATCCCACTGATGTTCACTTGTAATTCATCTTGCAACCTCCATAATCCGAGTCACTATACGCTGTAAGCTCAAAGTCATTATCATAAGGATACCACAACCCAAGTGTTGGAGTACCCTTCAGATAACGAAAGATCCTTTTTACCCCAACCAGATGATTCACTTTTGGTTTTGCCTGATATCTGGAACAGAGACACGTGGCATACATAATATCAGGACGAGAAGTTGTGAGGTACATTAGAGATCCGATCATTCCTCGATACATAGTGGCATCCACCAGATTTCTATTTTCGTCGGGTGCCACATCGTGGTTCATGGCAAGTGGAGTACCCGCAACCGTTGCTTTCTCCATGTCAAACCGACTAAGGATATCTCCTACATATTTGGTCTGATGTAGGAAGATACCATTTGGGGTCCGATCCACCTGTAAACCAAGAAAGAACTTCATTTCTCCCATGGCACTCATTTCAAACTCAGCTTTCATCACTGATTCGAACTCTTTACATAATGCTTCATTTTTGGAACCGAAGATTATGTCATCCACATATATCTGCACCAGTAGTAAATCACCATCTTTTTCCTTAATGAACAACGTACAGTCAATGACCACTCTGCGAAAGCCATGTTTCAGCAGATGAGTAGAGAGCTTCTCATACCAGGCTAGAGGGGCTTGATGGAGCCCATACAACGCCTTGTCAAGTTTATAAACTCTATCCTGATGATGAGGATCCTCGAATCCTTCTATTTGACTAACTTAAACCGTTTCACGGATCTCAGTATGAAGAAATGCACTTTTCACATCCAATTGATATACTTTAATCTTCATGTAGGATGCATAGGCTAGGAAGATCCGAATTGCTTCCATCCTTGCCACCGGTGCGAACACTTCATTATAGTCAATTCCCTTGACTTGCCTGAACCCTTGAACGACCAGCCGAGCTTTGTTTCTGATTATGACCCCTTGGTCATCCTTCTTACATCAAAGAACCCACTCAGTGCCTATCACCTTTGCACCTTTTGATCTGTCCACAAGGGTCCAGACACCTAACTTCTTAAACTGTAGGAGTTCTTCTTGCATGACACTTACACATGCCTCATCCTTTAGGGCTTAGCTTACACACTTTGGCTCAACTTGACACACAAAACTTCATTATGCCCTATCGTGTAGGTATCCTTTTTCCATGACCGCAACATAATCAGCCGAGTATAACTGATTTCTTGTCTGAACTCCTGAGAGAATATCCCCGATGATGTTATCTAGGGGATAATTGACATTGACTCGAGTTTTGGGAGAGGTGGGAACTGCCACTTTATTATCCAGATTCTGAATCCCAGGTTCAGTTTCTGTAGCTGTTGGAGTATGAGGTTCAGAAGTTCTAGTTGCATCATGATCAGATGCTAGTGTACTTTCAGAAGAGGGAACCTGTTCCTCCTGGTCCACATTTGTAGTTTCAACTGCTTCATCATCAGATGAGGAATCACTTACCTCTAGCTCTCCCCCTGAAGGGCTAGAAGTATCTTCTAAAGGAACCGATGATGTCGAGTCTCGTGTAGGAGTGTTTAGAACATCATACATCATTTGAGTAGCTAACTCATCATCAGAATGGGAAGGAGGTAGATTGAAGGACTTAAAACATCCATCATAGTAAAAGAAAAAGGAAGCTCCTTTTCCAGCAAGGGGTGGTGTATCTTTGAACATAAATATTGCACCACACTTCTACTTGACCGATTGAGTTATTATAAACTCTTTTGTATGGTATACTGTAGCCGAGAAAGATACCTTCTTCTGCCTTCTCGCAAAACTTCCCAGTCTGGTTTTTCTTTAATAGCATGCAGGGAGCTCCAAATGGTTCTAGATACTCCAAATTGGATTTACGTTGCTGGAGCAACTCATAACAAGTTTTTCCATGACGTTTGACCACTAAGACCCGATTAAGAGTATAGCATGCATTAGCCACTGCTTCATTCCAGAATCGAATAGGCAGTTTGGAGTCAGCTAGCATTGTCCTTACTGTTTCTATCATGCTCATATTCTTCCGTTCAGCAACACCATTCATCTGTGGAGTGTAGGCAGAAGTGAATTGATGAACAATCCATTTCTCTCGACAGAATGCCTCCATCCACTGATTCTTGAATTCTGTCCCATTATCTGAACGAATCTTCCTTACTTTCAGCTTGTAGAGTGATTCCAATATGGTAACTAGATGCTTGAATGATTCAAATGTCTCTGACTTTGCTTTCAGGAACATCACCCAAGAGAATCTTGAGCAATCATCAGTCGCCACAAAGCAGTACCAATCTCCAGCAATGCTCTTTGTGCTGACTGGGCCAAACAGATCCATATTTAGAAGCTCAGGAGGAATGTTGATAGAATGAACTTTCTTTGATTTGTGAGACTTCTTTATCCGTTTCCCTTTCTTGCACGCTACGCAGAAATCTGGGAGCTGAAAGTTCTTGACTGTATCCCTTTCTGTTTCTTTTGACGAGAAACACTGAGTGGTAGACTCAGTTGTGGAGGCTTTTGAAAGGTACAAGACATACATGTCGCTATATCTTGAGGCTGACATTAGAACTTTTTCCTCCTCGATAACATACTCCTTCTTTAGTATGTAACACTTCTTGTTGTCAAACACAACCTTAAAACACTTATCATAAATTTGGGAGACAGAAAGCAAGTTGTTTTGCAATTTCTGAATGTAGTTAACCTTGTCAAACTTCACCTTCTCATTTCCTACTTCACCTTGTGCGGTGTTGTAACCTCCTTTATTCCCAGCGAATGATACGTGTCCCCCTTTAATTTGCTTGATGTTGAAAAGGAGGGTCGAATTCCCAGTCATGTGCCTGGAAGCCCCACTGAAAGGATCTCAGCATCTAGTTTGATCAATTAGGTTGTATTCGTAGCGGATTTAGCACAAGAATTAAGCAAATTATACGAAGAACACAATAGATAAATCAATGTAACAGTTGGTTGTAGAGAAAGAGAGGAATTCTACAAAAAGGTGTTTTCTATTAGATCACACGTTTCGGCAAGGATTACAATTAGGTCATCTTCCTTTTATAGAAAGAATGACGTCAGCTGATGTCACTTGATAGTGACATCAAACCGTTATTCTAACAAACTACTGAAACTAACTAAACTACTGAAGATGTCAAACAGCTGACATCTTCTTACAAAATACTAAGTGTTAAACTTATTACAGCAGCTGAAAGGAACTACTGAAAACTACAACGACTGAAGAACAAACTCTTCAGTCATTTTACAAACTACTGAAATAGAAAATAAAACTACTGATAATAAAAAGCTGAAAGGAAAAACCATCACAACAACTGAAGAATGCTTCTTTAGCTGTTGTGACAAACTCTGAAGCTTCAGCACTTGTCTTCAGACTTTAACTTCAGATGTTTCATCAGCTGATGACTTTAGTAGTTGTCATCAGCTGATGTCTTCAGACTTTGTCTTCAGTCTTTGTGCTTCAGCTGTTGATCTTCAGTACTTTGATCTTCAGCTGATAGTCTTCAGTACTTGAGTCTTCAGCACTTGAGTCTTCAGTACTTGAGTCTTCAGTACTTGAGTCTTCAGTACTTGAGTCTTCAGTACTTGAGTCTTCAGTTGTTGAATCTTCAGTACTTGTACTTCAGTTGTTGATCTTCAGTACTTTGATCTTCAGATGTTGAGGTCTTTAGACTTTGTCAAACAGCTGAAGATGCTTTCAGCAGTTGTTGTGATGTCTTGTGGGACTTAGAGGTTTTTTGATCTGGCTCATTGGTTCTTTTGGTCCAACAAACTCCCCCTGAACCAATGCAGCCAAAACCTCTAAGCTTATTGTTGGTCCCACTTATTATGGCAGAATGATTGGTCTATTTCCTTCTGGATCAGCTCAGAAGTTGACCCATATAAGCACTGGCCTGGGAAGAGGTCTCAAGAATTTGTTTGGCATAGTATGGATGGGAACTCTGTTTTGGGGAACTGGACACAGAGTTGTTGTCCCATCCATGAGACCTACTTCCCAACTATAAGCCTGTAGGATTCTCTGGTGTAGGCTTCTAAGAACATTACTTGTTCCTCCATGTTAAGCACTTCTGTCTCACCTTCAAAGAATCCTTTAGGCCCATAGAGCTCTGAGATGTATTTGGCCTGTTTACCACTTTTGAGCTCCACAGTTGTTATGGCCCTATAGGCGAATTCATCTGGGTGATTACCCTCTAAGAACAACTAGAGCTCATTTCTCCTAAGATTCTCAAACCTCTTGTAGACTAACCCCTTTTTAACCACCCTACTCTCTAACATCTTTTGTGGTGGGAGGTTAGCCTGATAGGTTTTTGAAATCTTCTATGATCTCCCAGGGTGATACTACAATGGCCAAGGAGATCACTTCATCTACAATCCTTTTCACTTGGCCATTGTATCTCAGTGGAATATCTTTCTTTGTGATCCTATGAGACACCCTGGGATCAGGCCAAATACACACTTTGTCCTTTTGAAATTGATATGTATGCCTTAAAGTGTATAATCTCAGAGCTTGTTTCCTCATATTCATAATTGATGAGGAAGCAGCATAGACTTTATCTACTCTTTTCAGCAGCTCATCATCATGTAGCCTATGCTGCTGTTCTTCTTCCAGTTTAACCTTCACAGCTTCCATCTGTGAGGCAGGAGTGATAGGAGTGATGGATAAAGGTTTGGGTTTAGGCAAAGATAAAACTGCAGAGAGAGGCAACCTATCTTCTTCCTCATCATCCTCTTCCTCTTCTTCTTCTAGCCTCAACACCCTTCTCTTCCTCTTCAAGGGTGCATCATCGGCTATGAGTTTTGATGGAGAAGGGGTTGGTTTTATGGGTGGTGGTTTGGTTTTAGGTGTGGGAAATTGGGCAGGTTGAGCTAGTAATTTAGATGTAAGAGAAGTTTTGGTCTATTTTACTAACTCAGTCCTATTCCCAGCACCGGCTTCACTAAGGGCTTCTATGATCAGTCCTTTGGTGAATACCTCAGACGAACAGATCTTGGTGGCTATTGCCAAGATACTGTCCCTGGACCATGATCTAATCTCCAGGACTATCTCCTTAGATACTTCGAAATGAATCTTGTCATAGCCTCAAGTCTCTCTTTTTCCTCTTGGCTATGACAAGACCATCGGTATTCTATTTCTTTCCTCTCCAACTTCCTTATCTCCTGATCTAGCTCAGCAGTGTTAGTGTCAAGGCCTTGCCTAAATAGCTGATCAATGATGTTATCCATTGACCTTCTATGTTCAGCATCAGCCTCCTTGACAAGAACATCTAGATCTTTCTCCTTCTCCTTCTCACCCTTGTTCTTCTCGTATGTGACATGAAAATCTTTTTGACTTTCAGTGACATTAACCAATCAGCACTCTCCTTCTCCTTCTCCCTCTCAGTCTCCACCACCAACTCCCTCTCATGTACTACCTCATCCTCAACCTCTTTCTCTTTCACTTCCTCCTCCACTCTCTTCCTCTTAGCTTTCACTAAATTCTCCCCCTTTTTGGTTGCATTGGTTGCAAGGGGTTGACTATCAGAAAGCTTCTTCAGCATAACAGCATCCACCAAGGGCTGTATGGTAGAGGGAAGCCTCTTATCAAGGGTTTGTATCACAATATCTGTGATAATGGGTGTGATGAGAGGCAAGGAATTTTGAAAGATAGCAACTAATTGCTCAGGGGGGATCTGTCCCTGAGAACTAGTGCCAGAAGGAGGGGCAGGTGTCTGAGTTTGTGGGAGTGGCTGAGTGTATGTGAGACCTTCAGGTGAAGGTGTCATCTGTGGGTTTATGGTGGCAGATGGACTTGATTCTTGAGAGAGGTGGGCAAGTAGATCTTTTAATCTACTTACCTCCTCTTCAAGAATAGTGTTCTGGGCCAGAACATCATAAAAGAAGCCCAGGTCATCATCAGCTGTTGCTGAATCACCTGACCTCCTGATGGAATCAGGATGTACATGTGCTGAGTGTGGCTCAGTGATCACATGTGTCCCTTGTTCGTGGTACTGGGGACTTCCTGCCTCCGGATTGAATCCATCATCGGCAGTTGCCTCTGGTGAGGTCTTAGCTATGTTACCAGCTTCATCCTGTTCATGTGCTGAAGCAGGAGAAGTGGCAGCCTCACCAGATTGTCCTATCTCCTTTGCCACACTTGGAGATGAGACATTTGATTCTCTGTGTTGTGGGCTCCCATCAACACTTGTATCCACCCTCTCTTTGGTTGGAGATATCCCAGTTGTGATTGGTTCCTGGGGAGAGGGTGGAGTGTTAAGATGAGTCAACACTTTAGCAATTATTAGTGTAGGGCTTTGAGGGGCGGTTGCAGTGGGAGATGGGGTAGAAGCAGTATGCACATGGGGAGATGTGTGCTCTTCAATGGCAACCTCCTCAAGTGAGAAAGGTTCTAGATGTGTGGCAGCCCCAGAAATGGTTGCATCAAGCTCCTGTAAAGAGGATGCTTGTGCGGTTGTGGTTGGTGGAGTCATGGTAATTGTTGGGAGAATCATGCCAGCAATTACTTCCTGCCTTTGTTGTGCAGGGGCATCCTCAGGGGACTCATCTCCCTGAGTAGCCTTTTTGGTTTTCTTTGGTTTGGGTTTGGTGGGGACTTTGGATTTGGAGATGGAGGTTGTGGGTTCCAGCTGCGTGGGTTTTCGCAGCTTGGTAGCCTTTTTTAATGTTTGGTCAGTGTTATGCCTGGAGTATACCTCAGGTAATACAGCCATGGCAGGGACTCCAAGGCCAACCAGTCCCTCAGCTTGTAGCTGGTTATCTATTATGGCCATTATAAACCATGGATATAGTATCCAATGGTTAGCAAAAGGTTTTGTGGCCATATCCTTAAGTTCCAAAAACATTATTTCAGAAAAATTTAATGGTTATTTCTCAAGGATAGAGAATAATACCTGCTGCCACCTAGTGGACATTTGATCCCATGAGGAGGTCTTTGGGGCTAAGCAAACATTCACCATGTGGAAGATAAGACGTTCGGCATCATGGAAATGTTTCTTGAGCAGGATAGATGCATGAAGGTCACCCTGATAGTCATGATGTGCGAAGGAAAGATCAGTGGTGCCTTTTGGATATTCGGTTGGGAAGGTGGCATCATCCAGTTTTAGGGTTTGGCGGATGATTGCCGGAGTGATAACCACCTTCTGGTTGTTGACCAATGACTGGAGAGAGACCTCGGCGTCGTTCTCTCCAGCAAGGGTGACATTCGTCCAGAACTGGGTAAGGGAATCGGCATATATAGTGGGATTGAGAAGAAAGGCCGTCTGGAATGGGGAATCGACCATGAGATCAATTGCTTTATCGAACTTGGTCCAAAATGGGGATTTAGTAAGGTAGGCAACACAGTTGTGACGAGGTTTAAGCTGCATGGTCACCATTAATGGTGTGAGAGAAGTTGCGGAGTTTTTTTGAAATATTTAGGTTAGGAGAGAATGAAAAACTCTGAAGGTAGGATTGGGTATTTATAGTGGTTATGAAACAGCTGAGAGGAAACGACTGAAGGTTTTGGTGTTAGTCATCAGTTGTTGAAACGACTGATGACATGGTTTTAACCTTCAGACGTTATAACATCTGAGGACTTGGTGTTAGTCATCAGTAGTTGAAACTACTGAGACCGTGGTTTTGTCCTCCAAATGTTGCAAACGACTGAAGACTTGTTGTTAGTCATCAGTAGTTATAAACTACTGAAGACATGTTTTTCATCTTCAGACATTGTAAACAACTGAAGACTTGGAATTAGTCATCGGTAGTTGTAAACTACTGACATCAGTAATTGTAAACTACTGAAGACATGGTTTTGGCTTCAGTTGTTGTAAACAACTGAGGACTTGGTGTTAGTCATCAGTAGTTGTAAAACTACTGAAGACATGGTTTTGTCCTTCAGTTGTTTGGTTATGAAACATCATATGTTGAAATCAGCTGAAGAGTAAAATTACTCATCAGCTGTTGTCGTCAATTCAGTTGTTTCATGCTGACCTCAACATTTACTCATCATCTCTTTGGCTGACTTTCAAATGTTTCATTGGCCTTCATCTCTTGTGAATATTTATTCCTCAGCTCTTGTGAACAAATGTTCATGACTTGATGAAATAAATTATTCTTCAGAGCTTGTGAACAATTTGTGTCTTCAGTACTTATGTGTAAGATTACACATCAGTACTTGTGAACAAAATTTGTTCTTCAGTACTTATTTGTTTGAAAACTATACATCAGTAGTTATAACCACATCAGTAGTTGTAACTACATCAGTTGTTTGCAACAAATAATATACTTCAGTACTTTGAAGCATTTTAGTCTTCAGTAGTTGTAAAAAATGCTGAAGACTAAATTACTTATCAGTACTTATTTTTGACTTTTGCATACTAATGCTCATCAGTACTTGGGAACTGAGAGCATCAGTATTAGTCAAATTATTCTAGCTGCAGCATACCAAGCCTTAGTACCAGATTTTGAAATATGGCACTATCTAAAGGCTTAGTAAATATGTCTGCAAGCTCATCAGCACTAGGCACAAACTTTGGATCAATCAGACCTTTTTCATAGCAATCCCTAAAAAAATGATGTCTGATCTCAATATGTTTGGTTCTAGAGTGCTGGACTGGATTTTTAACAATACAAAGAGCTGAAGCACTATCCATTAATAATGGAGTCTTAGTCTCTGTAATGCCATAGTCCAAGAGTTGATTCTGAAGCCAGAGTACCTGGGATGTACAACTTGCAGCAGCAATGTACTCAGCCTCAGCAGTGGATGTAGCAATTGATGTTTGTTTCTTACTCTGCCAAGAAACTAAACAATTGCCTAGGAATTGGCAACCACCAGAAGTAGATTTTCTGGTGACTTTGCATCCTGCGTAGTCATTATCAGAGAAAGCAACTAATTTGCAAGAATGCCCAGTAGAATACCAAAGACCTAGAGATTGGGTACCTTGCAAATATCTAAAGATCCTTCTGACTGCAATCAAATAGGATTCTTTAGGTGCAGCCTGAAATCTAGCACAGGCACATGTTGCAAACATAATGTCTGGTCTAGAAGCTGTAAGGTACATCAAGGACCCAATCATACATCTGTAAAGGGTTTCATCAACCGCTTTACCTTTCTGATCAACATCCAGTTGTATGGTGCTGCTCATGGGAGTAGAACAGGGCTTACAGTTTGTAAATCAAACTTATTTAACAACTCTTTTGTATATTTGGACTGATGAATGAAGATTCCATCAGCCTTTTGTTTGATTTGCAGTCGTAGAAAGAACTGTAATTCTCCCATAGCACTCATTTCAAACTTTTTCTTCATGAGCTTAGTGAATTCATCACACAACTATGGATCAGAGGATGCAAAAATTATATCATCAACATAAATTTGAACAAGTAACTTATGTTGTCCCACATTCTTAATGAATAAAGTTTTATCAATGGAGCCTCTACTGAAATTATTCTGTAGAAGAAAATTAGATAATGTTTCATACCAGGCTCTAGGAGCTTGTTTCAACCCATAAAGAGCCTTATCAAGCTTATACACCCAATCAGGATGTTTATTATAATCAAAGCCTGGTGGCTGACACACATAAACTTCTTCTTTTATTTTACCATATAAAAAGGCACTTTTGACATCCATTTGAGAAACTTTAAGATTGTGAAAGGCAGCATAAGCTAAGAACAATCTAATTGCCTCCAGTCTGGCTACAGGGGCAAAGGTTTCATCACAATCGATGCCTTCCTCTTGTGCAAACCCCTGTACAACCAGCCTGGTCTTGTTCTTAACAATTTGGCCCTTTTCATCTGTTTTATTCCTAAACACCCATTTAGTTCCTATTGCACACTTACCTTGGGGTAAAGGAACAAGCTCCCACACTTGCTGCTTTTTGAACTGAAGAAGCTCAAGCTGCATTGCTTTAACCCATCCATTGTCTCTTAGTGCAACATGGTAGTTATTGGGCTCTTGCTGACTGATAAAGAGAGCATAGAAGCAGAAATTGGATAGTTGACTTCTTGTTGAAACCCCAGCATTGATATCACCAATGATATCACCAGCATTGCTTTAACCCATCTGTGTAAGTGTTTTTATGAACTTCAGTAGCAACAGATGGTGATGTAGATTCTTGAAACCAAGTAGGAGATGGTAACTCAAATGAAGTAGAGGATTCAGAGATCTCATCAGTATTTGTTGTGGATGGTGTTGCTGAAGCTACAGGAGCATCCGGTTTAGTTGACTCAGGAAGGTTGTCACTAAACCTGAAAAGGTGAGTACTGGCATCTTCATCATCAGTACCACCAGGTGGAGAACTATTGACAGGAACAACAGCTGGAGGTTGATAAGGAACATATTGCAGTATGTCCAGATCAAATAACTCCACAGGGTTTTGTGGAATTGTTGGACCAAAAGAACCAATGAGCCAAGATCAGGAAAACCTCTAAGTCCTACATGTCATTACAACAACTGCTGAAGACTCCCATCAGCTGTTCTGACAAAGTCTGAAGAATCAAAGTCTGAAGATCAAAGATCTGAAGTACAACAGCTGAAGAATCTAAAGTGCTAAAGATAAGTACTAAAGTCTGAAGTACTGAAACATACAAGTACTGAAGACTTCAAGTACTGAAGACAAGTGCTGAAGACCAAAGTTGAAGAACTGAAGAACTGAAGATCATCTACTGATGCACAAAGTCTGAAGACAAAGACTGAAGACAACAGCTGATGACATCTACTGAAGTCATCAGCTGATACATCATCTGAAGCCCAAGTCTGAAGAACAAGTGCTGAAGATTCAGAGTTTGTCACAACAGCTGAAGAAGTCTTCTTCAGTTGTTGTGATGGTTTTTCATTTCAGTAGTTTTATATTTAGTTTAGTAGTTTGTACAACAGCTGAAGAGCTTGTTCTTCAGCTGTTATAGTTCAGTAGTTATAAACGACTGAAGAGTTTGTTCTTCAGTCGTTGTAGGCTTTTCAGTAGTTTCCTTTTCAGTACTTGTAATAGGTAGAACACTTTTGTAAGAAGATGTCAGCTGTTTACATCTTCAGTAGTTTTATGTTCTATCAGTTGTAAGTTTAATAATCGGTTGATGTCACTGTCAAGTGACATCATCACCCATCCTTTTGCCGCCTATAAAAGGATGGTGAACCATGCTATATTAGGTGCCGAAACGTGTTGAGTAATAGAAAATCTTCTTTTTCGCAGAACTTTTCTCTCTCTCTATGTTTGTACTTTTACATGCAAAACATTTTGTATTCTTGCTTTAATTGCTAATTTCGTGCTAAATCCGATGCGAAAACAATCTGATTGATCAAACTAGAGGCTGAGATCCTGTCAAATGGTATCAGAGCAGGTTAATAATTGATCGATTTCACTATTGATCATTTGAAACTGCTCTTTTGATCTCTACGTTTGATCGAATTAGCAATTTGCAAGAATTAGCCATAGAGAGTGAGATTCTGCTGTTTCCGGCCAAAATCTTGAGGTTCTCTGGTGGTTTTGAGCTTCATTTGTTTTGCTTAACCTTGTTTTTGACTAAAACCTGAGATGACGACACTAACTAACGATCCTCACAATACTGGTTCCTCAACCAAGCCTCCGATGCTTGTGAGGAACGAGTATAACATATGGCAACGTCGTATGCTTCACCACTTGTCTATCAACAGTGCTGGTTGTTGGAAGTCAGTGGTGCATGGACCATAGAAGCCTATGGTGAGCATCCCTGAATCTAATGAAAAGGTTCCGAAGAAACCTGAACAATATTCGGACGAAGATCTCAAGCTGTTCGAGATTGATGCTAGAGCCCATGGAATTTTAGCCATGGCTATTCCTAACGAGATTTATTCAGGGCTCTTGCATCATGAGACTGCTCATGACCTATGGGTTGCTCTAAAGGAACAATTTGGAGGAACCGATTCGGTCTTAGCAAATAATAGGGAAATCCTCGCCCAACAATATGAGACATTCTCTCATAGAAATGGTGAGACTCTGACCCAGCAGTTTGAGCGGTTCTCTTGTTTGATTTCTAAGCTGAAGATGGTCAAACAAGAGTACTCCAACATCCAGATGAACAACAGGTTCCTCAGATCACTGCATGAGAGATGGGACACTTATACCATTGTCCTACGCTCCAGTGCAGATCTAGATTCTCTATCTCTCACCCAACTTCATGGGAAACTGCTCACATTTGAGAGAGTGATAGAGCAAAAGAGGAAGTTGTCCACCTCTGGCAAGCACGCTGATGACTTTCTCCAAGGCAATGCTGCCTTGATAAGTCAGGAGTCAGAATATGCTGCATCAGAAAGCTCTTATGATGAGCATATTGATTTCTCTACCAACTCAGAACAAGCTTTTGTTGGTGTTAGTAGTTCAGGAGGTAGTGGTGACAACTTGTGTTTTTGATGGAGGACTTGAAGGGCATTCCAGATGATGATCTGGAAGAGATGGATATTTTGAACCAAATGGCAATGATAAATATCCGATCTCAAAAGTTCTACAAGAGAACTGGTAGGAAATTCCCTGGACTCTCTGGCAAAACCAAAGTTGGTTTTGACAAGAGCAAGTTGAGGTGTCACAAGTGCCAAAGGCTTGGACACTTTGCTAGAGAGTGTAGATCATCTGGATCTAACTCCTCTGCACCCTTTGTGACTTTTCCTAGTAGTAGCTCACAGCACAGAGGGCAACATTCCTCCAGTTCTGGCCATCCATCACAAGTACAGGCACCACCTGCTTATTTTGTGCCTCAGGGTCATATGCCATATCCTTACCCCTGTTACTATGTGCCTCAGCCTAGTCAAACTCAAGCACCCTCGGCTCAACCACCTTATGCTCTTCCTGAGCCTCAATCTTCCCAATCTCATCATCACACACAACCTCAACAACACAGCTTTTTCACCCCAAGTGTTGTTGACTGGAGTAGTCTACCAGATGATCTATCTGGTCAGGAACAACTACTCCAAGGTGGTGGTCAACATGGTGGTGACCATCCTTTTGGAAATCTTGCTCTGATGGCCCTTGATTCTGCTGAGGGGTCATCATCTAATGCCTCATCGCAGGTATCCACTGAGGCTAAAGCCATGCTTTGTTCTGAATCGTGCATAGCAGCATTTTCTTCTATTAGAGAAGCAAATGTAGCTTTAATAGATAAAAATCTTGAGCTAGAGCACACTATTTACAAAAGAAAAGCTGATTTTGAGGCTGCACTAAAAGAGAAAAATGATGAGATTTACAAGCTTAAATGCCAAATCAAAGATGATAAAGCTAGGGAAGATGTACTTCTAGAGAAGTACAGAGACCTCAAGGAAACTCTTGCAGCCGCCCAAGTTGAGTGTGATCGATGGGTGCAATCATGCAAGGGTTTTGAAATGCTTCTTAGTAAGCAATCAGCTTCCAATGTGAAGTTTGGCATTGGTTATAATCATACTGCTCCTCCTATAGATTTCACTTCAAGAGCAGAAGTTGAATCTGATGGGGAGAGCAATAACCAATCCTTCTCATCATGTGACCTACTATCTTCTGATTCAGCATCATCAGAGATAGAAGTCAGTATTAACTCCTGCCAAAACCAATCAGCTGATGCTACAACAGTTGATGGTTCAAATGCTGACTGTCACATGACCAAAAGGCTGATCAACTCAGGTGTTGTCACTAGAAGTACTGAAGGTACTGGAGAGCAAGTGACAACATCTGAAGTTCAAACCTCAACTACTATTAGCACTAAAGAAAAGAAAACTAACAGTAGGAAAGATTTGAAGACAGCTAAAGAGGATGCCAGGAAAGCAGGCACTAGGAAGAAAACTGCTAGTACTGATAGCAAACAGCTGAAGAACAAGTCTTCAGTAGTTTCATCTTCTTCAGCTGATGATCAGCATAAGATGAAGAAGAAGCCATGTGAGATATGTGGCTTGTTCAATCATCTTACTGATGATTGCTGGTACAAAAGGGGTTCCAAACTCAAACAGAAGGAGAAAATCAATGAGGACATCAATAAAATGAAGAATGAGTTTGAAACCAAGTTTGTACTAGCAACATCCAAGCCTGAAATCCCTAAGCCCAAAGCTAAATCTAAAAAGAAGGTAAGGGTTCCTCAGGCAACAGCTGAGGTTGCTTAGAAGAAGATGGTACAACATAGGAATCCATCATCAGCAAACTCCAATGTGTCTGAAGAGCTGAAAGCTTTATCATAAAGTCAGTCACAGCTGGTGATGATGGTTCAGCATCTTATGGGAAGAGTCAACCATTTAGATGCTCCTGTGTTGAAACCACAGAAAAGGAAGTCCAAGCCAAAGGGCTCCTCTTCTGCACCATCTTCTTCACCTCAGGCTGTCACACATAACACACCTGTTAGTGCTGCACCTGTAGTTGAGAACAGACCCAAAACCAAACAGGTTTGGGTCTCCAAGACTAACTAACATGTGGTTATGATTGCAGGGTTCTTTAACATGCCATAGAAGCATCTGGTATGTAGACAGTGGAGGATCTATGCACATGACAGGAAGCAGCTCCCTTCTTAATGACTACTCTCAAGGAAATAAGGGATTTGTCTCCTTTGGCAATGATGCAAAGGGTTACATCATCGGAAAAGGCTTTGTTTCCAATGGGGAAATAAGGTTTGATGATGTTAACCATGTGGAGAATCTCAAGTACAACCTCTTGAGTGTCAGTCAAATGTGTGACAAAGGCCATGTTGCCCTTTTCACAAGCCAGAACTGTCGAATTCTGTCATCCAAAGTTCTGAGTTTGATTGACAAGGTGTTGGATGAATACACTCTCCTGAAGGCCAACAGGACAGGAAGAGTGTATGCCTTAGATCTTTCCAAAAAGATAGATCTAAAAGGCCATCCTTGCCTATTCTCCAAGGCCTCTCCTCAAGAGTCTACACTATGGCATAGAAGGCTGGGTCATGTTAATTTCAAGAGCATGAATCAGCTGATAAGCCATGGTTTAGTAAGAGGATTTCCTTTGAAGGAGTTCAAGTGTGAAGATGACTGCACTGCTTGCTTGAAAGGAAAACAACACAAAGTTTCATTCCCTTCAATAGAAGAACCAAAGTCCACTGCCTGCTTGCAGCTACTGCAATGGATCTCTTTGGTCCTGTCAGAGTAATGAGCATGGAAAAGAAGAAATACTGCCTGGCAATTGTGGATGATTATTCCAGGTTTGTATGGACTTTCTTCTTGCACTCCAAGGATGAAGCAGCTAAGACTATCATGAACTTTGTGTTATTTGTAGAAAAGCAGTATTCCCTACAGGTCAAGTGTGTGAGGAGTGACAATGGAATAGAGTTTAGAAACCACACACTTGATGACTTCTACCTGTCCAAGGGAATTAAAAGGCAGTTCAGTATTCCTAGAACTCCTAGCAGAATGGAGTGGTGGAGAGAAAGAACAGGACTCTCATTGAAGCTGCAAGGTCAATGTTGGCCGATTCCGGGTTGCCACTGACTTTTTGGGCTGAAGCTGTCAACACAGCTTGCTACATACAGAATAGAGCTTTAGTGAATAAGAGGTTGATGAAGACTCCTTATGAAGTTCTTCATCATTTGGGTCCTCTGATTTCATTCTTTAGAGCCTTTGGGTGTCCATGTTTCATTCTCAACACTAGCAACCCACTCCAGAAGTTTGCTAGTAAGGTGGATGCAGGGTATTTTGTTGGTTATTCATCAACTTGTAAGGCATACAGAGTCTTCAACTGTAGAACAAAGGTGGTTGAAGAAACTCTGCATGTTAAGTTCAATGAATCTCCAAAGGACAAGATTCCACAAAACCCTGTGGAGTTGTTTGATCTGGACATACTGCAATATGTTCCTTATCAACCTCCAGCTGTTGAGCCTGTCAACAGATCTCCACCTAGTGGTACTGATGATGATGTAGTTAGTACTCACCTCTTCAGGTTTAGTGACAACCTGCCTGAGTCCACTGAACCTGATGATCCTGTAGCCTCAGCAGCTCCATCCACTACAAATGCTGATGAGATTTCTGCTTGCTCTACTTCGTTTGAGCTGCCATCTTCTACATGGTTTCAGGAATCTCCATCACCATCTGTTGCTGCTGATGGGTCTACAAACACTTGCACAGATATTATAGTCTATCAAAAGCTGAAGAATCACCCCACATCTCAAATCATTGGTGATATCAATGCTGGAGTTTCAACCAGGAATCAATTGTCCAACTTCTGCTTCTATGCTCTCTTCATCAGTCAGCAAGAGCCAAAGAACTATCATGTTGCTTTAAGAGACAATGGATGGGTGGAAGCTATGCAGCTTGAGCTTCTTCAGTTCAAGAAACAGCAAGTGTGGGAGCTTGTTCCATTACCCAAAGGTAAGTGTGCTATAGGCACCAAGTGGGTATTTAGGAACAAAACAGATGAGAAGGGCCAAATTGCCAAGAACAAGGCCAGACTGGTTGTTCAAGGGTTTGCACAAGAGGAAGGCATCGATTATGATGAGACCTTTGCCCCTGTGGCCAGACTGGAAGCAATCAGACTGTTCCTAGCTTATGCTGCCTTTCACAGTCTTAAGGTTTATCAAATGGATGTCAAAAGTGCTTTCTTATATGGCAAAATAAAAGAAGTTTATGTGTGTCAACCACCAGGTTTTGAGGACAATAAACATCCTGATTGGGTGTACAAGCTTGATAAGGCTCTTTATGGGCTGAAGCAAGCACCCAGAGCCTGGTATGAGACACTCTCAACTTTTCTTCTAGAGAATAAGTTCACTAGAGGCACCATTGATAAAACCTTATTCATCAAGACTGTGGGACAACATAAGCTCCTTGTTCAAATTTATGTTGATGACATCATCTTTGCATCCTCTGATCCAAAGTTATGTGATGAATTTACAAAGCTAATGAAGCTAAGGTTTGAAATGAGTGCTATGGGAGAATTACATTCTTTCTAGGTTTGCAAATCAAACAACAGGATGATGGAATCTTCATCCATCAGTCCAAATACACCAAAGAGTTGTTGAATAAGTTTGATTTACAAACCTGTAAGCCCTGTTCTACTCCCATAAGCAGCATCACACAACTAGATGTAGATTAGAAAGGTAAAGAGGTTGATGAAACCCTTTACAGATGTATGATTGGTTCCTTGATGTACCTTACAGCTTCTAGACCAGATATCATGTTTGCAACATATGCCTGTGCTAGATTTCAGGCTACACCTAAAGAATCCCATTTGATTGCAGTCAAAAGGATCTTTAGATATCTGCAAGGTACCCAATCACTAGGTCTTTGGTATTCAACTGGGCATTCTTGCAAATTAGTTGTTTTCTCTGATAGTGACTATGCAGGATGCAAAGTCACCAGAAAATCCACTTCTGGTGGTTGCCGATTCCTAGGCAATTGTTTAGTTTCTTGGCAGAGTAAGAAACAAACATCAATTGCTACATCCATTGCTGAAGCTGAGTACATTGCTGCTGCAAGTTGTACCTCTCAGATACTCTGGCTTCAGAACCAACTTCTGGATTATGGCATTACAGAGACTAAAACTCCATTACTAATGGATAGTGCTTCAGCTCTTTGTATTGTTAAAAATCCAGTCCAGCATTCTAGGACCAAACATATAGAGATCAGACATCATTTTATCAGGGATTGCTATGAAAAAGGTCTGATTGATCCTAAGTTTGTGCCCAGTGCTGATGAGCTTGCAGACATTTTTACTAAGCCTTTAGATAGTGCTACATTCCAAAATTTGGTACTAAGGCTTGGTATGCTGCAGCTTGAATAATTTGACCTATGCTGATGCTCTTACTTCACAACTACTGATGAGCAAAGGTCAAATATAAGTACTGATGAGTAATTTAGTCTTCAACTCTTTCACAACTACTGAAGACTAAAATGCTTCAAAGTACTGATGTACATTATTTGTTGAAAACAACTGATGTAGTGAGGTGGATTACAACTACTGATGTATGATTTTCAAACAAATAAGTACTGAAGAACAAATTTTGCTCACAAGTACTGATGTGTAATCTTACACAAGTACTGAAGACAAAATTTGTTTACCGGCTCTGAAGAGTATTTCATCAGCACTTGTGAACATCTGATCACAAGAGCTGAAGGCATAAATATTCACAAGAGCTAAAGGGTCAATGAAACATCTGAAAATCAGGCAAAGAGCTGATGAGTAAGTGTAAAGGCTAGCATGAAACAACTGATTTGACCGAAACAGCTGATGAGTAATTTCTCATCAGCTGATGCCAACAACTGCTGTTTCATACCCAAACAACTAAAGGACAAAACCATGTCTTCAGTAGTTTCACAACTACTGAAGACTAACACCAAGTCCTCAGTTGTTTACAACAACTGAAGCAATACCACGTCTTAAGTAGTTCACAACTACTGATATCAGTAGTTCACAACTACTGAAGGCTAACACCAAGTCTTCAGTTGTTACAACGTCTGAAGATGAAAAATTAGGTCTTCAGTAGTTTATAACTACTGAAGACTGACAACAAGTCTTCAGCCGTTTACAACATCTGAAGGACAAAACCAAGGTCTCAGTAGTTTCAACTACTGAAGACTAACACCAAGTCCTCAGATGTTACAACCACTGAAGGTTAAGACCACGTCATCAGTAGTTACAACAACTGATAACTAACACCAAAACCTTCAGTAGTTTTCTTTCAGCCTTTGCCCTACCCTATAAATACCCAACCTTCAGAGCATTTACTCCTCACTTGACCTAACCTTTTAAAACCTCTGAACTTCCCATACACCATTAATGGCGACCATGCAACTCAAACCTCGACACAACTGTGTCGCTCATCTCACCAAATCGCCATTCTGGCCAAAATTTCACCATGCCGCCGATCTTATGAACGACTCACCTTACCAAACGGCATTTCTTTTGAACCCCACCATCTACACCGACTCCCTGATGGATTTCTGGACAAATATCACCGTCCAAACCGGAGAGCAAGATGGCGAGGTCTCTCTCCGGTCCTCCGTCAACAACCACCCAGTGGTTATCACTCCAGCTACTTTGCGCCAAACCCTAAAGCTAGAGGATGCCACCTACCCAACCTCTTACCCCAAAGGCGCCCTTGATCTATCCTTCACATCCAACGACTATCAGGGTGACCTTTCTGCCTCCACCTTGCTGAAGAACCACTTCCCAGATCCCCAACGACTCATCTTTCATATGGTGAATGTGTGTCTGGCCCCGAAAACTTCTTCATAGGACCAGATGTCAACAAGGTGGCAACAGGTATTAGTTTCTATCTTTGAGAACCAACCACTGAACTTAACTGAAATTATATTTTTGGAACTCAAAGACATGGCTGCTAAACCTGTTTCAAACTGATGGATTTTATATCCTCGGTTTATTATGGCCATGATAGAAAACCAGCTAAGTGCTGAGGGACTGGTTGGCACTGGGGTCCCTGCCATGGCTGTTCTAGCCGAGGTATACTCCAGGCACAACACCGACCAAACACTAAAACAGGCTGGCCGGCTGCGAAAACCCATGCAGCAGGAACCCACAGCCTCCACCTCCAGATCCAAAGTCCTCACTAAGCCAAAAGCCAAACAGAAGCCAACAAAGGCTACTCAGGGAGATGAGTCCCCTGAGGATGCCCCTGCCACACAAAGGCAGGATGTGGCTGCTAGTTCGATTCTCCCAGCAGCTACCACGACTCCACCCACCATAACCGCACAGGCTTCCTCTCAACAGGAGCCTGATGCAACCACTTCCGGGGCAGCCACACATCTGGGGTCTATCTCACTTGAGAAGACTGCCATTGAAATGCACATTCCTCCCCATGTGCACTCTGCTTCAAGCCCATCACCTACTGAAACCGCCCCACAAAGCCCTACCCTCATTATTGCTAACATGTTGACCCACCTGATCACTCCACCCTCTCCCCAGAAACCAATTACAACTGGGGAAACTCCAACCGAAGAGGGGGTGGACACTAGTACCGGTGGGAGCCCCCAACACAGAGAATCACATGTCCAATCTCCCAGTGTGGCTAGGGAGATAGGACATTCTGGTGAGGCTGCCACTTCCTCTGCATCAACATCTGAGCAGGGTGAAGCTGGTAACATCAATAAGACCTCACCAGAGGCAACTGCCGATGATGGATCCAATCCGGAGGCTAGAAGTCCCCAGTACCAATACCAAGGGGCACATGCAACTTCTGAGCCACACTCAGAGTATGTATATCCTGACATAGTCAGGAGGTCAGGTGATTCAGTTCACACTGATGATGACCTGAGCTTCTTCTTTGATGTAGTCGCTCAAAACACTATCTTAGAAGATGAGATAAGCAGACTCAAAGAGCTGCTTGCTCAAATGACTCAAGATAGAAGTCCATCTGCCACCATAAATCCACAGATGGCACCTTCACCCGAAGGTCTCACATAGACTGAGCCACTCCCACAAACTTGGCCACCAGCCCCTGCTTCTGGCACTAGCTATCAGGGCCAGAACCCCCCTGAGCAGCTAGATGCTATCCTCTAGAAATCCCTGCCTCTCATCACACCCATAATAACAGATATTGTCATGAAAACCATTGATGAGAGGCTTCCCACTCATATCCAACCCCTGGTGGAGGTTGCTGTAGCCAAGGCGCTTGCTGATAGTCAAGCCCCAACCAATGCACCCAAAAAGGGGGAGACATCAGTGCAAGCTAAGAGGAAGAGGGGAGAGGAGGAGATAGAAGTAAGAGAGGAGGTAGTTGAGAGGGAGAAGGCTGAGGAGAGTGTTAGGGTGAAGGGGAAGAAGGTGAGGGAGGAGAGTGAGCATATTGAAGTGGCTAGAATCCAAAAGGATTTCAGTTTCACTTATCAGAAGAAAAAGGGAGAGAAGGAGGGAGAGAAGGCTGACTTTGATCTAGCATCCCTTGTCGAAGAGGTTGATGCTGAACAAAGCAGATCAATGGACTCTGTCATTGATCAGCTGTTCAGGCAAGGCTTTGACATGGACACAGCCATGCTAGATCAGGAGATCAGAAAGATGGAAATGAGAGAGATAGAACACCGATGGTCTACTTATAGCCAAGAGGACAAAAAGAGACTCGAGGCTATGAGTAGATTCATTTCAAAGTATCTGGGCAGGCCAGTTCTTGATGTCAAAGCATGGACCAGGGACAGAATCTTGGCTATAACCACCAAGATCTGTTCAGCTGGTGATTTTACTAAAGGACTGGTCGCTGAGGCCCTCTCAGAAGCCGGTGCTAGGAACAGGACACTGCTAGCAAAACAGACCAAACCATCCCTTATCTCTAGATTGCTAGCAGTGCCTACCAACATTCCCACACCAACCACCCAAACAAAACCCACAAAACCAATCCCTTCACCATCAAAACCCGCAGCCAATGATCCACCCTTGCAGAAGAAGAGAAGGGTGTTGAGGCTGCAAGAAGAAGAAGAGGAGGATGAGGAGGATAGACTGCCCCTTTCGGCAGTCATCCCACTACCCAAAGCCAAACCTCAAACCATCACTCCTACCTCATAGATGGACACTGTGAGGGTAAAATTAGAAGAAGAGGAGCAACAAAGATTACACGATGAGGAAATGCTTAAAAGCATTGACAAATCATATGCTACTTCTACTTCTATTATGAATATGAAGAAGGAGGCTCTGAGACTCTTCATTCTTAAGCAAACCTATCAATATGATAAGGATAGAGTGAGGACTTGGCCTGATCCTAGGGTGGCTCACAGGATAGTTAAGAAAGATATGCCTGTGAGATACAAGAGCCAACTTAAGAGAGTTGTAGATGAAGTAATCTCTGTGGCTCTTGTAATAACACCCTGGGAAATAGTAGAGGAGTTTGAGAAAGCCTATAGAGCCAACCAATCACCCCAAACAATGTTAGATAATAGGGTGATTAGGAAAGGGTTGGTCTATAAGAGGCTTGAGAACTTCCATAGGGATGAGCTCAACTTGTTGTTGGAAGGCAAACACCCAGATGAATTTGCATATAGGCAAGTCACAACAGTTGAGCTCAAGAATGGAAAACAGGCCAAGTATGTCTCAGAGCTGTACAGCCGAGTGGGGTTATTCGAAGGTGCGGCTGAAGACTTAACCAAAGAAGAACAGATGATATTTCTTCAAGCCTACAGCAGAGAATCCTACTGGCTCGTACGTGGGAGGTAGATCTCATGGATGGGACAGCAGCTTTGTGTCCAATTCCCCAAAACAGAGCTCCCATCCATACTCAGCCAATCAAATCTTAGAGACTACCTCTCAGGCCAGTGCTTATCAGGGTCAACTTCTGATCCGATCCAGAAGGAAATAGACCAATCTTTATGCCAACAATAAGTGGGACAACAAATAATTAGAGGTTTTGGCTGCATTGGTTCAGGGGGAGTTTGTTGGACCAAAAGAACCAATGAGCCAAGATCAGGAAAACCTCTAAGTCCCACATGTCATTACAACAACTGCTAAAGACTCCCATCAGCTGTTCTGACAAAGTCTGAAGAATCAAAGTCTGAAGATCAAAGATCTGAAGTACAACAGCTGAAGAATCTAAAGTGCTGAAGATAAGTACTGAAGTCTGAAGTACTGAAACATACAAGTACTGAAGACTTCAAGTACTGAAGACAAGTGCTGAAGACCAAAGTTGAAGAACTGAAGAACTGAAGATCATCTACTGATGCATAAAGCCTGAAGACAAAGACTGAAGACAACAGCTGATGACATCTACTGAAGTCATCAGCTGATACATCATCTGAAGCCCAAGTCTGAAGAACAAGTACTGAAGATTCAGAGTTTGTCACAACAGCTGAAGAAGTCTTCTTCAGTTGTTGTGATGGTTTTTCATTTCAGTAGTTTTATATTTAGTTTCAGTAGTTTGTACAACAGCTGAAGAGCTTGTTCTTCAGCTGTTATAGTTCAGTAGTTATAAACGACTGAAGAGTTTGTTCTTCAGTCGTTGTAGGCTTTTCAGTAGTTTCCTTTTCAGTACTTGTAATAGGTAGAACACTTTTGTAAGAAGATGTTAGCTGTTGACATCTTCAGTAGTTTTATGTTCTATCAGCTGTAAGTTTAATAATCGGTTGTGTCACTGTCAAGTGACATCATCACCCATCCTTTTGCCTCCTATAAAAGGATGGTGAACCATGCTGTATTAGGTGCCGAAACGTGTTGAGTAATAGAAAATCTTCTTTTCGCAGAACTGTTCTCTCTCTCTATGTTTGTACTTTTTAATTGCTAATTTCGTGCTAAATCCGCTGCAAAAACAATCTGATTGATCAAACTAGAGGCTGAGATCCTGTTAGGAATCTTGTCCTTTGGAGATTCATTGAACTTCACATGCAAAGTTTCTTCAACCATCTTTGTTCTGTAGTTGAAAACTCTGTATGCCTTGCAAGTTGATGAATAACCAACAAAATACCCTGCATCCACCTTTGATGCAAACTTCTGGAGTGGATTGCTTGTGTTGAGAATGAAACAAGGACACCCAAAGGCTCTAAAGAAGGAAATCAAAGGAGCAAAATGATGAAGTACTTCATAAGGAGTCTTCATCAACCTCTGATTCACTAAAACTCTATTATGCACATAGCAAGCTATGTTGACAGCTTCATCCCAAAAGGTTAGTGGCAATCCTGAGTTAGCCAGCATTGACCTTCAGCTTCAATGAGGGTCCTGTTCTTTCTCTCCACCACTCCATTTTGTTCAGGAGTTCTTGGAATACTGAACTGCCTTTTGATTCCCTTTGACAGATAGAAGTCATCAAGTGTGTGATTTCTAAACTCTATGCCATTGTCACTCCTCACACACTTGACTGGAAGGGAATACTGATTCTCCACATATAACACAAAGTTCATTATAGCTTTTGCAGCTTCATCTTTAGAGTGCAAGAAGAAAGTCCATACAAATCTGGAGTAATCATCCACAATTACCAGACAGTATTTCTTCTTTGCCATGCTCATCACTCTGACAGGACCAAAGAGATCCATATGCAAAAGTTGCAAGCAGGCATTGGACTTTGGTTCTTCTATTGGAGGAAATGAGACCTTGTGTTGTTTCCCCTTTAAACAAGCAGTGCAGTTGTCTTCATATTTGAACTCCTTCATAGGAAACCCTCTTACTAAACCATGGCGTATCAACTGGTTCATGTTTTTGAGATTCACATGACCCAGCCTTCTATGCCATAGAGTAGATTCTTGAGGAGAAGCCTTGGAGAATAGGCAAGGATGGCCTTTTAGATCTATTTTCTTGAAAGATCTAAGGCATATACTCTTCCTGTCCTGTTGGCCTTCAGGAGAGTATATTCATCCAACACCTTGTCAATCAAACTCAGAACTTTAGATGACAGAATCCGACAGTTCTGGCTGGTAAAAAGGGCAACATGACTATTGGACCCTGAAAGGATCATACATGCCAATTCAAGAGGTGGATGGTTGTTCTGCTGGAAATCTCCCCAAGTCCAAGAAGAAATGCGGATCAAGAAGTTACTACAACAAGATGAAATAATACAAGTGTCGGCTATCCGCATTTGTTAATGCGGATGCACAAGAACAAATGCTGACAAGTATTTGTTCATCCGCATTAACTAATGCGGACAACCGACAAATGCGGACAAGACTTTTGTTCATCCGCATTAACCAATGCGGATGTTCAGTAACAAATGCGCTCAGTGTTTGTTCATCCGCATTTGTCAATGCTGATGACCAAACACCAATGCGGAAGATAGAAGACTAATGCTGATGAAGACTTACTCATCCGCATTAACAAATGCGGATGACTAAGAACAAATGCGTACGAAGACAAACTATTCTGTACAGTTAGGGTAGTTTAGTCATTTTGTACAAGCTGTAAGTCAGCCTATAAATAGATCAGAAACCTCGTATGTGAGGGGACTTTTGAGACTTTAGACTTTGTAACTCAAAACTCCTGACTTTTGACACCTCTTATTCTTTGTTTCATCCGAGGTTGTCTTGCATTGTTACTGTAGCTTGCTAAACCCTAGCATTTACTTTGTAACAGTTCAGATAATCAATACAAGTGCATTTATGAGTATTTCAAGTGTTAAATGTTCATTGATTGTTTGATTCCGCCTCTCAATCATTGACTCAATCAACATATTTGATCCTTGTTGATTCACATCAACAGAGAATATCATTCTCAAACCCAGTCAATTGGTATCAGAGCTTTGGCTCTCGGTTATTACCCAGATCCGCTCAGATCTGTGTTTAACCCGATTGATCTGTTGCTTGAGTTGCTGCTTAGAGATTTCGAACATCTCTTCTCAGTATTCTAACCAAATACTCTCAGATCTACTCAACTGCTACTGTTCATCCAAAGTTGTTCTTCGAACGAAAACAGTTTCAGGTTGCACTTTCATTAAAACAAGAACATCTAAAGTCAAGACTCAGAATAGTCTCACTGAAATACACACATTCTCAGCAGATCCTTTGTTATAGTACTAAGTTTGGACTATTTGGACGAATCAAACATAAAATCAGTTAAAACCAGATCTAAGCAAGTTGAAACAAAAAGTTAACCATGGACTCACATAACTATTCTGAACTTGGGCATGCTTCAAAACCACCCATGCTCAAGCATAAATCTGAATATAAACAATGGAAAATCAGATTCATGAATTATGTTACAGGTGTTGATCCTGATTATTGGATCTCTATTTGCAAAGGCCCACACATCCCTGTTACAGTATCTGCAGATCAAGCTGCTTTATACAAGACTGCAAGAATCCCTATTGAAGACCTTACTCTTGATGACGATGATTACAAGAAGATCAGGATTGACCTCAAAGCTTACTCCATACTCACTCAAGCACTCAAAATGGATGTGCTCAAGAGATTGGAAAAGTATGGCACTGCAAAAGCAGTATGGGATGCCCTGAAAATCATGTGTGAAGGAAGCAGTGAAGTGGCTGAAATCAACAAAGACAAGCTTGTGAATCAGTATGAGACATTCCATCACTCAAAAGGGGAGTCTATCTCTAAACAGTTGCATAGATTTGTGCAATTGGTGAATGATCTAGAGATTATGGGAGTCACCTACAAGTCAAAGGAGTTAAACAAGAAGATGTTACATAGCCTTCCAGAAACATGGAAACAAAATGTAACCATGCTAAAGAACACTCTTGATCTAGAGAGCACAACTCTAGATATTATGATTGCCAAGATTGAAGCTTTGGAACTAGATGAGAGAAGCAGAAACCTTGGAGGACCCAAAGTTGTGGAGGCTTACAAGTTTCCAACTGATTCTCACTCTGTTGAGAATGCCTTCATCACTGAAGAAGATGACTTTCTCTCATCAAGGGATCAATCTAAACCCACTGGATTCATAGCAGCTCAACCTCCAAGCAGGCCATCAACCTCATCCCCACCTGCTTCAACAAGGCATTCATCAGGATTACCAACAACACCAACCCCTGATGATCCAAAATCTGAAGAACAAAAAGCAACCTACAATGCTTTTGTTGCAAGCTTTGAAGCCTATTTGGGAGGAAGACTCACATCTGCACATCTGATACAAGAAGACTTAGAAGAAATGGATCCAGATGATGTAGAGGAAATGGATTTGCAATGGCAAATGGCAATGATAGCTATGAGAGCTAAGAAATTTTTCAGAAAAGGTAAAAAGCTTCACCTGAATGAAAACACCAAGCTTGGATACGATAAATCAAAAGTGAAGTGTTTTAACTGTGGTATGACTGGCCATTTCTCAAGAGAATGTACTGCTCCTAGAAGAAACCACAATGCTCAAAGGGTTCCACAAAACCAGTCATCATCACAGCCATCTGCAAGCTTTCACTCCAACAGTTATAACCAACAATATCATCATCAGCAACAATCACAACAGACTCAACCTCAACTGACCAATCAAGCTTATGGAAGCAATCAGCCATCAGCTAATGCTCTTGTTATCAGGCAGGATGGAGTATGTGACTCGAGCATGTATGCAGAGGAAGTGAAGCCTCAATTTCAAAATCATGCACTCATGGCTCACATCAATGATGGACCTTCTCCCATGCCCACTGAGGTAAAAACTAACCTTTGTAGTGATAAATGCATTCATGAAGTACAAGGTTATAGAGAGCACAATCATAAACTAGCTGATAAAATAAAAGAAGAAAAGGTTAAATCTGAGATGCTTAAGAGAGAAATTAAAGGCTTTGAAATTAAAATTAAGTCTCTCATCTCAGACATTGAGAAATTGCATGGTGAAAAGTACTCTCTTGCAGCTGAGAATGAGCAACTGACTGAAAAGTTAGCTCAATCTAAAACTGAACTCAATCTTACTGAGTTGAAACTAGAAAAGTTTCAACAGTCATCAGTTAAGCTGCAAGAAATGCTTGACTCACAAAAGGATCCCAAAGACATGTCAGGTATTGGATACAACTCGTGTCCACCACCATACAATGATAACTATACTGTCATGCCTGAATTTGTTTCACTCCAACAAGAAAATGAGCCTAACACTATTGAACCTAAAACAATGGTAAATCAAGTCACCAATCCTCAAAACAGACCCAGTGCTTACATTGAAACAAATGAGGATAAAATCAAGTTAGGACATCCCATTAAAATTAAGGAGTGCTCAGACAAGACAGTAAGTGTGAATAGAACAACTAGCCTCACCAAGGCTGTTGTTCCTTTTGTGAAATTCATCCCTGCAGTTTCAAGGGAAAAGAATATAACAACTAATAAGGTGAATCTAACTGCTGAAAGCAGATCTGACAGTGAGACAAACTCTCCAAAAAATTCAAGCAAGTCAGAAAACGATTCCCCTTCCATTAAAAGAAAAGTTGTTCGAGTCACAAAAACTAGAATTCACTCAGACCCACAAACTTCAAAATCAAAGCAAGGAGTTGGCTTTGATATTTTTAACAAAGAGCATGTTAATCAATTTGAAAAAGAATGTAGACAACAATTGAGAAAGCGAGGTCAGCCTAAGAAAAGAAGAGTCAGTAGTGTTGTGAAACAATCTACCAACAAGGCTGATCAGGCATTCTCATCAAAACCTCGGAATGAATCAAATTCAAAATCTGTCAAAGCTACTAAATCCTCAACACCGGGATCAGTGGCTAGAAACAAGCACATGCGTTGTGATGTGTGTGATAGGTCTAATCACAGAACAGACAAATGCTTTTATAATCAATACTGTTCCATCTGTGACATGAACAATCACACCACCAAGAACTGTTATTTCAACAAATACTGTTCTGTCTGCAATATGACAAATCACAACACGTCTGACTGTTTCTTCAATCAAAAGGGAAAGAGGATACCCCAAAACAAGCCTATCTCACCAATCATGTTTGATAAACATAAAATCAATGGTCATTCTCATCACAGAGTTTCCAAATCTGATGATGACATGAAAAATCTGAAAATGTCAAACAGAAGTCAAAGATATAGAAATCAAGTGGTCAGACAAACTAATGATTTTCTCAATCCAAGAAACAAGTTTGATAATAAAAAACGAATCCAGTTTCTGAAAAGAAACATGGATCAAAGGTTTGAATACTCATCTGATTCCTAAGTTGATATAACAAACCAATCAAGTTTCAGAAATACATCAAGCATGATCCCACCACCAAAGCCCCAGTTTAGAGGAAAATACCAACAGGTTACTATCATGGATAGAAACGGTAAGCCCAAGACCATCATGGCTTGGGTTTCACATTCTAACTAGTTCTTTATGTGCTTGTAGGGTCATTCACACAGGTCCAACAGTATATGGTATGTGGACAGTGGATGTTCCCGACACATGACTGGAGACCGTTCCCTCCTTCATGATTTTAAGCACATTCAAGGAACGACAGTGGCATTTGGAGGAGATTCACAAGGAGGTAGAATTACAGGTGAAGGATCTGTGACAAATGGAATGCTGAGCTTTGACAGAGTGAATTACTGCGAACAACTAAACTTCAATCTTCTCAGCGTGTCTCAGATCTGTGACAAGAAATATTCCACTCACTTCACAGACACTCATTGCTACATTCTGAGACCAGGATTTATTATTCCTGAAGAATGGGTTGTCTTGAAAACACCCAGAAAGAATAACACTTATGTCATAAACCTCAACTCAACTTCACCAAAAGAAGAAACATGTCTTCTGTCAAAAGCATCTTTTGATGAATCACAACTTTGGCACAGACGACTGGGACATACAAATTTCAAAAACATGAACAGACTGGTTAAAGGAAATCATGTTTTTGGTTTACCTCAAAAAGAATTCCATTTCGTTGACCACTGTTCTGCATGTCTCAAAGGAAAACAACACAAGTCGTCTCACAAACTAAAGTTGGTGAACACCAACAATACTCCATTGAAACTACTTCATATGGATCTCTTTGTCCAACTCATGTTATGAGTATGGGAAAGAAACAATATTGTTTGGTGATCATAGATGACTTTTCTAGATTCACATGGGTCTTCTTCTTACTTCATAAAAATGAAACGTTCCAATTAATAAAAGATTTAATCACAAAAATTGAAAATCAACTTGATCTTAAAGTCAAAACAATCAGGAGTGATAATGGGACAGAATTTAAAAATGAAGATATGAGTTCATTTTGTGCAATCAAAGGCATAGCTCATCAATTTAGTGCAGCTAGAACTCCTCAACAAAATGGGGTAGCTGAAAGAAGGAACAGAACACTAATTGAAGCAGCACGCACCATGCTAGCAGATGCTAAACTGCCAATCACCTTCTGGGCGGAAGCAGTTAACACATCTTGCTTTGTACAAAATAGAACCTTACTTGTCAAAGAAAGTAACAAGACTCCATATGAACTCATTTTTCAAAGAAAACCATTTATTGGATTTTTCAAGTCATTTGGTTGTCCAGTCTCAATATTAAACACCCGGGATCATTTGGGAAAGTTCTCATCTAAGTCTGATGAAGGATTCTTTGTAGGATACTCATCTGTATCAAAGGCTTACAGAGTGTTTAATCCCAGATTAAACATTATTGATGAATCAACGAATGTTCAATTCAAAGAACATTCATTTCCCAAAGCAGCTAATGGTCCTGATTGGTTATTTGATATTGACTCATTCACTAAGTCTTTTGACCAATTTCACATGTCTGATGCAGGAAATCCACAACCAGCTGTACATTCATCATTATCAAAAGAAGGAGTGATTTTCCAATGATTCCTCCAACTTCTTCTGAGCAACTAAATGAAGAAGTTCCTTTACAAGCTGATCCTATCAGAAACTCTGTTCAACATCAAAGTGCTTCAATTGAGGATGGTCCAAGTACAACACCCTCTCCATCAGAGATGCCATCTATTGAAACAACTACTCAAGAAGAAGTTACCACCCAAACTCGTGTCATCCCTCCTGTTGATACTGAAAGAACTTCAACTGATGGAAGTAATCAACCCACTGATGATACTGAAGCAAGAACTGCAACACAATTTGATTTCTTCCACAACTCCCCAACAGTACAAGAAGAAGTTGCTTCGCACCAAGATGAACTGAATGTCTCCAATCTTGATGTAACCATTGCTGGTGACTCAATTCCAACCACAAGAATACACAAGAATCATCCTGTTGACGACATCATTGGTGAACTAAATGAAAGGGTGACTAGGAACAAATCAAGCATTGCCAACACTTGCTTGTTCTCATGCTTTTTATGTCAAACAGTACCCAAAAATATCAAAGAGGCTCTTCAAGACAACAGTTGGATTGAAGCAATGCAGGAAGAATTGCTGCAATTCAAGAAACAAGAAGTATGGCAACTGGTAGATCTTCCCGAAGGACAATATCCTATCGGTACCAGATGGTTGTACAGAAACAAAACTGATGACAGGGGAATTGTCATTAGAAATAAAGCTAGACTAGTAGCTCAGGGGTACACACAAGAAGAAGGAATCGATTATGATGAAGTTTTTGCCCCTGTAGCCAGACTAGAAGCCATTAGAATCTTTCTGGCATATGCATCCATGAAATTCACTGTTTATCAAATGGATGTGAAGTGTGCTTTCTTGTATGGAAAGATTTCTGAAGAGGTCTATGTGAGTCAACCTCCTGGCTTTGAAGATCCAGAATATCCACACAGGGTATACAAGCTAGACAAAGCCCTGTACGGTCTTCACCAAGCTCCAAGGAAATGGTATGAGACTCTTTCATCATTCCTTCTTAATAATGGATATGAGAGAGGAAAAATTGATCAGACTCTCTTCAGAAAAAGAAAAGGAAAGGATATGCTGCTGGTTCAGATATATGTGGATGATATCATCTTTGGCTCAACAAACCAGACTCTGTGCAAAGACTTTGAAGATCTCATGCATTCAAAATTCCAAATGAGTGCTATGGGAGAACTCAATTTCTTTCTTGGAGTACAAGTCCAACAGACAGCTGACGGAATCTTCATCAATCAATCAAAATATGTGGAAACAATGCTGAAGAAATTCAAGTTTGCTGACTGTCAGTCCATCAGAACTCCTGTGGATACCAAAGTGAAGATTGGACCAGATCCTGAAGGCAAATCAGTGGATCAGACTCACTATCGTTCTATGATAGGTTCACTAATGTATCTAACAGCAGTAGGCCTGACATTATGTTTGGTGTTTGTGTGTGTGCCAGATATCAAGCAGATCCCAAGGAATCTCATGTAAATGCAGTCAAGAGGATATTCAGATATCTCAAGGGCAAGCCTGCTCTTGGATTATGGTATCCAAAGGAAGGAGATTTCAATCTCTATGCATATATGACAGTGATTATGGGAGATGCAACTTCAACAGAAAATCCACTTCTGGCGGGTGTCAATTTCTTGGTCCCAGACTGGTATCCTGGCAGTGCAAAAAGCAAACCAATGTATCTGTCTCAACAGCAGAAGCTGAGTATATAGCAGCATCTGCATGCTGTTCTCAAGTTCTCTGGATTCAAAACCAGATGCTTGACTATGGTTTTAACTTTCTGCACACTCCAATTCATATTGACAACACAGCAGCCATGTTCATAACAAATAATCCAGTACAACACTCAAAAACTAAACACATTGAAATTAGATATCACTTTTTGAGAGACTGTGCTGAAAAAGGTTTAATCAAATTGATGCAAGTTCACACTGATCATCAATTAGCTGATTTATTTACTAAGGCATTTGATCCAACCAGATTTGAATTCCTAGTCCAATCTATTGGCATGATTAATCTTAAGTAAAATGAAAATCAACAAAAACATTCAACATCTCAAAAAATCAGATCAGGAAGTATACTATTTAACCTATGGGAAATGATATAATTACAGTCACTATATCATTCACTATGCTCATTTAGAAAACTCAAATGACTGACTTGACTTATTTGATATGTTGGTAGGCTCAACTTGAGAAAGAAACTACATGCAGTGATAAATTAAAGCTGTCTTCAACTGTGATGCTGTCATCTCATAGTATGTGTAAGGCATGACTTATCTAAATGCGTGTGTGTAGCAACCTAAACACCCCAAGTAATGATGACTTATGAATCTCCTTTACTCACATCAGTTCCTCCTTTGTTTTGCTGAGCAAAGACCTGGAGTGACAAACACATAGTGTTGATGTTACGATCCTAAAAGATTCCCAAAGTGGAACACATCCAATGTGGATGAATTTAAAAAAAAAAAAAAACATTCCAAAGAGAATGAAAGAAAAGAATCCTTAGAGATCACCTTCCAAAGTGAAGTTAAAAGAATCCCAATGTGGATCAAATTCATAAAAGGATCAAATAAAAGAATCCCAATGAGGATCAAGTAAATGAGATGTCATAACTTAAGTAACTTGGTCATGTAAGCTGTTGAAAGTTCTACCATGCATTACATGCAGACAGTTGACCTTGCCATGTTATTGAGTGTGAGGTACATGTTGAATACCTAATCAACTCAAAACATGATAAAATCACTGGCATCTAACTATTAATCAAGCATGAGTTTAAGAGGACAAACATACCTGCAATCAATAGGTTCATGATTATGTTTGGTTTATAAAAAATTGCTTGCATCTGTGAAAGGTATGATTGTTATGATCCCAAAGAAAGGTATAACTCAACTTCTTGTACTGATTACAACACAAAAATCAAAAAAAAAAAAAAAAAAAAAACTGTGTTGGTGTAGAAGTTATATCATAATATCTCAACTGATGCAACAGATACATCCTCATGAACAAGTAAAGGAACAGTCAACAATGGGAAACTTGGTTCACAAATGATGAACAAGTAAATCCAAGCAAAAATTGACATCAGTCAAACTTCATAAGAAACAAGCAACAACAAATATCCACAATGTCAAAGACATCACTTCATAAAGCAAAACCATTCAGAGCAAAAACATTAAGTTCAAAACTTAATGCGGGTAAGTGCATTGGTTAATGCGGGTGAAGGTAACCCATGCGTTCAACCAATGCAGGTAAAGGTTTTGTGAACTGAAACACAAGGTTCAAGTGCAAACTAATGCGGACAAATCTTTTGTTCATCCGCATTTGTTTTTCCTCAGCCGCATTTCTTTTGAATGGCTGAGAAAAACACAAACTTGATTGAACTCTTGTGTCACAATTAAAAATTGATGTGCTTACACTCCTGTCATTTAGATCAAATTGAAGAAATGCGGATTGTATTTCACATTGCCGCATTTGCCAAAAATGAAAAAAATGGAATTTGTTCTTCCGCATTTGCAACAGTGCGCAAATGCGGATAGACATCTAGAATTTGCAACAGTGCACAAATGCGGGTAGACTTTTCTCTTCCGCATTTGCAACAGTGCACAAATACGGAGAGACATTTTCTCAACCGCATTTGACACAGTTGTGATTTAAAACTTAGCAAATTCTCAGAATCTTATTAAATGGTCTATATAAATCAAAATCAAAGGATCATTTAATACTTTTCAAATTCTGAGAGACTTAAAGTGAGACGAGTGCCACCCAAACACTGTTCATCTTCTTCAAATACTGTTCATCTTCACCATCGACATTCTGATTCTTAATCAAAAAAACTCTAAGTTTGCTTCTTCAAAATCAACTCCTCTTTGATTCACGACTCAAGTAGTATCAAAGAAAGGTGAAAATTTGAATTGCGTGTAACCCTAACTGTCGAACTGTTACATCAAATCGAACTTAGTAACCTAGGTTATGAATCAGTTGTAAAAATAATCAAAATGCTCTTAAACCCTTGATAATTTCGACAAATGCTCACTGATTATTCAAGAAAACCTCAAGAAATTCAGTGTTTTTCTTAACAATTACGTCTGTGCGTAGAGTGCAAATGTCGAAATCCAAATGGTGAAGTAAAGAGATAATATCAAAGAACAAAATGTGTTGTAAAATCAAGAAATGATGAACTCATTGAGATTAATTATGCACACACTTCTGATGATTCAAAATTACTCAGAATCTTTGCACATGAAACAACAATTTTGACCAATAAAAGTCAAACAGTGATGAACAAGTTCTTAGGTGTTATGCATTATTCTAATTCATATGCCTTGACTGCAGGACATAATGGCTAATCTCACATGGAGCAAACTCCATAATGTCAGCGGATTTCTAGACCCTGATGTAGCAGAAGCAGCTGACTTAAGAGATATGATTAGATTTCTTCTAACCACTAGAGTTGCATATGCCATGACTGTCAGACCCATCATTTATGAGACTCTCATTAGGTCTTTTTGGGGAACAGCCCAAGTTCTTGAAGTTAATGGTGTGAGGACTCTAACTGGAAGAATAACTGATGATCACACTCTAGATGTTACTGAGCAAACAGTGAGACAGTGTCTGCAGTTTGGAGATGATGCAAACACTCCTCTAGAGCTTGAAGATGATGAGATCATGAATTTCTTTGCAAACATTGGTTATGAGAGGATATGAAGGAAAGCAGATAGTAAAGGGATTGGTAGATCTGCAATGGAGGTTCTTAATTCACATGTTTCAACACTGCTTATCCAAGAGGAAAACTGGATGGAATGACATCCCAGTGACTACATCATCTGCCATATGTGCCTTATGCACCAACCAGCCATTCAACATGTCAGCATACATATTCAATGGAATGGTATCCAACATCCAAGAAGGCAGAAGACACATGTTTTTGATGTACCCAAGATTCATTCAATGCTTCATCAATGAAGCATTTCCAGATATTGTGCCTACAGGACCAGTGATGGACATTCCTCACTATAATGCAAAGTCCTACAGGTATATCAAGAAGAGAGATCCTAGGAACTTCTACAGTGGAGCTTTCTTTCCTCTGCTGCCTTGGATGCAACAGCAGATAGATCAAGAAGAAGAACATGTTCAAGAGGCTCCTGCTAATGAGCCTATTCATGAAGAAGCGCAAGCTGCTCAATTTCAACAACATGTTGATGAGCATGCTGCTACCACTGAAGAGAGACCAGGATCAGTGTCACCACAAGGTGATGTAGGTGGTGATCTTCACACTGATCCTTATGTTCATGAAGCCGATATAGCCTCATCATCTATTCAACCTCCAATACCATCACCTCCCAGATCACAAATTCCTTCTCCTCAAACACAACACATAATATCTCCCCACATGTCTCCAGTTCACTCACCAATCACTCAACCCATCCATTCTCCCACTCACTATACACCTATCCCATCTCCACCTACGGCTGCACCACAAGAGTTTGGTGATTCTACTAGCTCATCGGAAGAATCCAAATCATCACCTGATGAGGAGGATCATACCATAAAGATGCCTGCACGGCAACCAACATCAGAGGCTGCTCCTTCAGAAAGTTATGCTGAATCAGGAGTAAACAAGCCTGATGAGAAGGATGAAATGATTTCTGCTCTACTTCAGAAAATTGCCAAGTTGGAGAAAATGCATAGTAGAAGATCAAATGTCCTACAAGATAGATTGTTGGAGCTGGATGAGAAGGAAAAGGAATTAAAAGAAGTGAAAGATTCGTATGAAAAGGAAAGAAAAGTTAAAGATGAAGAGATCAAAGTTTTGAAAGTAGCTCTTCATAGTTCAAGAGAAGAAATTAGTGGTCATGTGGACACCTTGAACATCCAAACTATTGCCATGATGGATCAAGAAGAGATAATAGAAGAACAGTCCAGTATCATCCTTGCCCTTGAAAAACAAGTAGAAGCTCTCAATAAAAGAGTCTCAGAGTTGGAAATGCTTGTGAGGTTAAAGCAAGAAGCTGAAAAAGATAAGGAAGATGAAGGAGATAAAAGCCATGACAAGAGGAAAAGAGATGATGACAAGAATGACAGTGACAAAGAGTCATCCAAAGACAGTGATGATGACTCACCTCCACACAAAAGGATGGAAATCTCCAAGGGTGAAAAGAAAGGAGAACCAAGTGGATCCAAACATGAATCATCAAGCATGGAAATGATTAGTTATTCAAGTCAACCAGAAGAAGTTCACACTGAAGAGACTAATTTCAGTGAAATGATTAATGCTCTTGACATGTTCTCTGCTGAAGAATTTGTCATAGATGATGACTTCTGGGATTTCTTGATGAACCAAAGAACAGAGGCTGAGCCTTTTGTTGTTATACCTCAATCTCCTATGCCAATTGAAAAGGAATTGAGTATGCAACTGGTGCCTGCTGTGTCACTTTCTGAAGAACAAAAAGAGCTGATTAAGAAGCTTTGTGAACAGCAAGTACTTGAAGAAGAATCAGCAGCTGCTGTAGTTCACAGTCCTGAAAAGGAACAATCTGAAGAACAGCCAAAGGAAGCTGAAATGGCTGAACCATCTTCTGAAGTTCAAACATACACCAGAAAAAGGAAATACTTATCTGAAAAGGCTAAGGGGAAAAGACCAATAGTAGAAGAAGAACCTCAAATGAAAAAGCAAAAAGATGACCCCAGAAGCCTAGCAGCCATTGCTGGATTCTTAGAAGAACATGAACAAGCCGAGTCATTGATGAAGAAAAAAGGTGAGATGATTGATTTAGAAGAAGGTGAAATTCCAGGTGGATTCATGGTTGATAAGCCAGTGATCAGTAAAATCCCTGTGAATGAAGAACCTTATGTTTCTGAAAAGATTGAAAAGGCCAAGTCTGATGATTTGATGAAAAAGGCCGTATTTCTGATTGACCATGGTTATGACCCTGATGAAGTCTTTGGGATGAATTATGAAAGGATGGTAGCTGAAGAAGAAAAGTTGAACAGTCTACTAGATCCAACCATTGAAACTGAGTATGAGAAAACTCAATCACCCAAAGCTTCTGAGGTGAAGACACAAACAGTTAAATCAGCTTCTCCTCCTCAACCTTTGTTTCCTGATCCCTATAGCATGTCAGACAAAGAAATGAAGGAATATCTGTCTGCTCAAGGATTCACCAGAAGGAAACTTGGGAACATGAAGACCAATTCCCTAAGGGCTGCTATCCTTAGGCTGATCAATGAGAAGAAAGATAAGATGAAGAAACTGGAGGAACAAATCCCCAGACAGCAACCAAGAACAAGAATCTCTGCTCAAGAAATGAGCCTTACTCAAAGAGATCATGACTCATTGGTACCCATTCTTCATAAATACCCAGAGTGGTTTGCTGAACCATCTCAGATTGAACTACATGAAGGGTTAACTACTGCTGAGATGATCAGAGGTGTGTCTACTCCCAAAGGAAAAACTGATCAGAAAATCATTGCTTGGAAGTATGACAGTGACTGGAATATGTTTATGGTGAAGAGAGTATCTGGATTAGTCCAATTCTTCACAGAGTACTCTGCTCTGGTGAACTCTCTGGAGATCCATGATATGAAGGAACTTGCTAATCTGAGACTGATCAACCATGCAGCAATGTTCAGGGGATATGAATTTGAGGACATTCTAAGGATGTTCAAGAGAACTGACAACTTCAAGTCCTTAAAGGCAATTTGCATGAGAAAAGATAAATCATTTGTCAATCCCCTTGACAAGAAACAAAGAAAACCAGCAGAAGAAGTGGTATTTCCTGAGCTTAGAGTGAAACCCACTGAATCATTGAAAAGAAAAGTGGTTGCTGGTACTCACACTTCTATACCAATCTCAAATGTATTTTATGATGAGAAGACTTATGAGATGGTGATTGAAAGGAAGTGGGGAGGAAAGGAAGGATCAGAAATCAGATTGTTCAGTGGATATGAGGTCAGACTGCTTGATGAGTCATACATCCAGTACATCTTCACAAGGCACTTCAGGGAGATCAGCAACAAGTTAGGTGAAGCTGATATGCTCTTCTTTTTAAAGTGCATTAAACTCCTGAAGTTGGCCTATGATCGAGTACAAAGAAAGAGAGATCAGAGAATGAGGAAGAAGACTCCCTTGCAGTTTGGGAACATTGTTAAACTTGAGGTAGACGTGGATGGGTATCTCCTAATTCACAGAGATGGTCTGTCAACCGTAGCCATCTGGGAGCCCATCTCACTGAGGAAGATGCCTATTGAGGCATTGCACAATATGAGACATATGAAGATCCATGTTCTGAACAAGGAAAAACTACGTGAAGCACAAGATTTCTCCAACACGATCAAGTCTCTTGTGGATCCCTCCTACACTAATCCTCCTGCTGCACAAGACCCAGCAGAATCTTCACAACCTCATCCACCCTTAAACCCTTGAAGTACATAGGCTGTATAATCCTTAGGGGGAGTATTGTTGGACCCTGAAAGGATCATACATGCCAATTCAAGAGGTGGATGGTTGTTCTGCTGGAAATCTCCCCAAGTCCAAGAAGAAATGCGGATCAAGAAGTTACTACAACAAGATGAAATAATACAAGTGTCGGCTATCCGCATTTGTTAATGCGGATGCACAAGAACAAATGCTGACAAGTATTTGTTCATCCGCATTAACTAATGCGGACAACCGACAAATGCGGACAAGACTTTTGTTCATCCGCATTAACCAATGCGGATGTTCAGTAACAAATGCGCTCAGTGTTTGTTCATCCGCATTTGTCAATGCTGATGACCAAACACCAATGCGGAAGATAAAAGACTAATGCTGATGAAGACTTACTCATCCGCATTAACAAATGCGGATGACTAAGAACAAATGCGTACGAAGACAAACTATTCTGTACAGTTAGGGTAGTTTAGTCATTTTGTACAAGCTGTAAGTCAGCCTATAAATAGATCAGAAACCTCGTATGTGAGGGGACTTTTGAGACTTTAGACTTTGTAACTCAAAACTCCTGACTTTTGACACCTCTTATTCTTTGTTTCATCCGAGGTTGTCTTGCATTGTTACTGTAGCTTGCTAAACCCTAGCATTTACTTTGTAACAGTTCAGATAATCAATACAAGTGCATTTATGAGTATTTCAAGTGTTAAATGTTCATTGATTGTTTGATTCCGCCTCTCAATCATTGACTCAATCAACATATTTGATCCTTGTTGATTCACATCAACAGAGAATATCATTCTCAAACCCAGTCAATGACCCTTATCACACATTTGACTGACACTCAAGAGATTGTACTTGAGATTCTCCACAAACATCATCAAACCTTATTTCCCCATTGGAAACAAAGCCTTTGCCGATGATGTAACCTTTTGCATCATTGCCAAAGGAAACAAACCCCTTCTTTCCTTGAGAGTAGTCATTAAGAAGTGAGCTGCTTCCTATCATATGCATGGATCCTCCACTGTCTACATACCAGATGCTTCTGTGGCATGTTGAAGAACCCTGCATTCATCACAACAAGTTAGTTAGTTTTTGAGACCCAAACCTATCAACAGATGTGACACTAACTTTTGTTATGTGTAACAGCCTGAGGTGAAGGAGATGGTGTAGAAGAGGAATCCTTTGGCTTGGATTTCCTTTTCTGTGGTTTCAGCACAGGAGCATCTAATTGATTGACTCTTCCCATTAGATGTTGAACCATCATAACAAGCTGTGTCTAGTTTTGTGATAAAGCCTTTAGCTCATCAGACACATTAATGCTTGCCTGTGATGGATTCCTGTGTTGCACCATCTTCTTTTGAGCAACCTCAGCTGTTGGCTGATTAACCTCATCCTTCTTTTGGATTTCTTCTTGGACTTTGGGGTTTCAGGTTTTGATGTTGCCGTACAAACTTGGTCTCAAACTCAGTTTTCATTACATTCATTTGCTCTTTAATTTTCTCCTTTTGTTTGAGTTTGGAACCCCTTTTCAACAATCATCAGTAAGATGATTGAACAAGCCACATATTTCACATGGCTTCTTCTTCATCTTTAATTGATCATCTACTGAAGAAGATGAAACCACTGAAGACTTGTTCTTCAGCAATTTGCTATAAGTACTTGCAGTTTTCTTCCTTGCAGTACTTGCTTTCCTGATATCTTCTTTAGTATTCTTCAAACCCTTTCTACTGGCAGTTTTCTTCCCTTCAGTACTGACAGTGGTTGGGGTTTGAACTTCAGGTGTTAACACTTGCTCTCCAGTACTTTCAGTACTTTTAGAGACAACACCTGAGTTGATCAACTTTTTGATCATATGTCAGTCAACATTTGAACCATCAGCTGTTATAGCATTAGCTGATTGGTTTTGTGATGAAGTAATGTTGACTTCAACCTCTGATGATGCTATATCAGATAGTAGGTCACATGATGAGAAGGATTGGTTATTGCTTTCTTCATCAGATTCTACTTCTGCTCTGGAAGTAAAATCTGTTGGAGGAGCAGTGTGATTATAACCAATGCCAAACTTCACAATGGAAGCTGATTGCTTACTCAGAAGCATTTCAAAACCCTTGTAGGATTGCATCCAGCGATCACACTCTACCTGGGTAGCTGCAAGTGTTTCCTTGAGGTCTCTGTACTTCTCTACAAGTACCTCTTCCCTAGCCTTATCATCTTTGAGTTGGCATTTAAGTTTATAAATCTCATCATTCTTATCATTAAGCATAGACTCAAATTCATCTTTTCTTTTGGAAAGGGTTTGCTCTAGCTTAAGATTTTAATCAATTAAAGCTACATTTGCTTCTCTAATAGTTGCAAATGCAGCTATGCAAGATTCAGAACATATCTTGGCTTTAGCCTCAAAAGATACCTGTGATGAAGCATTGGAGGATGACCCATCAGCAGACTCCAGAGCCATGAGAGCAAGGTTCCTAAAAGGAAGATCACCACCATGTTGACCAGGACCAGGAAACAGTTGTTCATAACTAGATAAATCATCTGGTAAACTGCTCCAGTCAACAACTCCTGGGGTGAAGAAGCTGTGTTGTTGAGGTTGAATTTGATGATGAGATGGAGAAGGTTGAGGCTCAGGGAGTGCATGTGGTTGCTGAGCAGTGGGTGCTTGAACTTGACTTGGCTGAGGCATGTAGTAGCAGGGGTATGGGTATGGCATATGACCCTGAGGCACAAAGTATGCAGGTGATGCCTGAGCTGGTGATGGATGACCAGAACTGGTGGTATGTTGCCCTCTGTGCTGTGAGCTATTGCTTGGAAAAGTCACAAAGGGTGCAGAGGAGTTAGATCCAGATGATCTACACTCTCTAGCAAAGTGTCCAAGCCTATGGCACTTGTGACACCTCAACTTGCTCTTGTCAAAACCAACTTTGGTTTTGCCAGAGAGACCAGGAAATTTCTTGCCAGTTCTCTTGTAGAACTTTTGAGATCTGATATTTATTATTGCCATTTGACTCAAAATATCCATCTCTTCCAGATCATCATTTGGAATGCCCTTCAAGTCCTCTATCAGAAAGCACAGGTTATCACTGCTACCTCCTGAACTACCATCAACACCAACAAAAGCATGTTCAGAATTGGTAGAGAAATCAATATGCTCATCATATGCACTTTCTGATATAGCATATTCTGACTCTTGACCTATCAGTGCAGCATTGCCTGATACAAAGTCATCAGTGAGCTTGCAAGAGGTGGACAACTTCCTTTTCTGCTCTATCTCTCTCTCAAATGTAAGCAGTTTCCCATGAAGTTGGGTGAGAGATAGAGTATCCAGATTTGCACTGGAGCGTAGCACAATGGTATAAGTGTCCCATCTCTCAGGCAGTGATCTGAGGAAACGGTTGTTCATCTGACTGTTGGAATACTCTTGTTTAACCATTTTCAGCTCAGAAATAAGACAAGAGAATCGCTCAAACTGTTGAGTCAGTGTCTCACCCTTCCTATGAGAGAATGTCTCATATTGTTGGGCAAGGATTTCCCTAGTATTTGCTAAGACCTCATTGGTTCCTCCGAATTGTTCCTTCAGAGCAACCCAGAGATCATGAGCAGTTTCATGATGCAAAAGCCCTGAATAGATTTCACTTGGAATTGCCATAGCCAGAATTCCATGGGCTTTAGCATCAATTTCAAACAGCTTAAGATCTTCATCCGAATATTGATCAGGTTTCTTCTCAACCCTCTCATTTGATTCAGGAACACTCACCATAGGCTTGTGTGGTCCATGTACCACTGACTTCTAACAACCAGAACTGTTGACAGACAAGTAATGGAGCATACGACATTGCCATATGTTATACTCACTCGTCACAAGCATCGGAGGCTTTGTTGAGGAGCCAGTATTGTGAGGATGATTAGTTGGTGTTGTCATCTCAGATTTCAAACAAATTCAAGGTAAACAAAAGAAATTTAGCTCAAAACCACGAGAACCTCAAGTTTAATGGCCAGAAACAGCAGAAACTCAATCTCTATAACCAATTCTTGCAAATTTGCTAATTCGATCAAACGTAGATAGCAAAAGAGCAGTTTCAATGATCAATTGTTAAATCGATCAATGATTAACTAGTTCTGATACCATTTGAAAGGATCTCAGCCTCTATTTTGATCAATTAGGTTGTATTCGTAGCGGATTTAGCACAAGAATTAAGCAAATTATACTAAGAACACAATAGATAAATCAATGTAACAGTAGGTTATAGAGAAAGAGAGGAATTCTGCAAAAAGGTGTTTTTTATTAGATCACACGTTTCGGCAAGGATTACAATTAGGTCATCTTCCTTTTATAGAAAGAATGACGTCAGCTGATGTCACTTGATAATGACATCAAACCGTTATTCTAACAAACTACTAAAACTAACTAAACTACTGAAGATGTCAAACAGCTGACATCTTCTTACAAAATACTAAGTGTTAAACTTATTACAACAGCTGAAAGGAAACTACTGAAAACTACAACGACTGAAGAACAAACTCTTCAGTCGTTTTACAAACTACTGAAATAGAAAATAAAACTACTGATAATAAAAAGCTGAAAGGAGAAACCATCACAACAACTGAAGAATGCTTCTTCAGCTGTTATGACAAACTCTGAAGCTTCAGCACTTGTCTTCAGACTTTAACTTTAGATGTTTCATCAGCTGATGACTTCAGTAGTTGTCATCAGCTGATGTCTTCAGACTTTATCTTCAGTCTTTGTGCTTCAGCTGTTGATCTTCAGTACTTTGATCTTCAGTTGATAGTCTTCAGTACTTGAGTCTTCAGTACTTGAGTCATCAGTACTTGAGTCTTCAGTACTTGAGTCTTCAGTACTTGAGTCTTCAGTACTTGTACTTCAGTTGTTGATCTTCAGTACTTTGATCTTCAGCTGTTGAGGTCTTCAGACTTTGTCAAACAGCTGAAGATGCTTTCAGCAGTTGTTGTGATGTGTTGTGGGACTTAGAGGTTTTTCTGATCTGGCTCATTGGTTCTTTTGGTCCAACACCCACTATCAATAATTCAGGTATTAGTAATAGCACTGTAGCGGACAACCTGCACATATAAAGGAAATGATTAGTTCATGTTTGGGACCCAAGCCTTAATTGGCTTGGGTTTCCCAGAGGTATCACACATCATGAACTCAACCCACTGACCTTCAGAGAACGAGGACACATATTTCTTCTTCTTGTCCTCACTATCAGACACAGTACTTGATTTTTCCTTCCAAAAACCAGTTTTGTGTAAGGCCTGTTTGTGGTAAACAGACTATTGGCTTATTGTTTGAACTTTTGGTTCAATAATAATCCTAGGTTTAACCTTAGGTGACACAACTTCACTTTGAGCTTGTCTGTGTGGCCTTTGGTATCTTGGAGGAGTATTAGATCTAATTTTAGAAAATCTTTGTTTTTCATCAAAAAGTTCAATTTTTCTTCTGGTGTCTGATAATAATGACAATTTGGAGAAATATGTCATCGTTTTCCACAACTGTAGCAGGATTTCCCTTCAACAGATTGAGGAAAGTTTTAATGAGGGGTTGAGTGTGGTCGGGGGCTGGATACTTTCTCTTCCTTCTTAGATGTTTCACCCTCTTTAACAAACTTAATTGTTTTGACATTTTGAACATCTTTTGCTTTCATTTTATCAGGATTTTGATTATTAACACATTTAGGGTTTGTTGGTTTTGATTTTTTAGGTTCTGAAATGGACGTTTGTGAACCCGACCCAACGTTATCCTTTTTGACTTTATCACCCAAATCCTCAACAAGCATCTTATCTTTTGATCCTGAAGTAGTAGCCTTCTGTTTAGTGACAGACTACACAGTTTTACATGTGGACTCTAGATCACTAACCAGAGGAGTAGTCACCACATGATCCTTAACCGGGTTATTATTGATTGGTCTACATTTAGTATTTAAAAGGATTGCATGTAGTGTTGGTACTACTTTGTAACCCAGACCTTCCCTGCCATTTCGTTCTTTCACTAAGTTCTGAACTATGTGAGAAGAACTTGCTAAACTATGTAGTTTTTGTTTTAAAGATTCAACTTCGACTTGCAAAACTGCTTTTTCCTTTTTAGTCTCCTCCAAAGTGGTTAAGTAGAACTTAATGTTATTTGATTGATTTATGGCAACAACCTCAGTTTCCCTTAGTTGTTTCCCTAACAGTTCTATCTTTTCTTTAAAGCTGTACTCATTTTATTTTAAAACACAGTTTGCTTCAGTGCATAGTTGTAAATCATTTACTAGATTATTATTGTGTTCTAATAACCTAGAAAATTTTAAATCAATGCTTTCTCTAAATTTATCACATTCAGCACAAGCATGTTTCTCAAATAATTCATCTATAGAGTATACCTGTGCGGAACCAGACGAATCGGCCATCAATGCAGAGTCAGACTCTTCAGTAACTGGAGATTCTGAGTTTGCAGTACTCAGTTCTTCTTCAACCAGATGATCAACAACATCCATAGCTTCTTCAATATCTGAACGTGCATGATCAACTATGATGTCTCCCTCACTCGCAGATCCATCATCCAAGTTATCAACCAATGCTACATTTGATTCTCCCTCAGATACAAATCAGAAGGACCAGTCTTGTCCTTCATCTCCTTGAGCAACGATATGTGACATCCGTCACTTCAAGGTCCGTCATTTAACGTGAAAACTTCGTTAACTACCCTTAGAGCGTTCATTTTTCATCATCTTAGATTATATTACTGAGGACATCATACTTGTTTGGTTTTCTTTTACAGTCGTGATACCATTATTCGCCCAAAACGCATACGGGTATCACCACCGACATCACTAACTATATTTTGTTATATAATATAAATATCATTAATAACAACATATTCGAGATATAAACAACATTAAACACATCCTTGTAATTAGTGTAACGTGCGTGTTTACGTCGCTTTCAACCGAAACGAGTTTAAGGACTCGGGGGCTAAGTACAGGGACCAAATATGACAATTTTCAAACTAGGCTGGGTATAAATACCCTCTTCCCAGCCATTTTTCACCATCATCTTCATCTCCATCGCTCTTCTTTTTCTTCTCCATTTCTCTCTTGAATTAGCACCAAAATCGGGCACGTTTGTTGCGTTTTCGCCACCTAAACTTGGTTATCATCATGAATACCCACTCCTAGTAGGTAGATAACCTTGTTTGACCCATTTCTTGCTCGATTTAACTACTGCGTTTTCTAGGGTTTCGGGTGTTCGGGTTCATCCGAGCACATGAGGTCGTGTGGGCTTGTGTGTTGCGTTCCAGTGTGTGTTTCTTGTCTAGATATGTTAGATGTATGTTTCTGGAAGTTCTTGGGGTGTAAAACTCATGCTCGGAGAAGCTGGATGCTGCTCTGCACTTTAGCAGTCACGAACTTACTGTTCAGGCGACTGGGTCTTCCATGCGACTGAGCTGTGCGACTGAGTGAGTCGTGCGACTGAGTGAGTCGTGCGACTGAGTCCATTCGTCTGATTCTATCGTGCGACTGAGTGGTGCGACTGGGGTGAGTCGTGCGACTGAGTCCATGCGATTGAGAGTGTGTGCGACTGAGTCCATACGGATGATTTTGTGCGACAGTGTGTAGCGCACGACTGAAGATCTAGTTGCACGAATGAGAGTTCAGTCATACGAATGAAGCTGATTCGCACGACTGAAGGCTAAATCATGCGAATGGAAGCTTGAGTCGTGCGATTGGGTGCTGTGTGGTACGAATGAGTGCTTAGTCGCACGAATGGGAGTTCAATCGTGCGAATGAAGCTGATTCACATGACTGAAAGTTGATTCGTGCGAATGGAGTGTCCAGTCGTACGTCTGGTCTTGTCGTGCGAGTGGAATCATTGTGCATGAAGTTTTCCTGTGTGTTGTGTGTGTTGCGTGCAAGTGTTACCCACGACCGAACCGAAACAGCCCGAACTAATCGAATGTTATCTTATATCATATGCTCATTATTAATGCTTGTCAGTAACTGCCAATAGGTGTTGACTGTTCATAGCATTCTACACTTGGGATACTTTCATCATCCGTGTTTATCATCTATTTAGTGAGTTTCGTGGACCCTTTTACGCTTGCATAACTTTTAAACATTTTCAAACTTGGGGGAAAAGAATGCTCGTTTATTTAACTTGATTTCAAGCATCTTCCCTAGTGGAAGATTGCCACTACTTGATGAGTATCTTATCTTGCTTAACATGTTGATTGATGCTAAGGATAAACGGATGTCACGTAACTGGTTTAGACATCGTTCTAGGTATATCGCGGATGTGCTAGGAACGCTGTGGGGAACCCTATATATAAGCATCCCTGGTATACTAAGAACGTGCTTAAACTGGGTTACGTGATGATCCTGATTGACTGAGGCATGGATTGTTGGAATTTGACTCTATGTTATGTTACCCCTTGTATGTTACTAGGTGGCTTTACATTACTATGTGTTATTACTTGAAGCTATGTGTTGTGTGATGTTACTTGTGAATGCTATTGACCTTGGATGCTCTCGGCGGTGTGGTTCTTTTTTGTGGGTCTACTTCGTGGTTCTTCTTTGCCGAGCATCCATTACAACCATTAGTTCCGGTAATGGGACCTAAAGATTGGTTTGGTTGTAACCTATATGTATGCGCTTTGTGGATCTTGCTACGTCATTGCCCTTCAATACAAACATTAGTTCCAGTAATGGGACCTAAGGATTGGTTTGGTTGTAAACTAAATGTATGTGCTTTGTGGATCTTGCTACATCATTGCCCTTCAATACAACCATTAGTTCCAGTAATGGGACCTAAGGATTGGTGGTTGTAACCTATACGTATGCGCTTTGTGGATCTTGCTACGTCATATAAACTAAACGTATGCGCTTTGTGGATCATGCTACGTCATTTTAAACTTGTTAAACAATGGAAAATCCTTCAATACAACCATTAGTTCCGGTAATGGGACCTAAGGATTGGTTTGGTTGTAAACTAAACGTATGCGCTTTGTGGATCTTGCTACGCCATTTTTAAACTATTTACACCTTGGAAATGTTTTCCTTACAGCCATCAATTCCCGTGAGGAACCGATGAATAGGCTTGGCTGTAGCTATTTATAACTGGTAAATCCGCCTATAGATAAGTGTAGTTGCGGTAGTTCTTAATAAACCTACTTACTGTTTTCATCTTATCATCTTTTCACACATAAAACCTGCGAAACTCACCAACAATTATGTTGACCGTTTTGAGCATTTCTTTTCAGGTGATCAGGGTAATTGAAGTACTAGGAGTGCTGCCTTTTAGTGGAGACCCTAGGAAGCATATTTTTGAGGCTAAACATAGATAATGAACAATTCTTTTGTACATTGTTGCAGCCCACTTAACAAATAACATTCTTTTGAACACTTGTTCTCGGGTTGTGGGAAACTAAACAATGTTAATCTATATGTTTATGTGATTATTTGGTATTATGCTTATGACTATGCTGTCGTGAACATTGACTGAACACGACACAAGTCTCCATTTGTGTACGGGTGTCGTCATGGCACGCTTGTCATCGTATCTATATTGCATCTCTATTGTTAACCATGTGTTATGACGATCCGGTCTAGCTCGCATCCCCGTGTTTCCGCTATCAGCAGGGGTGTGACAGACTGGTATCAGAGCCATTGGTTATAGAGAATTAGGCAATACACTTGACCTAGACTATAACCTAGGAACCTTCATGTAGAATGCATGCTAGGACTGGCTTGCATTTAATATTACATGTGTGTTCCTCTATACTTGTATCTTGTCTCTATACGTGATTCTATGCATATGTGCTTGCTATCTGATCATCCTGAGGAAGACACTATTACTCTTAGTCTTTCTTAATGGGATACCGTTATACTAGAATTTTACATTGTATGCGCACAACATCATTTCGTTAGGTTGAGATACCTAAACAGAAGGGAACCTCGGTGATCACGCGTAGCGTCGATCTCGGATACTAAATCCGACCCTTAACATGGTTATGCCTGAAATCCTGAAAGTATGAAGGATGGGCAACTATCATTAGACATATTGTGCTTATGTGCTTGGAGTTTATATGCTATTACATACTACTATTGGAATACTAATGGCTTACGGACATGAGGACATTACACGAACCATGCTTGATGAGTGTTGACAATACTATGATGTTAACTTAGGGTAAGTGGAGCTAGGGTGACCATGTAAAGCAAATTTCCATTACGGGTGCACATGTAACTGTAATTCGCCGTGCATGAGAAGTCTGGCAAATCTTACCGTGAGTTAACGATCAGGAGTATCACAAGTTCTCTATTCTATACCCTAGGGTGTGCTAGGATCATAATTCTAGTAAAATCTCGTTAATGGTAACAAACATTACTGTTGGGTCATTATAAGGCTGATGCAAACAAAACCACTTCATATAGTCAATTTTGGTGCTGCATTCAAAGGCTTCCGAAGCTAATTATGAGATCTTCCGAAGTCTGAAGAACAACAGCTGAAGTCAACAGCTGAAGACAACAGCTGAAGTCAACAGCTGAAGACAACAGCTGAAGTCAACAGCTGAAGACAACAGCTGAAGTCAACAGCTAAAGACAACAGCTGAAGTCAACAGCTGAAGACAACAGCTGAAGTCAACAGCTGAAGACTATCTTCCGAAGACAAAGTCTGAAGAAAGAACTGAAGACAAAGTCTGAAGAAAGAACAGAAGACAAAGTCTGAAGAAAGAACTGAAGACAAAGTCTGAAGACTTACGAAGACAAAGTCCGAAGAAAGAGCTGAAGACAAAGTCTACTTCCGAAGACAAAGAAGACTCCAAGCCTCGGAAGAAACAGTCTTCCGAAGTATAAGTGGCTTCGGAAGAAGTTATTCTTCCGAAGAAACTTATCTTTCGGAAGACATTGTTATGACCAGTAGACATAAGTATGGTCTCTGACAGTCCGCTACAGACCTCTGATACAACATGGCATCTTCCTAAAGAGCCATGTTATTGACCATACTTTATTCTACTGTTTACCTTTTTATGATAGTACATGTTACCAACCTTAGTTGGTGACAAAAGGTAAGTCTGGGACATGTCCTGACTACCAAATCTCAAATAATATATTTGAGATACCTTAACTTATAGTCTTGTAGTATAGGCTTTTGGTTATAGGTTTCCAGCTGGTATCAAAGTATATCCGGCTGTAGGTAGTATTATATATATCTTCTAATTGTAACTTATCAAGTAGAGAGCAAGAGTTAGAGCCAAAAACTTGAGCTTGTAAGAATCTTGTAATCCTTTGAGTTGAGAAGCAATATATAAAAGTACCTTGAAAATTTACATCCTGTGTTTATTTACTGCCTTGTTACTTGTTATATTGTGATCAACTCTTTCTAGATTCTTTCTGATTGTTGTTCAAGGTGAGTTTGAGAGAAAATCACTTGCTGAGTGACCAGCATACGATCCTGCAATTGGTATCAGAGCTTTGGCTCTTGATTGCGTGATCTAACCATCCAAATCAACTTGTTTTTCTCTCCTCCCTACAACCCATTCACTCAAATGGCCGCTCTCTCAAAAGCTGATATGGAAACTGGTACCATGACCAAGTCCCCACTGATCACCCCTGAAGATTTTGACACATGGTGCACTAGAATGGAAGGCTTCATCAAGTGTCAAGACTCAAGGATGTGGGACTCCATTGTCAATGGTCCTTTCATACCAAGCACTACTTCTGCTACTGGTAATCGCATCATTCTAAAGATGTTGATGATTACTCAGAAGAAGATAGGAAGAGAATAGAGCTAGATCAAAGGGCTATGACTTCTCTTCAAACTGCTCTCCCAAACTCCATCTACAGAGGCTTCAAGAAGTGCAAGACTGCTAAAGACTTATGGGATGCATTGAAGCTTACATATGAAGGATCCAAGGAAACCAAAGAGAACAAGAAGGATCTCTTGAAGAAGCAGTTCGAGAACTTTACTTTCAAGGCTGGTGAGACCTTGACTTAACAATACTTCAGGTATTTTGAGATAGTAGATACTCTGGTGGATATTGGAGTACCTCTTGAGAATAGAGACATAGTTAGGAAGTTCATGTCTTCCCTTTCTAAATTATGGACACACTACTGTGTTGTAATCAAGAGAACTTCGGACCTTAAAACTCTTTCTCTCACAGAGTTGTATGGTATCCTAAGTGCATTCCAGATGGAGATGAACATGCAGAACTCCTCTGGAAACTCCAATAACCAACTGAGTTCAACCCTTCATATGGTTGAAAGGGAAATCACAGAACCATAACATCAGTTGTTGTGCTACCCCGACAACTCACATAGTAGACCCTACATTACTCTACCTGAGACTCCAAAGTCTCAAAAGGTTCAACACAATTCCTTTCAGGATAGTTGTGCCTTTGTCTCTAGAAGTGGACATTTTAGTGATTTTCAATACTGCTTTGATGATCTTGAGTGCTTCAGTCCAGATGATGTAGAGTATGTGGACATTGTCCAACAGATGGCTCTTTTAACTTACAGAGCGAAGAAGTTCTTCAAGAGAACTGGAAGGCAATTCCCTCAAAACCCAGTCAACAGCAAGTTTGGGTTTGACAAGAGCAAAGCAAAGTGTTACAACTGCAACCAACTAGGTCACTTTGCTAGGGAATGCAAGGCTCCCAAGAACAATCCGAGAACCCCACAGGCCTCCACACATCCCTCAGCTTCAAAGCATGAAGAAAAGAGGTTGACTGGAGCTTCATGGTACAGGATGTGACTCCCGCTCAAGCACTCATGGCTGGAACAGATGATGATCAGGTATATGAACATCTATGTACTGCTGCCTGTATTGCTAAAGTTAAACTCTATAAGGATAACAATATGGAAATCAGATCTGATGTTGAGTCTTTAAATATCTTAAAATCTAATTTTAAAAGAGCTGAATCTGACTATCAAAAGAAAATTGAGGAGTTAGAGAAAACCGTGTCTCTTTTAAAACATGAAAAGACCAACTACAAGACTCAAATTAAATATCTGATATCCAAACTGTCTGAAGTTCAAGCCCAGTTGGTCACTGCTGAGGCTCAGGCCAGGAAGCAAGCTATTGCTGAGCAAAACTTCCAAGCTCTTCTTGCATCATCCTCTCATTCCAAAATGTTTTATCAAAACAAAGAAGGGTTGGGAACCAATGAAATTTCTCCACCACACTCTTATGAGTATATTAGACTACCTAGATGTGGTACTGAAGAGCAAGAGGTTCCAACTGCTGACCCTTCTCCATTGGAACTAGAGGATGAGGCAAAAATAGTGGCCACCACAAGGGAGAAACAGGAAGATACCCTCATCTCCACCTGTGAAGAGCAAATCCTAACCACCAAGGCAAGAAGAAGCAGAGCCAACGCTGCCAGAAGGACTGCCAAGAAGGTTGCAAAGTCCAAGCTTAAGATTGACCCAAAGCAAAATGGTGTTTTCATCTCTGCTGGATTCCAAGTGGTAGGTACTTCTGATTCAGGAAAGGAGTGTAGTACCAACACTCCTGTCCTATCAAAGGATCAGAAGTTGAAAGGGAAAGTTGCTGATGAAGAGAAGAAATTAAAGAAATAGCAACCTGCAAATTCCCAAAAGACTAACATTGCATGCATAATGTGTGGTCTGCACAACCACATGGCTAAAGATTGTACTATAATCCAGCAAGCACACATTATGCAAATAATGTTATAAAAGAAGGAGTCAAGGAAGGTTTCTCATTTGGACCATTTCAAATGGTCCAAATGATGAAAAAGGGAAAATTGGTCTCGAAAGCCAAGTTGCTTTCAGAAGAAAGTACTTCTTCCGAAGGGAAAATGGCTTCGGAAGCCAAAGCTTCTAAGGTTCGGAAGAATAAGAAAGCCCCCTTGAAACCATCCCAAAAGAAGACTACTTCGGAAGAAAATGTGGTGAAGGCTTCTTCCGAAAAGAAAGAAGCTTCGGAAGAAAACAATGCTACAAAAGCTTCAACAAGCTCATCCTTAAAGATCAACCAAGGGATGGATTGCAAGATCAAGGAAGACGCTACAGCCCAAACCTCTTCTTCAACGACCTCTATTGAACCCCAATGCATATCTTTTGGTTCAATTATGTCATTATCCTTGGAAGATCCCAAGACCAGCAAGGCTTGGGCTTCCAAACAAAACTAACCATCTCATCTTATGTGCAGGGACATCCATTTAACAAGAACAACAATGTCTGGATTGTAGATAGTGGATGCTCCAGGCACATGACAGGGAACAGATCTCTCCTTCAGCAATTCCAGAACTATGATGGTGGGCCTGTCCAATTTGGAGGTGAGACCAGAGGATATATTTCTGGCAGAGGAAGTATATCCAATGGTAGAATAAACATTGACAAAGTTCACTTTGTCAAACAGCTTGAACACAATCTGTTAAGTGTTTCTCAATTCTGTGATCAAAAGCATCAAATTCTTTTCACAGAACATGAGTGCATTATCCTCAGACCAAGGATGACAATTCCTCCGGAATTGGTGCTTCTTAGATCTCCCAGGAAAGGGGATATGTACAAGCTAGATATGAACAATGCTTCTCCTATGGGTGAAGTATCATGCTTTCTTTCTAAAGCTGATATTGATGAGTCAACACTATGGCATAAACGCATGTGTCATGTGAATTTTAAAACAATGAATAAGTTGGCTAAAAATAACTCGGTACATGGTCTGCCTAAAAAGGACTTTTTCTGCAAAGATAACTGTGTTGCATGCCTGAAAGGGAAACAACACAGATCATCTCATAAATCCAAATGTGTCAACTCCATCACTACTCCATTACACTTATTGCACATGGATCTCTTTGGTCCCACAAGTATAATGAGCATTGGAAGGAAATCATACTGCCTTGTGATTGTTGATGATTTTACAAGATTTACATGGGTATTCTTTTTAAGAAGTAAAAATGAAACTGCTGAAACGTTAAAATCCTTTATTCTTAAAATAGAAAATCAAATTGATCACAAGGTTAAGATCATTAGAAGTGATCAAGGGACTGAGTTTAAGAACTTTGTTCTTGACTCATTCTGTGACTCAAAAGTGATTGCCAGACAATATAGTGCTCCCAGAACTCCTCAACAAAACGGTGTTGCTGAGAGGAGGAACAGGACACTTATTGAGGCTGCTCGAACCATGTTAGCTGATTCAAAACTACCTCTAACATTTTGGGTAGAGGCAGTTAGCACTGCATGCTATGTGCAGAACAGGGTTCTTGTAGTTAAGCCCCATGGAAAAACCCCTTATGAGTTATGGAACAAGAGGCCACCGTTCATTGGATTTCTAAGGTCCTTTGGCTGCAGGTGTACCATACTTAACACAAAAGACAACTTGGAAAAGTTTGCTGAGAAGTCAGATGATGCTATTTTTGTTGGATACTCTTCTAGCTCCAAAGCTTATAGAGTATACAACATTAAGAATCAACAATTTGAGGAGTCATCCAATATAGTCTTGTGTTAGAGGGAATGGACCTGATTATATCTTTGATTTAGAATTGTTTCCAAACTATTCTAAACCATCTTGTGAGAATGTTTCAGCTAGAACAGGTGCTCAAGGTGATGCTGATACTGATGCTGATCAACTATTTGAGCTTCCCAGACCTCTTCCAAATTCTCCAAGAGATGAAAGACAACAAGCTCCAACCATTCACAGATCTGACAGTGTAACAATCTCCAGGAATAGTGAAGCTTCAACAAGTGAATCACCTGATGAACCCCAAAGCTCTTTAGGTGATCCATTACAACACCAGGTTGAAGGAAGTAGTATTCTAAAGGAACAGGCAACTGTTGATACTACTTCACAACCAACCATTGATGATGTTTCTCAATCATTCAATCAGTCCTCATTGAATGACTTTGAAACAACAGATGGAAAGAGTGATCCAGTTCCTGACCAGAATATGTCCAACCTGGACTTATCTCTGCAACTGGAAGTGATTCCTCATCTTAGGATTCATAACACTCATCCAACTGAGAACATCATAGGGAATGTCTCTGAGGGTGTAAGAACAAGAGGGCAAACTCATCATGGGAATGTCTGTTTGTACTCATGCTTCTTATCTCAGATGGAACCTAAGAAGGTAGAAGATGCCTTAAAGGATAGTAGTTGGGTTGAATCGATGCAGAAGGAGCTGCTTCAATTCAGAAGACAAAAGGTCTGGAATCTATGCCCACTACCATCTGGTCAAGTACCAATAGGCACTAAATGGGTTTTCAGAAACAAGAAAGATGATAGAGGCTTAATTATCAAGAACAAGGCAAGGCTAGTAGTTCAAGGATACACCCAAGAGGAAGGGATTGATTATACTGATGTCTTTGCACCTGTTGCAAGACTTAAGGCAGTTAGGATCTTCCTTGCTTATGCTGCATCCAAGAACTTCACAGTCTACCAACTTGATGTCAAGTGTGCTTTTCTATATAGGGATATAGATAGGGAAATTTATGTATGTCAACTTCCAGGATTTGAAGACCCATAGCACCCCAACTACGTGTGCAAGTTGGATAAAGCTCTATATGGGCTGCACCAAGCACCTAGGCTGTGGTATGAGACTTTGTCTCAGTTTCTCTTGAAGAATGGCTACACAAGAGGTACCATTGACAAGACTCTCTTCATTAGAAAGACTGGAGAAGACATTTTGCTCGTTCAAGTCTATGTTGATGACATCATATTTGGTTCTTCAAATGACCAAATGTGTAAGGACTTTGAGAGCATTATGAAGCAGAAGTTTGAGATGAGTTCCATGGGAAAAATGGACTTTTTCTTAGGAATTCAGGTAAAGCAGATGATAGAAGGGTTCTTCATAAATCAATCTAAGTATGTCAATGACATCTTAGAGAGATTTGAGATAAAGGACTATAAGCCAGCCAAGACACCCATACCCAGAAACCATAATCTTTGCCCTGACCTTGAGGGGGAGGATACTGACCAACATCAGTATAGAGCAATTATTGGTTCTCTGATGTATCTCACTGCTAGTAGACCTGATATCATGTTTGCCACTTGTATTTGTGCAAGATATCAGGCTGCTCCAAAGGTGTCTCATCTGGCTGCTGTTAAGAGAATCCTCAGATACCTCAAAGGAGCACCTAAACTAGGTGTCTGGTATCCAAGAAATAGTGATTTCAATCTCTATGGATACTATGACAGTAATTATGGTGGCTGCAACATTGACAAGAAATCAACATCAGGAGGATGTCAATTTCATGGTGGAAGGATTATCTCATGGCAATGCAAGAAGCAATCTTGTGTCTCTATATCAACTGCTGAAGTTGAATACATCGCTGCCGCTAGCTGCTGTGCTCAGTTGCTGTGGATTCAGAACCAGATGTTAGATTATGGATTCAACTTCATGAGTACTCCTATCCATATTGATAACAACAGTGCTATCTCCATCACAGAAAATCCAGTGAAGCACTCTAAGACAAAGCACATTGATATCAGGTATCATTTCATTAGAGATATTCATGAGAAAAATCTGATAAAGTTAATCAAAGTTGACTCAAATAAACAATATGCTGATTTGTTCATAAAAGCTTTTGATAAACAAAGATTTAAGTATCTCATATCAGCTATTGGGATGATAAACATTGACTAACTAACTCTTTTGAAAGCTTTTTAATGTGTAATGTCTTGTGTCAATACAATTTAAGCCCTGTTACAAAAGATCTTTTTGTATTCTAAGTGTAAATTCCTTCCGAAGAGGAATTAACTCTCGGAAGATATTTAAGAATATCTTCCGAAGCCAAATTCCTTAATGGAATTTCCCTTCTCGGAAGAGTTTTTAGTCTTGGAAGAAGCGATTGATTTTATATCTGATCTACTTCCGAAGCTTATAAAGCTCTTCACTCGGAAAGCAATTTTTACCTTCGGAAGCAATGCTTTGCTTCGGAAGAGAAAATTGCCTTCGGAAGATAAATTACCTTCGGAAATGTTTTACATTCAGAAAGAGAGATTGTTTATGTGTAACGGATATCTTTGGGCCCCACTCTGTAAAAGGTAAAAATTTGCAAATGATGGTCAGATTATTTAAAATTATCCATTGCCGCCACTATCATTTCATAGCCGAAAACCACCATAATCCCAAACAGTTACCCTATTACCGCCTCTACCACAATTCATCTCCTTTAAATAATCCAGACTGTTCAATTTCATCTTCTTTTACAAATTTACTGCCCAAACTATTCCCTTCACTATCAAACCTGAAATTTCACCCAAATTCAAGCTTACTTTCTCTTCAATGGCGCTAAACCCTCAGCACAACCAGATCGCATTACTTGATTCGTCAAGAGATGTCGACTTCACTCAAATAATCGTTTTTCTTACTGAATTAACCTACCTCACAGCGCTTACTGTTAATCCCACCGTTTACTCCAACCACATGACTGAATTCTGGAGTAACGGTCAAGCTGAAGTCCTAAATGGGGTTCGCGTCCTGAGAACCCGCATTTGTGGACAGGTGTTGATCATCACTGAACAACTCATCAGGGAGCATCTAGAGCTTAATGATGATGGGGCTCCTACTGAGTTTCCCAAAGAAGACTTGGATAGCACCTACATCCTCATGGGATATGGTGGGGATGTGAGTAGGTCAACCGTCTACAAGTTCAACTTCTCATATCATTGGAAGTTCCTGCTGCACATCATTTTGCACTGCCTATCTAACAAATCTGGGGGATGGGATCAAATCCCATATGAACTAGGATGCCTAGTTCACGGGTTGGTAAGAGGTCTGCGCTTCAACTACTCAACATTTGTGTTGACCAATTTGATTGGAAATCTAAGAAGGGACACATTCTTCATGTATCCCCGATACATTCAACACATTATCAACTGCGAGTTGGAACCGAGCAAGCTTGTCTGTGCAGCTGCTCTTACTGTTCCCCAAGTGCGGCCTACAATCTTCAAGACATTGAAGAAAGTGTCCATCAACTTTACTGGACGGTACACTCCCTTACCTCCAGAGATGATTGAGCGCATAGCTCCTGGTGACATCCCTGTTAACCCCACAGGTGATGAACCCACACCAGCAACCCTCACCACAAATGTCCAAATACCATCTCCACCCATCAAATTCACATATCAGAGACGCCCCGAACGAACCCTTGTTCAATCTACTCTGATTGAACAAGCTCCTCCAGTTCAAACCAAAAGGGCTAGAGTGGAAACATGGGCTCCCACTTAGTCCGAGGTCATACCATCCTTCTCCTTTGACCTCAATTTGGGTTTTGAGCATCCTCAGTCTCAATCCCAAGAGCCCGAAACACAAGCCTTTAGCCCATAGGGTGAGTCTTTACACTCCCCTGTGCAGCCTTCAAGGGACAGTCCCACCAAAGGCTCAATGCCTGTAGACATTGATCTAGGTCCCGGGTCAGTAGGTTTAACCTCTTTATCTTTCACTGACCTATTACTCCGAACTGATAAAGAGATAACATCTCTCCATAGCCATGAAGTTGATCTACAACACCCTCTCAAAGATCAACAGAACCAAGAGAGATCCCTTATCTCTAGCCCCCATCAGCAGCCAACTACTGAGGTGAGTCCCACTGATGTGGAGGGGACTCATGTAGGCTCAGCTGCCACTACTCAGAGTCTCTCATTGAGCTCTCAGGACAGTGGTAACATCAATAGGACTGAGTCTATGGCAACTTTGCCCATTGACATCTCTGAAAGAGATGAATTTGAGCAAAGGTATCCAGGGTGCCAAGAAGCCACATCTGGTGGTGATACTGAACATACTAGGTATGTTATCTCATCTCCCCGTGATTCTTCACATGAAGATGAGGGAAGTATGCAACTCACTCTTCAGTACTTGATCTCTAAGGTCTCAAGCCTTGAATCTCAGGTAAGGATCTTAGAGACAAGGACAGCCACTCAGCAACTTGAGATTGATAATCTCAAGGCTCAAAGGCATGTACCTGTTCAGGTCTCATTGACTTCTTCCTCTAGCTCATCTAGCTCTCAAGATGATGCTACCAAAAAGGGGGAGAAAGATTAGAGACAAACATCCGGGGAACCACAGATCCAGTCTTCTACCTCCCAAATCATCACCCTACCTGAGTCATCTCAATCAACTCTAAAGATTGACTCACAGATGCTTCATGATCTCTATAGACTTTTCACAAAGTTTATATTGAGATCCTCCTCAGAACAGCCCAGCCCCGACATTACACTCATATACTTTGGGGCTGAGGAGCTTCAAAGACTGACTGCACCTTCTACCACTATGGAAGAAGTTGGTCAACCTAAGGTCCACATGGAACCTGAGATTAACTTCAAAGGGGAAATGGGGACTGATGGCCCAGCAAATGAAACAGTTGGGATAGAACTTGCATCAGCCTCTTCTTCCGAAGCTCAGGCTGAAACTTCCGAAGCTAAAGTTGAAACTTCGAAAGAACAAGATAAGTCTTCCGAAGCAGAGATGGAAGCTACGGAAGGTTTGTTCCAAATGTCCGAGGAACTGATCATCACAGATGTTATTGCTGAAATAGCTTCTGAGATGAGCAGGGAGGACACTTCTGATCTACCTCCATCCCAAACACCAGCTGATCCTCTCTCTCAATCCGAACCCACTATCCAAGAACCACCACAGACAAGTTCTGCCAAAGACAAAGGCAAAAAGAAAATGACTGCGGAAGAGTTTCAGGAGGAGGAAAGGATTGAGAAGCTCAAAAAGAAAGGTAGGCTTCCTGCTGAGAAGCTGCTAGCTGCAAGTTCTAAGGCAGCTACAGCCAATCAGGAGGAAATCAACACCAAGAGAAGGACATCACTCATTGATCAGCTCATCAACCTAGGAGCTGCCAATGAGGAAGTACTCCTGCTACCACTAGAGTAGTTGGTATCTTTGGAAAGGACAACCAGGCTAAAGCAAGATGAAGAAGCCAGGTTGACCTTGGAAAAGGAAGAAGAAGAACAAAAGAAAGTAGCCCTGCAACTGAGAGAGGCTAGGATTAAATTCCTACTCTCAAGAGGCTTTAGTCTTCCTGAACTGTCTCCACATGATGATGATATGATCCTGCTGCTCCACAACAAAGAACAGGATCAAATAGAGAAGGAGAGGAAGAAAGCTGCAAGGGAGAAGATGAAGGAGAAGAAGCAGAGAAAGGAGGTAGAGAGGGTCACTGCCACCAAGAAGCTCAGTGATAAAGCCTGGATGAAAGACTATCTTCGGGCTCACGGCTTCTCTGGTAGGCAGGTGGGACCTATGTTCGAAAGGACACTCCAACGGATTGTTAGCGAAATAAAAGCTGACATCCGTTTGGGAAAAAAGAAGGAGATGTATAGGAGGGGACAGGGAATGGTCTTCACCCCAGCCATTCAACCACAACCCACACCAGAAGAACCAACTCCATTTCCCATCAAAACCGAACCCTCAGATGAAACCTTCACCTTTAAACCCACAACTCTACCCAAGCCTACCTCATCACCTTAACCACCTAAACTTCCTATCCTTAAACCCATAACACAACCTAGAACCACTAAACCTAAACCTACCCAATAGAAACCAAGATCATCCCCTCAGCCTTCTAAACATCTCTCTCTTGAGGAAATAAAGGAGATCAAGACAAGGCTCATCAACTGCACTACTATAAGCAGCACTTCCTGTGAGGGAGACCTTATCAACATCACCTATGTTGATAACTCTTTAAGCTCCCTCACTCTAGGACAATTTCTTGATCTGCCTAGAGGAACTTTGGGCCAGGCTGCAGTACTTCTCGGTCTCAACCCTGATACTCTCAATGCTGAAGAGAAGAGACTAAGAAGGAAACTGGCGACTCTACTGGATACAAGGAAGGAGGACAGGATTCCTAGTCAGTCTCCTGGACCTAGGAAAGTTATAATCCAGTAGAGGTTCAATGAACCTTCTCACAACTTTGTTGTGGAAAGAGAGAATGGTGAAACCAACAGGCTTAATGCTACTTCTCTACTGCATCTCAGCAGATTTGACATTGCTGAGCTTGCAGAGAACCCATTCTCCAACCACTCCAACTCAGAGACTGCAGCTATCATCAGAAATTATCTCAGCAGTCTTCATCTAGCCGAGCTAACTGCAAAAGCCAAGATCGAAGAAGAGTTGAAGCTGAAAAGATAGGAAGACAAGGAAAGACCTACCACTAAAGGCGCAGCCTTTCTACAGATAGTGGAGGGTCCGGAATTGGAACCTATAGTTAGATAGGAATATGACTATAGTTCCCATCAACTAACTCTTTTCGAGGGCCACAACAAAGGGTACACATAATCCAAGGTGACAGACTGGATGTTCTGTCTACCAAGGATTTGTACAAACTTCTCAGCACCACTTCAGGAAGAACAAGGACACAGACAAATATCTACTCTCCTTGGTGCTGAAAGTTTTGAGAAGAAGAGAGAAGTGAAGTTTTGGTAGCATCAGCCTAGGGGGAGTTCGTTGGGTCATTATAAGGCTGATGCAACCGAAACCACTTCATATAGTCAATTTTGGTACTGCATTCAAAGGCTTCCGAAGCTAATTATGAGATCTTCCGAAGTCTGAAGAACAACAGCTGAAGTCAACAGCTGAAGACAATAGCTGAAGTCAACAGCTGAAGACAACAGCTGAAGTCAACAGCTGAAGACAACAGCTGAAGTCAACAGCTGAAGACAACAGCTGAAGTCAACTGCTGAAGACAACAGCTGAAGTCAACAGCTGAAGACTATCTTCCGAAGACAAAGTCTGAAGAAAGAACTGAAGACAAAGTCTGAAGAAAGAACTGAAGACAAAGTTTGAAGACTTCCGAAGACAAAGTATGAAGAAAGAGCTGAAGACAAAGTCTACTTCCGAAGACAAAGAAGACTCCAAACCTCGGAAGAAACAGTCTTCCGAAGTATAAGTGGCTTCAGAAGAAGTTATTCTTCTGAAGAAACTTATCTTTCGGAAGACATTGTTATGACTAGTAGACATAAGTATGGTCTTTGACAGTCCGTTGCAGACCTCTGATACAACATGGCATCTTCCTAAAGAGCCATGTTATTGCCCATACTTTATTCTATTGTTTACCTTTTTATGATAGTACATGTTACCAACCTTAGTTGGTGACAAAAGGTAAGTCAGGGACATGTCCTGACTACCAAATCTCAGATAATATATTTGAGATACCTTAACCTATAGTCTTGTAGTATAGGCTTTTGGTTATAGGTTTCCAGTTGGTATCAAAGTATATCCGGCTGTAGGTAGTATTATATATATCTTCTCATTGTAACTTATCAAGTAGAGAGCAAGAGTTAGAGCTAAAAACTTGAGCTTGTAAGAATCTTGTAATCCTTTGAGTTGAGAAGCAATATATAAAAGTACCTTGAAATTTACATCCTGCGTTTATTTACTGCCTTGTTACTTGTTATATTATGATCAACTCTTTCTAGATTCTTTCTGAGTGTTGTTCAAGGTGAGTTTGAGAGAAAATCACTTGCTGAGTGACCAGCATACGATCCTGCAATTACTAATACTTGCTATTACTTAAGTCCTGCCCTACTTAGAGCCTTCATGGTATTCCCAATCATGACATTGATTCTACCTTTCGTGAAACATTCCTCCACTTAGCATTTCAGTAACTAAGGAACTGATTGAATGCTTAGAATAAAAGTGGACTTCGAGAAATGTAGAGGAGTGATGATACTCTCTACACATACATTATGTTATTCATTGGGATTATGCTAAGGAAATTAGGAAGTCATGTAACCGGTTTAAGCGTCATTCAAGGTATATCGTGGATGTGGTGGGAACGCTGCGGGGGACCCTATATATAAGCATCCCCGGTATACTAAAAATGTGCCTAAACTGGGCTACGTGATGATCTTGATGGACCGAAGCATGTGTTATTGGAACTTGATAAGTGGAATCATACATGTATCTTTAAGTAATTAAGGTTTACATGTTTACTAAAGTTTACATGTTTACACCTTTCTATGATTAGAAGATGCCGCTTAGAAGAGTCACACGTAGTACCAACCAAGGTGAGACCCCACAAGGCAGAGGTAGGGGTAGACCACCAAGAACAGGTGGTGCTCCAACTGGCAACAATCAGGGAACTGACAACCCTGACATAGCTGCTATGATTGCTCAGCAGCTAGTTGCACTGATTCCAACTATTGTGACTCAAGTAAGCGACACTCTTCTGAATCATCATCTCCACGGGGATGATAACACCCACCATGAGCATAACCAAGGAACAGGGGATGATACTGGGATTGGCGGAACAACTGGTACTGACACTGGGGTTGATAATACCAGACGGGGATGTTCCTACAAGGAATTTGTTGCCTGCAAACCCCGAGAATTCGATGGGAGAGGTGGGGCGATAGCCCTGACCAAATGGATGGAAAAGATGGAGGCAGTGATTGACATCAGTGAGTGCCTCGACAGTCAAAGGATCAAATATGCCACATGTTCACTTCAGGGCAAGGCATTAACCTAGTGGAACACCCAGGTTCAAGCTAGAGGAAGAGAGTCAGCAATGCAAATGACTTGGGATGAGTTCAAAACCCAGATTACTGAGGAGTACTGTCCTCTCAACGAGATGCAGAAACTTGAGCAGGAATTCTGGAACCATGCTATGGTTGGAGCTGGGCACGCAGCTTACACCGATCGTTTTCATGAGTTGGCAAAAATGGTTCCACATCTGGTAACACCGGAATCAAAGAGGATTGAAAGCTATATTTGGGGACTCACGCCTCAAATCCGAGCTTTGGTAACGCAGCTGCTCCCCCTACGATTCAAAGCACAATTCTAAAGGCTGGCGCTTTAACTGATGAGATGGTAAGAACAGGGATGTTGGGTAGGGGAGCAGAGAAAAGAAAGGAGGCTGGGGAAACTAACCGGCCTAACGTCGGAAGATTTGATAAGAAGGCCAAGACAACCCGAAATTTGTGGCTCTGACTCGAGAAAGGAAAGGATATACTGGGCCGCACCCGAAATGTAACAGGTGCACTCTTCATCATCCCCCAGCAACGCCATGTCGGATGTGCGCGAATTGTAGGCGCCCGGGGCACTTAGCAAAGGATTGTAGAACTGCTCCGAATTTGGTGGCACCCATCAACGCGGTTAACCCCGCCGGGAATGCCAGGGCTTGTTATGAGTGCGGAGGTCTTGGTCTACCGGAACATGTGCCCAGACTGAATAGGGCACCGGGTCAACAAGGGAATAACCAGCAGCAAGTGATGGCCATAGCTGGTAATCCGGACCAAGGGAATCAAGGAAATGCTGCCAGAGGACGCGCCTTCGTCATTGGAGCTAATGATGCCCGTCAGGACCCGAATGTTGTTACAGGTACGTACGTGCTTAATCACCACTTCGCATCCATACTATTTGATACTAGGGCAGACAATAGTTTCATATCTTCTGATTTTGCACACATGCTTGCCTTGAACCCTAGTAGACTAGAAACCAACTTCTCTGTAGAAATGGCCAACGGTAGAGTTGTACAAGCGGATGAGATTATTAGACAGTTCTCCATGATATTGGAGAACCATGCCTTTGACATAGACTTAATACCTTTCGAGTTGGGGAGCTTCGATGTGATTATGGGAATAGATTGGTTGTCGAAACACGGTGTCGAAATTGTTTGTCGGGAGAAAGTAGTACGAATCCCCATGCCAAACGGGGAGGTACTTAATATTTAGGGAGAACGACCAAGAAGAACTCTGAAGCTTATCACTTGCATGAACGGAAGCAGTGTTACGCATTTCTGGCCCATGTAGTGGAAAAGAAAGAAGAAGGCAACAAGTTGGTGGATATCCCTATAGTACGAGACTATCCGGAAGTATTCCCTGATGACTTGTCAGGTTTACTTCCTCCACGACAGGTGGAATTTCATATAGAATTGGTTTCTGGAGCTACGCCGGTAGCAAAAGCACCATACCGGTTAGCGCCATCCGAAATGCAAGAGTTATCCAGCCAACTTCAAGAACTATTGGAGAAGGGTTTCATTCGGCCGAGTCATTCACCATGGGGAGGGGAGCACCGGTTTTATTTGTCAAAAAGAAAGACGGGTCGTTCCGCATGTGTATCGATTATCACGAGTTGAACAAGCTGACTATGAAGAATCGATATCCTCTTCCCAGAATTGATGACTTGTTTGATCAGCTGCAAGGAGCTTCTTATTTCTCCAAGATTGATCTTCATTCTGGATATCATCAATTGAGGGTTTTCGAGGGTGACATACCGAAAACAGCGTTTAGGACTCGTTATGGTCATTATGAGTTCTTAGTCATGCCGTTCGGACTGACTAACGCACCAGCTGTATTCATGGATCTGATGAATCGGGTGTGTAAACCATACTTTGATAAGTTCGTGATCGTATTCATTGACGATATACTTATCTATTCACGATCGAAAGAAGACCTCGAGAAACATCTTCGGGTTATACTGAGTTTGTTACAAGAAGAGAAACTTTTCAATAATCTTTCGAAGTGCGAGTTTTGGCTTCGAGAGGTGAAATTTTTGGGTCATGTGGTTAACGAGAATGGGATTCATGTAGATCCCGGCAAAATTGAAGTAGTGAAGAAATGGGATACACCCAAGACACCTTCAGAGATACAGCAATTCTTAGGATTGGCCGGATACTATCGTCGCTTCATTGCAAATTTTTCAAAGATTGCTCAACTGCTAATGTTGTTGACTCAGAAAGACAAGAAGTTTGATTGGGGGAAAGCACAAGAACAAGCATTCCAAACATTGAAAGAGAAGTTGTGCAACGCACCGATACTGTCCCTCCCAGACGGGACGGATGATTTTGTGATATACTACGATGCTTCACATCAAGGGTTGGGTTGTGTGCTAATGCAGAAAGACAAGGTGATTGCTTACGCCTCACAACAACTAAAGGTGCATGAGAAGAATTATACGACTCATGACCTGGAGTTGGGCACGGTTATATTTTCACTCAAGATATGGAGGCACTATCTGTATGGAACTAAATGTATTATCTACACAGATCATAAGAGCCTTCAACACATCCTGAATCAGAAAGAACTCAACATGCGACAACGACGTTGGGTAGAGCTACTTAGTGACTACGATTGTGAAATCCGGTATCATCCGGGGAAAGCAAATGTGGTGGCTGACGCCCTAAGTCGTAAAGAGCGCGTGAAACCACTACGTACTCGAGCCTTGGGATTGACTATTCAAACGAACTTGAAAGCTCAGATCCAACTTGCACAAAGGGAAGCATTGAAAGAAGAAAACCTTGCGGAAGAAGAATTCCGAGGGTTAGACAAACAGATGATTTCCAAGGATGATGGCATACAGTACTTCATGGATCGCATATGGGTACCCAAATGGGGGGACGTTCGTACCCTGATCATGGAGGAAGCGCACAAGACACGATATTCTGTTCATCCTGGTGCAGACAAGATGTATCACGATCTTAAGGATCTATACTGGTGGCCAGGCATGAAGAGAGACATTGCTATGTATGTAAGCCGATGCTTGACGTGCTCGAAAGTTAAGGCTGAACATCAAAAACCATCGGGATTATTACAGCAACCTGAGATTCCCGAGTGGAAATGGGAGAACATAACTATGGATTTCATTACCAAACTCCCTAGAACAAGTAGCGGGCACGAATCGATATGGGTCATAGTGGATCGGATGACGAAGTCCGCTCATTTCTTACCGATCCGGGAGGATTACAAGATGGAAAGGTTGGCGAAGTTATACATTAAAGAGGTCGTGACACGGCATGGTGTGCCGGTGTTAATCATATCCGACCGTGACAGTCGATTCACTTCACGATTTTGGCAAACACTACAAAAAGCGATGGTCACTCGATTAGATATGAGTACCGCCTATCACCCATAAACAGATGGACAAAGTGAACGAACTATACAAACATTGGAAGACATGCTCAGAGCTTGTGTAATCGATTTTGGTGGTAGCTGGGACACTTATTTACCATTGATTGAGTTTTCTTACAACAACAACTACCATACAAGCATTGGATGCGCTCCATTTGAAGCATTGTACGGGAGGAAATGTAGATCCCCAGTTTGTTGGGCTGAAGTTGGTAAGAGTCAGCTTACGGGCCCAGAGATCGTTCAAGAGACAACGGACAAGATTTTCCAAATCAAAGACAGACTTAAAGCTGCTAGTGATCGCCAAAAGAGCTATACCGACAATCGTCGGAAGCATCTGGAATTCAATGTTGGAGATCACGTTTTACTCAAGGTCTCTCCCTGGAAAGGGATTGTACGATTTGGAAAGAAAGAGAAGTTAGCCCCTCGATACGTAGGACCATTCGAGATCACAGAAAGAATCGGTCCGGTGGCTTACCGATTGAGGTTGCCACAAGAACTCAGCGGTGTACATGATACTTTTCACATGTCGAACCTCAAGAAGTGTTTGGTGGACGAGTCCTTACACGTACCGATTGAGGAAATCAAGATCAATGAAAAGCTTTATTTTATCGAGGAACCTATCGAGATCATGGACCGAAAGGTCAAACACCTGAGACGCAGCAAAATACCGATCATTCGCGTGAGATGGAACTCCAAACGAGGACCAGAATTCACGTCGGAACAAGAAGATTAGATGAAGCTCAAGTATCCACTTCTATTCGAGGATGACGCTCTTAGACCTAGCACCAGTTGAATTTCGTGACGAAATTCTCTCAACTGGGGGATACTGTGACATTTGTCACTTCAAGGTCCGTCATTTAACGTGAAAACTTCGTTAACTACCCTTAGAGCGTTCATTTTTCATCATCTTAGATTATATTACTGAGGACATCATACTTGTTTGGTTTTCTTTTACAGTCGTGATACCATTATTCGCCCAAAACGCATACGGGTATCACCACTGACATCACTAACTATATTATGTTATATAATATAAATATCTTTAATAACAACATATTCTAGATATAAACAACATTAAACACATCCTTGTAATTAGTATAACGCGCGTGTTTACGTCGCTTTCAACCAAAACGAGTTTAGGGACTCGGGGGATAAGTGCAGGGACAAAATGTGACAATTTGCAAACTAGGCTGGGTATAAATGCCCTCTTCCCAGCCATTTTTCACCATCATCTTCATCTCCATCGCTCTTCGTTTTCTTCTCCATTTCTCTCTTGAATTAGCACCAAAATCGGGCACGTTTGTTGCGTTTTCGCCCCTAAACTTGGTTATCATCATGAATACCCACTCCTAGCAGGTAGATAACCTTGTTTGACCCGTTTCTTGCTCGATTTAACTTCTGCGTTTTCTAGGGTTTCGGGTGTTCGGGTTCATCCGAGCACATGAGGTCGTGTGGGCTTGTGTGTTGCGTTCCAGTGTGTGTTTCTTGTCTAGATATGTTAGATGTATGTTTCTAGAAGTTCTTGGGGTGTAAAAATCGTGCTCGGAGCAGCTGGATGCTGCTCTGCACTTTAGCAGTCGCGAACTTACTGTTCAGGTGACTGGGCCTTCCATGCAACTGAGCTGTGCGACTGAGTGAGTCGTGCGACTGAGTCCATGCGTCTAAGTCTATCATGCGACTGAGTGGTGCGACTGGGGTGAGTCGTGCGACTAAGTCCATGCGATTGATAGTGTGTGCGACTGAGTCCATATGGATGATTTTGTGTGATAGTGTGTATCGCACGACTGAAGATCTAGTCGCACGAATGAGAGTTCAGTCATACGAATGAAGCTGATTCGCATGACTGGAGGCTAAATCATGCGAATGGAAGGTTGAGTCGTGCGATTGGGTGCTGTGTGGTACGAATGAGTGCTTAGTCGCACGAATGGGAGTTCAATCGTGCGAATGAAGCTGATTCGCATGACTGAAAGTTGATTCGTGCAAATGGAGTGTCTAGTCGTACGTCTAGTCTTGTCATGCGAGTGGAATCATTGTGCGTGAAGTTTTCCTGTGTGTTGTGTGTGTTGCGTGCAAGTGTTACCCACGACCGAACCGAAACAGCCCGAACTAATCGAATGTTATCTTATATCATATGCTCATTATTAATGCTTGTCAGTAACTGCCAATAGGTGTTGACTGTTCATAGCATTCTACACTTGGGATACTTTCATCATCCGTGTTTATCATCTATTTAGTGAGTTTCGTGGCCCCTTTTACGCTTGTATAACTTTTAAATATTTTCAAACTTGGGGGAAAAGAATGCTCGTTTATTTAACTTGATTTCAAGCATCTTCCCTAGTGGAAGATTGCCACTACTTGATGAGTATCTTATCTTGCTTAACATGTTGATTGATGCTAAGGATAAACGGATGTCACGTAACTGGTTTTGAAATCGTTCTAGGTATATCGCGGATGTGGTGGGAACGCTACGGGGAACCCTATATATAAGCATCCCTGGTATACTAAGAACATGCTTAAACTGGGTTACGTGATGATCCTGATTGACTGAGGCATGGATTGTTGGAATTTGACTCTATGTTATGTTACCCCTTGTATGTTACTTGGTGGCTTTACATTACTATGTGTTATTACTTGAAGCTATGTGTTGTGTGATGTTACTTGTGAATGCTATTGACCTTGGATGCTCTCGGCGGTGTGGTTCTTCTTTGTGGGTCTACTTCGTGGTTCTTCTTTGCCGAGCATCCATTACAACCATTAGTTCCGGTAATGGGACCTAAATATTGGTTTGGTTGTAACCTATACGTATGCGCTTTGTGGATCTTGCTACGTCATTGCCCTTCAATACAACCATTAGTTCCAGTAATGGGACCTAAGGATTGGTTTGGTTGTAAACTAAATGTATGTGCTTTGTGGATCTTGCTACATCATTGCCCTTCAATACAACCATTAGTTCCAGTAATGGGACCTAAGGATTGGTTTGGTTGTAACCTATACGTATGCGCTTTGTGGATCTTGCTACGTTATATAAACTAAACGTATGCGCTTTGTGGATCATGCTACGTCATTTTAAACTTGTTAAACAATGGAAAATATTTCAATACAACCATTAGTTCCGGTAATGGGACCTAAGGATTGGTTTGGTTGTAAACTAAACGTATGCGCTTTGTGGATCTTGCTACGTCATTTTTAAACTATTTACACCTTGGAAATGTTTTCCTTACAGCCATCAATTCCCGTGAGGAACCGATGAATAGGCTTGGCTGTAGCTATTTATAACTGGTAAATCCGCCTATACATAAGTGTAGTTGCGGTAGTTCTTAATAAACCTACTTACTGTTTTCATCTTATCATCTTTTCACACATAAAACCTACGAAGCTCACCAACAATTATGTTGACCGTTTTGAGCATTTCTTTTTAGGTGATCAGGGTAATTGAAGTACTAGGAGTGCTGCCTTTTAGTGGAGACCCTAGGAAGCATATTTTTGAGGCTGAACATAGATAATGAACAATTCTTTTGTACATTGTCGCAGCCCACTTAACAAATAACATTCTTTTGAACACTTGTTCCCGGGTTGTGGGAAACTAAACAATGTTAATCTATATGTTTATGTGATTATTTGATATTATGCTTATGACTATGCTGTCGTGAACATTGACTGAACACGACACAAGTCTCCATTTGTGTACGGGTGTCATCATGGCACGCTTGTCATCATATCTATATTGCATCTCTATTGTTAACCATGTTTTATGACGATCCTGTCTAACTCGCATCCCCGTGTTTCCGCTATCAGCGGGGGTGTGACACCATAGCCTTTGACTCTTTACTTGATGATGCTCCAATCTTCTCCTTGTCTTGACGGTGGAACGAGGGAAATAGATTGCCATTCCCAGTTTTCTTTGGCTTTACACACTCACGTTTGAAGTGCCCCTTTTCTCCACAGTTGAAGCATGTGACCTTGGTTTTATCAAACCCAAATGTAGTGTCTTTATTCGCAACCAAGTTCTGCCCCGTCTTCTTAATGAACTTTTTGGCTCTCCTCACTGCACTAGCCAAAGCCCACATAATATCCATGCGCTCCAACTCAGTCTCATCAACCTGCTCGTAGTCTTCATCAGCAAGATAAGAATTTCCAATCTTTCCCGCGACTAACCCATCATAAGATTGAACAAATGTAGCTAGGAGATCCATGTGTTCTTTTGCAACTTCCACTGTAACATTTCTGATGTTCTCGGTCTTCAGCTTAGTTGAATTTGCCTCAGGAGCAATGTATTGGGTTCCATATGACCCTGACGCTTCGTTTCCCAAGGAACTGCTTTGGGAAGGAGCAGATGAGTTAGACACAAACGCTGTTTGTAGCGGTGCGCATGATGAGGCTGGAGTTGGAACAGAGTTGTCTAGTGAAGGATTCTGAGCGTAGGATCCTTTCTTAGACTTGTATTTCTGACGCAGTTCTTCCTCCCTTAACTTCAGAATGAAATCATTTATGTCTAATATAGCAAGAGTGTCATTTTTTCTCAGATTAGACACAAATGGATCCCATTTGTCTGGCAGACCATCAACAAAGCTTGAAACTTTATCTTCCATACATGTGGTCACGCCATGAGTATGCAACTCACTCATTAAGTGATAGAATCTATCAATGATGTCATCTAAACTCTCATTTCCTATCGGTGAAAAATTGTCAAATTCCTTTTTAAAGCTTTATCCTTCAGCGCCTTCAGAGTTGCATTAACCTCATATCATTTTTATAAGGCCTCCCATAACTTCTTTGACTGCTTGTTCTCCAAGAACCGATGGAATATGTCCTTAGGTATCGACTGAGTCAACAACGCATACGCTTTCTTTTCAGCGTTATGTAGAGTCTTCTGAGATTCACTTATACCCCCCAGAGTCAACTTCACCCCATTAGCACTGACTGGTATAGTATAACCAGTCTCGATAGATGTCCAAAGGTTTAGGTCAACTCCATTCAAGTAGATTTCAAACTGTTGTTTCCACTGCGGGTATTCATCCAACGTTAACAGCTTCGGCGGTTTCTTGGGATTCCCTATCTCATTTTCTAGAAGAAGAAGATTCTGGATGCGCGAGTCCTTTCCAGTAGTGAATGCAGCAAACTGGTCTTCCATTGCTTTGAACTTGGTGAACTTAGGACAAGATAGATTCAAATGTGCGATTGAGCTAGGCAACTGGGTCAATCGTGCGATTGAAGGATGCGAATGAATTCAATCGTGCGATTGGATTCAGTCATGCGAATGAGTAGAACGATTGAGATCAACCGACTGGAATAGCTTGACCATGCGAATGAGAGGTGCGACTGAGGTCAGTCGTGCGAATGAAGTATACGAATAGGATTTAGTCGTGTGATTGATCCAATCTGCGACTGAGACTGTAGTGTTTGAAAAAGATCGAATTTTGAACACTTAGAAACAAAATATGAATTTTCCAGAAACCCTAATCCACCGTATGATGAAAAAACCGCCACTTTAACACATGCACTCGTCAAAAACACGTTTTGAAGCAAAAGGGTGAATTTTTTGATGAAAAACGTTAATTTTAACACCAAAACTAATCGAATCCACGCAAAATCACGAGCCTAAGCTCTGATACCACTTGTTAGGACCGTTTTCGTACGGAGTACTAACGGATTCTGCGCAAGACCAGATCAAATAGCGCGAAATTCTATTTGATTGGCGATCCAATCCGTGAGAACGAACAACCTGATCAATCTAAAGATGAAACAAACATTAAGAATAAGTTGGAGTCGATCAGGAACGAACTATGAAGTTGGATTGACGAACTGGGACGCTCTGGATGGCTAGGGATGATAGTATTCGAAGTGTTATGTTTTTCCACAAATTATGTGGTATTTATAGGTTATCAGTTTCTATTCGTATGACTGAACCATGGTTCAGTCGTACGACTGACTCATGCGTTTGACTCAAACGCACGACTGAAGGTTCAGTCGTGCGACTGAATCAACCTTATGTCTCAGTCATTTGACTGATCCATTCTCCTGGTTCAGTCGTGCGACTGGTCCATAAGTATGGTTCATTCATTCGAATGGTCCATAAGTATGGTCCATTAGCATGAATAACCATCCGACTAAGTTGAACACATTTCTAAGTCATTATTGACTTAGAACTATGTACAATAACATCAAGCATATATATAATGTTCATACATGTGAATCATACTCAATACAATAATAATATGATATAATCAACAACAAATAAACATCAAAACGCATATCATATTTTATTAAGTCATCATATTACATCAGTGTAAGAAATGAAATACTTTTACATTGAAGAACATAAACTCGGTACATAATGTACCAACACAGCTCCCTTCTGTCGTGAATCGTCGTTGACTATTAGGGGTGTGAATTTCTGACACGATCCGAAAACACGAAACAAACCTAACATGAAATTTGTGGGTTTGCGTTTACTATAAACGGGTTCATGTCAGGTTCGGGTCGAACCCGTGAACCCGCTTGGCTAAACGGATCGGGTTCGGATTCAACCCAATGGGTTGGCGGGTTGACCTGTTTGACCCATTTTTATTTATTTTTATTTTTTGTATATATTTTGTGTCACAAATTAAGTTTCTTATATGTTTTATTTCAAAATTTAAAAACTAAAATAGAAATTGGCATAAGATTTCATCACTAAAATATAGTTGTCTTATATTAATTGGTACTTTATGTTGTAAAATAATAATTTTAAAGTATTAATATATGAAAAAAATATAAAAATTAAAAAATTCGGGTCAATCGGGTCATGTTCGTATCAACCCGTAAATTTTCGTGTCGTGTTAGGGTTGACACTTCTTACACAATTTTCGGGTTCGGGTTTTGTTCGGTTTATATAAAAATTGTGGGTTCAACGACTCGTTTAGCACCCCTATCGAGTATCCTTGCGTTTCTGTTGTGTTGTTTCGTTTATTTTTGATATTATTTGTTTGGTATAATCGGTGGTGCGCGGTGGTACGTATTGTGTGTGTGGTCGCAATGGTGGTGTAGGGATGGTGCGTCATGAATGTATGTATCTTTTCCGTGTGCGGTGTGTGTATTCCGTAATTATATATATGGTATATATGTGTGTATTAATGTATGTCATATGTGATTGTTTGTGTGCTGTCTATGATGGTGTGTCTATATGTGTGTGCCGTGAGATTCAGTGTGTTTGTGGTGTGCGTGAGTTTCTGTTCATGTGTGCATTGTGTATGTTTGAGATATATATATATATATATATATATATATATATATATATATATATATATATATATATATATATATATATATATATATATATATATATATATATATATATATATATATATATATATATATATATATATATATATATATATATATATATATATATACGTATATACGTATATATACGTATATACGTATATACGTATATGTATATATACGTATATATACGTATATACGTATATACGTATACGTATATACGTATACGTATATACGTATATATACGTATATACGTATATATACGTATATACGTATATACGTATATATACGTATATACGTATATACGTATATATACGTATATACGTATATATATACGTATATACGTATATATATACGTATATATACGTATATATATACGTATATATATACGTATATATACGTATACGTATATATACGTATATACGTATATATACGTATATACGTATATATACGTATATACGTATATATACGTATATACGTATATATACGTATATACGTATATATACGTATATACGTATATATACGTATATACGTATATACGTATATATATATATACGTATATACGTATATATATACGTATATACGTATATATACGTATATACGTATATATACGTATATACGTATATATACGTATATACGTATATATACGTATATACGTATATACGTATATACGTATATATACGTATATACGTATATATACGTATATACGTATATACATATATATACGTATATATACGTATATACATATATATACGTATATATATACATATATATACGTATATATATATACGTATATATATACGTGTATATATATATACGTATATATATACGTGTATATATATACGTATATACTATATACGTATATACGTATATATATATACGTATATACGTATATATATATATATATATATATACGTATATACGTATATATATACGTATATACGTATATACGTATATAGATATACACGTATATATATACGTATATATATATACGTATATATATACGTATATATACGTATATATGTATATACGTATATATACGTATAAATATATATATACATATATACGTATATATATACATATATACGTATATACGTATATATATACGTATATATATATACGTATATATATTTATACGTATATATACGTATATATATATACGTATATATATACGTATATATATCTATATACATATATATATATACGTATATATATATTTATATATATATATATATACGTATATATATATTATATACATATATATATACGTATATATATATATGTGTATATATATATGTATATATATCTATTTATATATATATCTGTGTGTGTGTGTGTGTATGCATATGTATATATATATTTATGTATATATATATGTTATATATATGTATATATATGTAGATATGTGTGTGCATATATGTATATATGTGTGTGTATATATGTATATGTATATATATATGTATGTATATATATATACATATATGTATACATATATATGTGTGTGTGTGTGTGTATATATATATTGTAAGGTTTACATAAAGACTGATGCAAACAAAGCAGCCAAAGGCTTCCTGCATGCATGCACTATGTACTAAATAGAAGCTTCTACAGAAGTTTTATACTTAGCACAAAAATTTTGTTGTATGAAATATTCTGAAGCCAAAGTTCATATGGAAGCTTTATACTCTGCACAAGAATAACATCAAGTACAAAAGCTTCCAAAACCAAAGACCAAATCTTCTGAAGCCAAAGATGAAGTCTTCCGTAGCTTCAAAGACAAAGTCTCCCGATGCCAAATGTAGTAACGACTGATTTCATCCGAGGACATAGATAAACATGCTTTCTCTGATGTACTTTTGCATAAAGCTGAACCACTTCCCGCTGAAACTCTGAAGACTCACCAACATGCATGACTTGGTGAAAAGGTGCATGCTTTTACGACTGTACATTAAGGTCTAGAGTCTGTAACTTTCTACTTTATGTACTTTTATCCTTTTTGTAATATAATAGAATGTGAGATATGGAATGTCATAGTCACTAGTCAAAAGGCAATATGCGTTTTGACTCTACATTGATTTTGTTGTCATTCAATGTTTCAATTGGCTTTCCATGTATAGCCGGTTGTAGGATGTAGTATAAAGTATCTTAATGTCTTGTAACTTAAACTTATGCATTGTAACTCTTGTAAGAGAACTTGAGATTAATATACATCATTCTTGAAAACCATATATATATTATTCTTGAGTTCTGTCTCTTTACTTACTTGTGTTCTTTATATCTTGTTCTTAAAACCCAGTTTCCTATTTAAACTGTTAAGTGTTCTAACACTCTCCTCATTGTGAGACTGATGGTATTGAACATCCCTTAACCGGTCCTGCAATTGGTATCAGAGTGTTACAGGCTCTTGATTGTAAGATCTCACCATCTTAAATCTCCTCAGTTCTCATAAAACACTTAACATCTCAAATGGCATCATCTAAGTCTGATATGGAAACCGGTACCATGGTAAAGTCCCACTGATCACTCCTGATGATTTTGGTACTTGGTGCCTACGAATGGAAGGCTTTATCAAGTCACAAGACAGCAGGATGTGGGAGTCTGTTACTGAAGGACCTTACAATCCATGCACCTCTTCAACTGCTGCTGGAGGTGGCATGATTCCAAAGGAGGTGGTGTCTATTCTGAAAAAGATAGAAAAATAATAGATATAGATCAGAAAGCCATGACTGCCCTCTAAACTGCTTTTCCAAATGTCATCTAAAGAGGCTTTAAGAAGTGCAAAACTGCTAAGCAGATCTGGGATGCACTGAAGCTGATGTATGAATGGTCTTCTGATGCCAAAGAAAACAAGAAGGACCTTTTGAAGCAGCAGTTTGAGAAATTCATCTATAAAACAGGTGAAACCATGATCAACAATATTTCTGGTATGTTGACATTGTGGATACTCTAGCTGATGTTGAAGTAAAACTGGAGAACAGGGATATTGTGAGAAAGTTCATGTCCTCTGTTCCTAGACAATGGACACACTATTGTATGGTCATTAAGAGGACTGAAAATCTCAAGACCCTCACTCTCACTGAGTTATATGGCATACTTAGTGGTTACCAGATGAAGATGAACATGCAAAATCCACCTGACAACTCTAGCAATCAATAGAGTTCTGCCCTTCATGTGGTTGAAAGAGATTGTAGAGAACCACAACACCATTTCATCTCTTACCCTGACAACTCACCCAAGGGCCCTTTCATCACCTTCCATGAGACACCAAGGGAGAGCTACATCCAAGGAAGCCTATTCCAAGAGACAAGCTCATCACTTGCCTTTATGTCTCATGATGAAAGCACAGGCAACTTTCTTTCACCCTTGAAGATTTGGACTGTATCCATCCAGATGATCTGGAATGCATGGAGATAGTTCAACAAATGGCTCTTCTCACTCACAGAGCCAAAACATTCTACAAGAGGCCAGGGAGAAAGTTTCCTAGCAATGTATCCAGTGAAAGGTTTATGCTGGATAGAAGCAAAATGAAGTGTTACAACTGTAACCAAATGGTACACTTTGCTAGGGAGTGTAAGGCACCCAGGACAAATGGTGGCCAAGCACAACCCAAGCCAAACTACACTAAAGGAGCTCCACACACTGATAAGCCCAAGCAGCAAGCTGCAGTTGCTGTTAAAGAAGGAGGCTTTGATTGGAGTTTCCAGGTAAAAGATGTGTCTCCAAACCAAGCACTGATCACAGATATTGATGAAGCCAAGGTATTGGAACATCTTTGTACCCCAGAATGCATTGCTAAAGTGAACAGATATAGGTCATATAACTTAGAGATGAGATCTGATCTTGAGTCGTTGAACATCTTAAAATCTTATTTTAAAGAGCTGAAAATGAGTATAAGTTAAAAATAGAAGACTTAAAGAAAACCATTTCAACTCTTAAACATGAGCATACCCACTGCAGGACTCAAATCAAAGATTTCATCACTAAGTTAACTGAGTGCCAGGCTGAGCTAGTGATCTGCAAAGCCAAGGCAGAGAAGCATGTTCTTGAAGAAGAGACCTTCAAAACATAATATCCTCTACCTACATTCCCAAGTGTGTTATTAGAAAAAATAGGGACTGGGATCTACTGAGATAGCTCCTCCACACACTCTATTGTCTGTAAGATCTCCCAGGTGTGGAAATAGTCAAGATGAACTTCCATCCATAGATCCTAGTTATTAAGAGGATGAAGAGGAGGTAGTGAAGGATGGATCTAGGAAGTTTGAAGAAGGTCATCCTAACAAGGGTCACTACTCTCCTAAGGAGATAAAGAAGTCAAGGATGACTAAGTCAAAAAGGAAGAACTTGATTCGATCAGCAAAGAGAAGATCAAAGAAAGCTCAAGAGATCAAGGCGACCTTCAACTCTAAGCAGAAACAAGTTTTTATCTCTGCAAGATTTGAAGTGGTGGACACTGAATATTTGAATATGGAATCTAGTACCAGAAGTTCTAGTTCATGTCCAACTCATCCCTATGAAGAAATAAAGACTGAGAACTGTGTACTACTGCTACACAGCATGAACCATCCACCTCCAAAAGCAAGTCTCACCCTAGGAAACTTGCTATAACATCTGCAAAGATGGGGATGGAGATGGAAAATGATCAACCTCAGTCTTCTATTCACAAGAAGACTCTTAGAAGGAAGAACATTGACTGCATTATGTGTGGCAGTACTTCTCATCTTGCTAAGGATTGCATATACAATCCCAGAAGTACTGTCAACATAACAAGGAAGAAGACTTCTGAGAAGAACAAGAAGAAGAAAGCTTCAGATGAAATTTGTGTTTCTTTTGAAAGCTCCAAAATAAAAATGAAGACAAGTGAAAATTTGCCTTCGGAAGAAATTTTGGTCTCGGAAGAAAGGAATGCTTCCGAAGCACTGAAGCTTGCTACAGTGAAAGCTAGATCTTCTGAAGGGTTAGTCTCCAAAAATTCCAAAGTTGTAAAAACTTCAGAAGCATTGAAGGTCAAGTCTAATCTTCCAAAGATGACGTGGAAGATAAAGGAAGACCATGTGACTGAAAATTCTTCACTGACAACAACAAATGATCCCCAAAGTCTCAATAAGGATCAATTACTGTTGCCTTGTATTCAGTTCATTTTGAATAGCTCAAGACCAATGAGGCCTGGGCTTCCAAATATAACTACTTCTCCTTTTATTATGTAGGAACATCTAAAGACCAAAAGAAATGTATGGATCATTGATAGTGGCTATCCTAGGCACATGACAGGCAATGGCATATTGCTTCAAAACTTTAAGACAATTGATGGAGGGCCAGTTGCTTTTGGAGGAGATGCTGGTGGTTACATTAAAGGAAGAGACAGGGTCACAAATGGTAAGCTCAGAATTGAAAAGGTAATCTTTGTAAAGGAGTTTGGGTACAATTTACTGAGTGTATCCCAATTTTGTGACAAGAGACAGAACAAGCTCTTTACTGAGCATGAGTGCATTGTTCTCAAGCCCGAGGTAGTCATTCCACAAGAGCATATCCTGCTTAGAGCACCCTGGAAAGGGAACATGTACAAGATGGATTTATAGGAAGCATCCCCTCAGGAGAAGTTTCTTACTTTCTATCTAAGGCTAATAGTGATGAGACTTTCCTTTGACATAAAATAATATGCCATGTAAACTTTAAGAACATGAACAAATTAATTATAAATGATTTGGTAACTAGAATGCCAAAGAAAGAGTTTACAAGTGATGATCACTGTGTTGCATGCCTGAAAGGGACACCACACTTGGTGTCTCACAAGCTAAAGGAAAAGAACTCTATCACTACTCCCTTACACTTATTACACATGGATCTCTTTGGCTCCACTAGTGTAATGAGTCTAGGAAGGACCTCATATTGTTTAGTGATCACAGATGATTTCACAAGATTCATTTGGGTCTTCTTCCTTACACCTAAGGATGAGATTCCTGAGATCTTGAAGAACTTCATTATGAAAATTGAGAATCAAAGTGATCACAAGGTTAAGATCATGAGATGTGATCAAGGAACTAAATTCAAGACCAGATCCTTGACACAATTTGTAATGAGAAAGGTATTACAAGGCAAAATAGTGCTCCCAGGACTCCTCTGCCAATCACCTTTTGAGTAGAGGCAGTCAAGACCGCCTGCTATGTCACACACTCATTAGATCAAGCTTCTCTTGATAAGTATACTGATGTGGTGGGAGATACTTCATTGCTAGATCTAAACTTCTCAAATTTAGATGTGTCTAAACAACTTGTTGTGATTACTTAACTCAGGATCCGCAAGTCACACCCCACCACAAACATCATTGGAGATGTTGACGAGGGAGTGAGAACAAGAGGATAAACCCATGACAAAAATTTTTGTCTACACACTTGTTTCTTGTCCAAAATAGAGCCTAAGAAAGTTCATAAGGCTTTGAAGGATGGAAGTTGGGTTGAAGCAATGCAAGAGGAGCTGCTTCAATTGAAGAGACAAAAGGTTTAGAATCTATGTCCTCTTCCTCAAAGGAAGAATATCATAGGTTCCAAGTAGGTGTTTAGGAATAAGAAGGATGATAAAGTACTTGTCATAAATAACAAGGCAAGACTAATTGTTCAAGGGTACACACAAGAAGAAGGAATTTATTACACTGATGTCTTTGCTCCTGTAGCAAGACTTGAAGCTGTTAGGATATTCCTGGCATTTGCTGCATCCAAGGACTACATGGTCTACTAACTTGATGTTAAGTGTGCATTTTTATATGGGGTGATTAATGATGAGGTGTATGTCAAACAACCACCTGGATTTGTAGACCCAGATCATTCTTATTATGTCTGCAGGCTTGATAAAGCTATTTATAGGTTGCACCAAGTTCCAAGGAAGTGGTATAAGACACTATCTCAGTATCTCTGTCAATATGGCTGCCAGAGGGGTACTATACATGGAACTCTCTTTATTGAAGGAACAAGGAATGATTTGATGTTGGTTCATGTTTATGTAGATGATATTATCTTCGGGTCAACTAATCTAAAGCTTTGCAAAGACTTTGAGTGGCTGATGAAGAATAGATTTGAAATGAGTGCCATGGGGGAACTCAATTTCCTTCTAGGAATTCAAGTGAAGTAAGTTGACAATGGCATCATCATAAGTCAGTCAAAGTATGTTCAGGGCATACTTACAAGATTCAATATGACTGAATATAAGATTGCAAAGACACCCATAGCAAGAAACCACTCCCTTGGACCTGATCTTGAGGGGGTGTGTAGATGAACATCTTTACAGGGCAATGATTGGGTCTCTTATGTATCTTACAGCCAGTAAGCCTCATATTATGTTTGCTACATGCATATGTGCATGATATCAAGCCAACCCCAAGATGTCACACCTGGTTACTGTCAAAAGGATTCTTAGATATCTCAAAGGTGTCCCCTAAACTAGGCCTTTGGTATCCAAAGAATTCTGACTTTAATCTGTATGTCTATACAGATAGTGACTATAGTGGCTGTAACATGACTGCAAAGTCCACATCTGGGGGATGTCAATTCTTTGGTGGAAGGATAGTCTCATGGCAATGCAAGAAATAATCCTATGTACCTGCATCAACTTCTGAGGCTGAATACATTACTGCTGCAAGCTGTTGTGGTCAAGTGCGTTGGATTCAGAATCAGATACTGGACTATGGATGCAACTTCAAAGAGACTCCCATCCACATAGACAACAACAATGCTATCTCTATCACAGAGAATCTTGTGCAGCACTCAAGGGCTAAATACATCAACATCAGGTATCATCTAATTAGAGATAATCATGAAATGGGATTGATAAAAGTAGTCAAGGTTAACACAAATGAACAATATGCTAATTTGTTCATAAAGGCTTTTGATAAACATAGATTTAAATATCTTATATCAGTCATTGGGATGATTAACCTTGAATAGATTTTCTTAGAACTTAATTAATATTATTTCTAAAAAGAATTGTGTGTCCTAAGTTGTCTAAACTATCACCTATATAAACCTAGTTTATCTTGGGAGAAAAACTTTTTCAAGTGATATTTCTTAGCATTTTGAAAAACTTAAGTGTATTTTCTTTCGGAAGACATTAACTTTGTCTTCGGAAGAATTTGAAGTCTTCAAATCAAATAACTACTTATATGAAATTTGCCTTCGGAAGAAATGCTTTTATTTCTTCTGAAGCCAAAATATGCTTCTGAGTACTTATATGAATTTGAAGAACAAATTTCTTTGGAAAGGAATTTGTCTCAAAAGATTTATTCTCTTTAAGAATAAAACTTTCAACGTCTAATATCTTCCTAAACAAAATACTCTTCAGAAGAGAAAGTACTTCAAGTAATTTTTCTTCCAAAGCCATTTTTCATTAAGCTAAGGAATATCTTTTGAAGTCAAAATTTAGCTTAGGAAGTTTTTCACAAAACTTCTGAGGTAAAATTCCCTTCGGGAGAGTTACGACTTCCAAAAAAACTGCCTTTTTGTGCACTTTTTCAGAGGTGGGACCGACATTCGGATTTCAAAGTTTATTCCATCACATTATCTTTGTCTCACATCCATTTCATATAAATATACCCAACAGTTCCCCCTCTTTCACTATCTTCTTCATCTGCAAATTTCTCTAAACCTAAATTCACTTTCACCTCTTTTTTTCTTACCTTCACCTCAAAGCTACCTCAAATGGCTAACCTTGACCATAGAAACCTACCAGATTTTTACATGCATCTTCACAGGCAACACAATCAGGTTGCCCTGTTGAACTCTGAGAAAGATTCAAGTTTCTCAAAGGTTTGCCGCTTTCTTTATATGTCTAACTACTTCACCTCCCTCACTATTGATCCTCCACTCTATGAAAATCGACTTTGGATTTTTTGGAGGACCTGCCAAGAGGTCACCATGGATGGGGAGAAGGCACTGACTGCTATAGTGCAAGGGAGGACACTGTTCATCACTCCAACCTCCATTAACTCACACTTATAGCTGGATGATAAAGAAGGTGAGCTGTCCTTTCCAAAATCTGTTGTAAACCACTCCTTTGAGCAGATGGGCTATGAAAGGGACTTGTCAGTTAGAACCTTCAAGAAAGGAAATGTTTCCTCTAAATGAAAGTACCTCCTGCATGTTATTATTCATAGTTTGTCAAATAAACATGGAGGATGGGACCAAATTCAAGAGGACCTCTCCTTCATAGTTCATGGAATGGTTCATGGGGTCAAGTTCAGGTATTCTTAATTTATATACACTAATTTGCTTGCAAACTTAGACTCTTTAGAGTATTACATGCTCCCTTGATATGTCCAGCATATTCTCAATTGTGAACTGGGCTCACAATTGAGGGGAACAAGTAATATTCTTAAATTGGGACAGATGAAGCCCGACATCTTCAAAATAGTGAGAAAACCTATTATGGGCTTCTCAGGGGTAGAAACAGCCTTGGTACCAAAAATGTTAGAGCTCATTGCTCAAGGTGACAACCTAGCAGCACCAGATAGTGTTGAACCCACACCTTCTGCTTCAAGACCACCCACACAGCCACAAACAATCCTCACATACCAAAGAAAGTCCAAACGAACTCCTGCACATGTTATTAAACCTGTGCATGCCCCCACTTCTCCTAAGTATCAAACCACTCCCATCTCTCAAATGATCAGTCATAAGGATCCTCATGCTCAGGCTGGTGAGCTCATAACCTAAGAAGCCTTAAGTCTTCACTCAGAGTCTCAACACTCTAGTGAAAAACCTTCAGGGGAAAGTTACCATCCCCAACCTTTAGACTTAAACCAACCCATACCCAGCCTAGAATTCGATGATGATGAAGATATAGCACTCAGTGAGTATCATGAGTCTCTCTTCTCTTTCCTTGCTCAAAGAAAGATGATTAACCCTGTGTCCCCTATATCTAGCCCACATCATCCACCCCCAACTGAGGTGGATCTTCCTAAACCTGTTTAGGAGGTCCATATGGAAGAGGTTCTCATTTCTGCAAGTGATTACATCATTAAGACCTCGACCATGGCAACCCAACCCACTAACACTTCAACTGAGGCTGTCAGTGAGCAGGGAAAATCCAGCAGCCAAGAATAACAAGCTGGTGATGAGGAAGAAGACTTAGGTCTAATTCTCTCATCCCTTAGTGATTCTTCTGTTCAAGATGAGGGGAATATTAGACTAAAGGTGCAAAAATTGACCAAAACATGCATATATTTAGTCTCCAAGGTCAGTCACTTGGAATCTCAGGTGACTACCTTGAAAGAAGGGTTAATGATCAGTAACTTGAGATATTTGATCTCAAGGAACACCTAGCTAGGAGACTATTTAGGAGGACTCATCTAGGAACATAAGAACCTGAGAATTTAATTGACTTAACCTCCAGCTCACCTACGCAAGTGGGTGATGCTACCAAAAAGGGGGAGGAAGTTGTTACAATCATAGAACTTGGGAGTCCTTCTCAGAGTATGGACACTAAGTATTCACCACCCTCGCTTGCAATTCTCCAAACTCAGCAACCTCCTTAAATTCACATTGATGTAGACTCACTCATCCAGAGTCTATTTGAGGAGTGTATACCAAGGGCAATGTCATTCCCACCCTATGGAGTTGCAAATGAAATACATGGGTGGAGATATGATGCTGATAAAAGAGCCCTGATACTACATAGAGTTCAAGGATAGCAAGAGGTCTTCAACTTTTAGACCTTGAACTACTATGAGAGTTTTTCTCTAGTTGATATGACACTTGCCAACCCAAGTCCACACAGGCAAGCTGACAAATTGGTTGAGAGAATTCAAGACGAGATTATGGAAGAACTCAGACATAGAAGAAGATAAATGCAAGAAGGTAAAGTCATTGGTCAATTGGATGTTGAGGTGGACCGTAAGATTAGCTTCGAAGGGAAACCTTTACTAAAGGCCCAGTGACTGAACCTATGAGCATTGTCACAGAGTCAATCACTTCAACATCATGTACCCTCAGTGAGGCACCAATTAGTGAAGGTGCTTCACAACCTCTCTTTGGCCAGAGCCTGACTGCTGATCAGGCAATGAAGGCCAAAGCTCTCTCCACCCTAAGTCACCAAGGCCTGTGAGTGACAAAGGGAAAAGGAAACTGACTCCTGAGGAGATTAAGGAGGAGGAAAAAGACATGAAGAGGAAGCTAAGGGAAGAGAGTTCAGCTGGTTCCTCAGGCTTCATGGAAACTGCGATCAGGACAGCCCCTAGGCCAAACACTCAAGATGATGAGTTAAGAGCTGCCAGATTGAACTATCTAGGAACCAGGAACTACAACATTGATGAACTCATCTCTCTTACCTTAGAAGAACTAAATGAACTGGCATACTTAGAGCTGAGAAAGGAGAAGAAGGTAGAGGATACAGAGATGCTCCTCAGAACTATAGAAGAAAGAAGGCACAAGAGGTTGTATAAACATGCTCCTACTCTCTCCCCAGTTCATGAAAGTCCTGAAAGAGAGGCTGTGACAACTGAACAACCTCAGGTAGACAAGGAGGCTGATAGACAAAACATGATCAACCACCTAAGTGTCACAGGTCTCTACCAGGCATCTGCACTTCTTCCCCTCTCATATGAGTACATTGAATTTGAGTACCTCAAGTAGCTGGAACAACAGTTCTTTAATGAACAAAAGGCTACTAAGAGAAAGATGAGGGAAGAAGCGGCAAAGTCAAGAGCCATCATCCAAAAGAGTCAAAAGAAGTCTGCTGACAGACAAAGGATGATAAGATTCTTGAAGGTGTATGGATTCTCCGGAAGGAGGCTTGGTCCAATATCTCTATCCACTATGGATGAGCACATTAGAGTGATCAAGCAGAAGATTAAAAAGGGAGAGCTTGTTGACTTGCATTCTCCACCAAGCCAAGCTCCTCCTGAGGTTGAGGTTAAGGTTAAAATAACACAAACAACACAACCTGGACCTTCAGCAGCATCACAGCCAACTTCATCTTCTACTCCATATTAGGATTCCACTCCCTTTCCTTCTGAACCTGTGAGGGAAGAGAACCCAACTGAGAGAGGCACTACGGAACAACCCAGAACTCAAGACCAGCCTTCTCAGTAAAACACTCCAAAGAGGAAGAAAAGGATGGCCATGAAAAAAGTATCCAGGAAATTAAAGGCATCCACTTCCAGACCTCAAGATGAGTCAGAGCATCCTAAGGAAGTGCAACAAGAGACTGATCAACCAGCTCCTACTCAAGCTCAGCCTCTTACAGCTAGAAGACCAATCTTGTCTTCGACCATTGCTGCTAGTCCAGACAGATGGTATGTCATCGGAGATCAAGGTGGTCAAGATGTCTACTTCTGGTAAGACATGCTTGATCTACCTCTGCATGATCTCCATGACATGAGAAGGTATTATGAGAATCTGAAGGATCCTGACCAAATGATGAAGAAGGGAATGGTCATGATCCTAATGAGGACTGTCAACTACTGAAGAACTTTCTTTGTTTTGGTAGCATCAACCTAGGAGGAGTTTGTAAGGTTTATATAAAGGCTGATTGCAACCAAAGGTTTCCTGCATGCATGCACTAAGTACTAAGTAGAAGCTTCTACGGAAGTTTTATACTTATCAGAAGAATTGTGCAGTATAAAAATCTTCCAAAGCCAAAGTTCCTACGGAATCTTTATACTCTGCACAAGAATAACATCAACTATAAAAGCTTCCAAAGCTAAAGACCAAATCTTTCGAAGCCAAAGATGAAGTCTTCCGTAGCTTCAAAGACAGTCTTCCGAAGCTAAATGTAGTGAAGACTGATTTCTTCTGAGGACAGAGATAAACATGCATTCTCTGATGTACTTTTGCATAAAGCTAAACCACTTTCCGCCGCAACTCTGAAGACTCACCAACTTCCATGAGTTGGTGAAAAGGTCCATGCTTTTGCAACTGTACATTAAAGTCTAGAGTCTGTAACTTTCTACTTTATGTAATTTTATCCTTTTTGTAATATAATAGGATGCGAGCTATGGCATGTTATAGTCACTAGTCAAAAGGCAATCATCCTTTTGACTTTACATTGATTTTGTTGTCTTTCAATGTTCCAACTCGGTTTCCAAGTATAGACGGTTATAGGATGTAGTATAAAGTATCTTAATGTCTTGTAACTTAAACTTGTGCATTGTAACTCTTGAAAGAGAACTAGAGATTAATATGCATCATTCTTGAAAACCATATATATTGTAGGGATTTAACATGTTTATCAAAGCTCATATAACCTTGTTAATATGAAAAACGCAGCGGATATTAAGTTTTAAAACATGTCAATTAGATGGTTATTAAACCCGTTTAATAATCAATCCCAAACCATGGATCATTATACAAATGGCATACAATGATAAAGGACATATGAAGGTAAAAATACAACCTTGAGGGCTGCTGGAATCCGAGATTAAAGAGGTGAAAGGAAGAGCTCTTGTGGCTGAAACTTCAAGGTAGAAGTCCTCAAGATGACATTCCCCAAGCCACCAACAAACACCCTCTTACTAGGCTTTCAACACCAACTTGTATTACTCTCCTCTTGTTGAACTTTTTCAGCCAAGAACACTTCTTGAAAGCTGAAAATCTCTTCTTCTTTTCTTCAAAAAATCCGAGATTAGAGAGAGAGAGATAGAGAAGAGAGAGTTTGCTCTTGAGTGTGTGTAGGTTGAGTGCAAGAATGGAAGAGAGTGATAGATCTCTAATGCATGTCCTTGGAACACAAAAAGGGAGTTCCCAAGACCACCAAGGGGCGGCCGAATGGGTCCCTCTTTGTTTCCCTCTCAATTTGAATTTTTATAAAAAATGTACACTCTTGCACCCTTGTTTTATAAAATTAAACCATTTTAATTTTATATCACTAACACACACACTATTATTTGTCATTGTTTAACTAATTAAAATGAACAAATAATCCCATATGAACAAATTATATATATATATATAATCTTGTTCATTTGCAAAAGCAATGATTTAGAAAACCCGGTTTCTAAATTGGTGTTAATATTTATTTGTTTGACCTAATCAACAAATAAATGTTTGTCGGTGTTTGTTTGGCTTGTTATTGGGTATGACCCGACTTGGATCATATCACATTAGCCACATCAATTTAATATGAATCTTGGGCAGATCAATTCTTACAATCTCCCACTTGCACAAGATTCATAAAAGATTAATGCAAGCAGCAAATAACGCCTAGCAACGGTTTGCTACCCCTAATGTATATGACTAAGTGCCATTCAATAACATCTTCCTTTTCAAGTACTTTACTTGAATATGATTTAGGTGAATTAATCATCTATCCTTTTGTTACAGATGTCATGTTAAATCCAAGAGATACAGAATTGTCATTCTCCGATGATTTAACTTAACAGGCCTTAGACATCTAACTCTCAACGAATAAGAGGAACAAATTCCATTTTGACTACATACGTCTCTCACAATCACCTCATGTCATACCTGAACTCAGCCTTATATACTACCATTTTCAGAATAGCAAAGTACTAAGTCAAAGTACAATACTTGGTGAATATCAAGACCTAATATGTATCTCAGGTCTGAGGATACAATGATATTCGCCTTTACTCAATATCTCTTATGACTAATCACAAAGATTCCATGCAGAAATAATTGAGAGCGGGTCAGTACAATATCTATATCCCATAGATATCTCTTGCTTTATATTCATACCTTATGAATATCAACCAATCCAAGTTCATTATAGTCTTACATTCATAGTTGTTCCCACAAGTATGATCGACTATGGACGTTTAGAAGAACTTATTTATTCATGGATTTAAACATGCTAAAATAGGAGAACAAATGAAAATTATAACCATATAATTAAGTCAAATATCATAAGTTCCAATATCCAAATACAAAATACAACATCAAACCCAGTCACTTGAATATCTAAGTCCCATGGCACAAACATGACCTTCATGCTTTGCCTTTTCAAGGAGCTTTATGAGTGGATCCGCAATGTTTTTATCAGTGTGGACTTTGCGAATACATATCTTTCCTTTTTTAACTTCATCCCTTATGTAGTTGAATCTCCGTTCAGTGTGCCGAGTGTTTTGATGAGCACGAGGTTCCTTGATTTGAGCAATCGCACCCTCGTTGTCATAAAATATCTCTAGGGGATCCTGAATGGAAGGGACTACCCCTAGATCGGATATGAATTTCTTTAGCCATGCAGCTTCCTGTGCTGCCATTGAAGCGGCGACGTATTCTGACTCTATAGTGGACAACGCTACGACTTCTTGCTTTGAGCTTTTCCAAGAAACAGCTCCCCATTCAGAATAAAGATGTACCCTGATTGAGATCGTGAATCATCTCGATCGGTTTGGAAACTCGCATCCGTGTAAACTTTTATAACGAGTTCCTCTTCACCAGACCCGTAGATCAAGAACATGTCCTTAGTCCTCCTTAGGTACTTCAGAATGTTCTTGACAGCCATCCAATGACTATCACCAGGATTTTGCTGGTATCTACTTGTCATGCTTAAAGCGTATGACACGTCCGGTCTAGTGCATATCATTGCATACATGATGGAACCTATAGCAAATGCATATGGGGTTGCCTTCATTCTATTTTGCTCCTCCTTTGAGCTTGGACACTGAGTCGTACTCAATATTGTCCCTCTTTGAATAGGTACAGTACCTTTCTTAGAGTTTTCCATCTTGAATCTTTTCAAGATTTTGTCAATGTATGCACTTTGATTCAAACCAATTAGCCGCCTTGATCTATCCCTATAGATCTTTATTCCCACAATATAGGCGGCTTAACCAAGATCCTTGATGGAAAAACAACTTCCAAGCCAGGTTTTTACGCCGTCCATGGTTGGAATGTCGTTTCCAACTAGTAGTATGTCATCAACATACAATACTAGGAAGGTTATTATGCTCCCACTAGCCTTCTTATACACACAAGCCTCATCAGCGTTTTTGATGAAGCCAAATTTCTTTACTCCTCATCAAAACGGTGATTCCAGCTTCTCGATACTTGTTTCAATCCATAGATTGATTTCTTTAACTTGCATACTTTATCAGGATGTTTTGGATCGACAAAACCTTCAGGCTGAACCATATAGACATCTTCCTCAAGATATCCATTAGGAAAGCGGTTTTGACATCCATTTGCCAAATCTCATAGTCATAATAAGCAGCTATGGAAACAATATCCTTATAGACTTTAGCATTGCAACAAGTGAGAAAGTTTCATCATAATCAACCCCTTGAGTTTGAGTGAAACCCTTTGCTACAAGTCTAGCTTTGTAAGTATCCAAGTTTCCATGCATGTCTGTTTTCTTCTTGAAAACCCACTTACTTCCAACTACTTTGGAATTAAGAGGTGGTACAACAAGTTCCCAAACTTGATTGTCATACATGGATTGCATCTCAACGTTCATGGCTTCAAGCCATTTCTCACAATCCAAATTGGACATTGCATTATGATATGTGGTTGGTTCATCTGAATCTACCACATAGCATCCATCCATGAAAAATCCGTATCTTTCAGGTGGATTACTAATTCTACCACTTCTGCGAACGTTTTGTGTGTATTGATCAACTGCTTGATCAACCTCGACATCCTCATGTTGAGTGCTAGTTTCAACCAACCGTGCATCGGGCTGTGGTTCTTGATCTTCCTCAAGATCCACTGTTCTACTACTAGTTCCTTCCATAAGGAACTTTGTTTCTAAGAACTCACCCTTTCTGGCAACAAAAACCTTTTGTTCCAGTGGATCATAGAAATAATATCCCATAGAATCTCTAGGATATCCAATGAGGATACACTTGGTGGATCGGACTTCCAATTTGTTTGGGGTGGGAGTCTTAACATAAGCCTCACAACCCTAGACCCTTAAGTATGATAGGGATGGAACTCTTCCATGCCATATCTCAAAAGGTGTCTTTTCCACCTTCTTGGTTGGAGCCATATTCAGAATACGGGCTGCGGAGAGCAAAGCGAAACCCAAAATGATAGAGGCAATGTGCTTTTAGCCATCATAGATTGAACCATATCTAATAAGGTTTGATTTCTCCTCTCAGACACACCATTATGTTGTGGTGTTCCAGGGGGAGTGAGTTGTGAGACAATCCCACAACTTCTAAGATGATCTTGAAAAACATCACTTAGGTATTCACCACCTCTATCGGTGCGGAGAATTTTAATTGACTTGTTGAGTTGATTTTCTACTTCATTCTTGAAGATTTTGAACATTTCAAAAGTTTCATCTTTGTGCCTTAATAAGTACACATACCCATAGCGACTATAATCGTCGGTAAAGGTAACGAAGTATCTTTCACCATTCCTAGTCATTGGCTTAAAAGGACCACATACATCCGAATGTATGATACCTAATAAATCTTTTGCCCTTTTGTTAGTTCCACTAAAGGGTGCCTTAGTCATTTTTCCTTGTAAACAAGATTCACATACATCAAATGAATCACATTCATTTGTTTTTAAAAGACCATTCTTTTGAAGTGTTTGTATACGTTTCTTGTTTATATGACCAAGACGACAATGCCAAAGGTAGGTATCACTCAAATCTAATTTAAGCCTTTTGGTGGTTGCTTGGTATATTGAGCTATCATATGTTGTGTTTTCATGAACCAATTCATAAATACCATTACAAGGTATAGCCTTAAAATAAAACATATGATTTAAAGAAACATGAATATCATTGTCAACAAACTTGAAATCATAATCATATTGTCTTAAACGGGAAACAGAAGTAATATTCCTAGTCAAACTAGGAGCATATAATACATTATATAAAATGACTTCCAAACCACTTGGAAGCTTCAAAATGTAGTCTCCTTGGGCTTCTACGTGAACCTTTGCACCATTGCCCATGAAGAGACTTATTTCCCCTTTTGCATAATGCTCATTTCTTTTGAACCCTGCAACAAGTTGCAAATGTGAGTTCCACGCCCAGTATCTAATACCCATGTGTTAGAAGAAATAACATTTAGCTCAACATGTATCATGTAAATTATACCTGAGGTTTGCCCTGCATCCCTCTTTTCTCTCAACTCTTGGAGATAGACTGGACAATTTCTCATCCAATGCCCTATCTCACCACATTTGAAGCATGGGTCGTTTACAGCAACCTTTTGCTTCTTCTCCTTGGGCTTCGGAGGTTCCGCCCTAACAACCATCTTCCCCTTTCCCCCAACGTGCCCTTTTCCTTTGGCAACAGTTGCCTTAGGAGGGGGTAGAGACCTTCTCCTTCTCCCACCTTCATTAATAGTGAGAACGGGTAAAACCCTTTACCCATTCCCGCCTCGGCTGATTTGAGCATTGAATGAAGTTCATTTATGCTTTTGTCCCATCCGTTCATGTTGTAATTCATGACGAATGCCTCAAACTTTTTAGTTAGGCCATTAAGGATCAAATCCGTGGCCAACTCCTTTGAGACAGGACAGTTTAGCCTTTGAAGGCGGTCGATGTGGCTTTTCATCTTAAGAACATAAGATGAAACTGATTGGGATTCCTCCATCCGACATGCATGAAGTGCTCGAACCGTTTCGAAGCGCTCCACCCTAGCTTGTTACTAGAACGTTTCCCGCAACTGAGTGATCATGTCGTAAGCTCCATGGAGCTCATACTCCTTTTGGAGTTCGGGTGTCATACTTGCTAACATTAGGCAAGAGACTTGGATGGAGTCTTCCACATATCTAACCCAATCATTATAGGCCTCCACATCCTCCTCGTTAGGTTCATCGGGGATGGGATCATCAAGGATGTAGGCCCGCTTTTCTTGCTTGAGAACGATTCTCAAGTTGCGGTACCAATCCATGAAGTTGTTAGGTGTTAGACGATCCCTTTGAAGGATCGCCCTTAGGGATTGGTTGTTTTGGTTTGGTACATTGTTATTAGCGTTGTTGTTGTCGGCCATCTACAAGATTTTACAAAGTTCCGTTTTAGTAATCGTTGATATAATTATATTTCATTTATTAATACCCTTTATGTCTCATAGACTATTAATAAATAAAATTTTAGAATCCAACGTTATATTTAAATATTGGTTAGGTGACCTTTATCCCATTATTTAAATAAACAAGGTAGTCATGAATGACAATTGCAACCTATTGCAACTTCTAGTGGTATGGGATCGTTTGAACATCTTATGTTTATAACTGCATGTTTATCCCATCAACACCTTTTGTAAAACATAGTTTAGGTGATCCATTCAATATATTTTACAAATCAAGTCGTCCTACTTACACACACGTGTGAGTTTACTACATAAGTGGTTAGGTGACCTTTATCCCACAAACATGGTATTCTCACCTTAAGTTACAAGTTCCCTCAAAGTGGTTAGGTGAACTTTATCCCACTAAGAGTTTGCAAGTAACCTAAGTGTTGTGTTAAAGGATGGTGTTTAACTTATTTTCAAAAGGGATTTACTATTTCACAATTCTTGTTTTAGAAAAGTCTATGTACCATATGATTGTATGCATTCAACCATATGGTATTCTATTTGTTCTTTTAAATAAAACCTATTTTATTTTGCAAACCATTAACTCCTTTTATAGACCCATTCAATTTTTGCTTAATGATTTGAGAACCAATTTCTTGTTATAGCTTGTTTTAATTGACGGTTTGTTAATCATATCCAAATATTCAAAACAAAACATCATCATAAGCATTCAACCAAGCATAAACAAAACATTCACATATGCATAACAAAGCATACTAAGTTGAGCACACTTGTTTAGCCAAAACAAGTGTGTCAAAAGGTCTTGTCCTAAGGGTTAAGAACATGACACAAGGTTGACAAAAGGACTCCCACTTGAATCCACATCTTCAAGCATCCTCTTTGTCCATCTTTTCTTCAAGTCTTGATCTTGAGCATCCTTACAAAATATGTATCCTAATACATTTTTCTAGTAAAGGAAAAACTCCTGATCTATTTATTACAAACCATATGAATAAATAAATTACAAAACAAGACTTGAAACATAAAATTAAATTTTTACATAACCAAATGAATGTAACATGACAACCATTCAATCAATCCACAAGGTCTAGGCTTTGTTATGCATAATCAAAAAATAACATATTCAAACATATCCTAATGTCACGATTTTGGCAGCCCCTTTTTAACCATTTTTCTTGGCCAACATAAACCAAGAACAAATGAGTTTTGTCCATACAAACAAGCATCTTATGATATAGATTTTTAAAGATCCTTACATGCATAAAGTAGTATCTTTAAGAAATCAAAAGGGGTGACCATAACAGCCCACTTACTCACAGGTATGTGGTGTCAAACACCACAAAACCGTGAACAAGCATGTATGCATTCGTATAAGTGGCTCTTGATGCCATTGTAGGGATTTAACATGTTTATCAAAGCTCATATAACCTTGTTAATATGAAAAATGCAGCGGATATTAAGTTTTAAAACATGTCAATTAGATGCTTATTAAACCCGTTTAATAATCAATCCCAAACCATGGATCATTATACCAATGGCATACAATGATAAAGGACATATGAAGGTAAAAATACAACCTTGAGGGCTGCTGGAATCCGAGATTAAAGAGGTGAAAGGAAGAGTTCTTGTGGCTAAAACTTCAAGGTAGAAGTCCTCAAGATGACATACCCCAAGCCACCAACAAACACCCTCTTGCTAGGCTTTCAACACCAACTTGTATTACTCTCCTCTTGTTGAACTTTTTCAGCCAAGAACACTTCTTGAAAGCTGAAAATCTCTTCTTCTTTTCTTCAAAAAAATCCGAGATTAGAGAGAGAGATAGAGAAGAGAGAGTTTGCTCTTGAGTGTGTGTAGGTTGAGTGCAAGAATGGAAGACTATGATAGATCTCTAATGCATGTCCTTGGAACACAAAAAGGGAGTTCCCAAGACCACCAAGGGGTGGCCGAATGGGTCCCTCTTTGTTTCCCTCTCAATTTGAATTTTTATAAAAAATGTACACTCTTGCACCCTTGTTTTATAAAATTAAACCATTTTAATTTTATATCACTAACACACACACTATTATTTGTCATTGTTTAACTAATTAAAATGAACAAATAATCCCATATGAACAAATTATATATATATATATATAATCTTGTTCATTTGCAAAAGCAATGATTTAGAAAACCCGGTTTCTAAATTGGTGTTAATATTTATTTGTTTGATCTAATCAACAAATAAATGTTTGTCGGTGTTTGTTTGGCTTGTTATTGGGTATGACCCGACTTGGATCATATCACATTAGCCACATCAATTTAATATGAATCTTGGGCAGATCAATTCTTACATATATATTGTTCTTGAGTTCTGTCTCTTTACTTGTGTTCTTTGCATCTTGTTCTTAAAACCCGGTTCCTTATTTTAACTGTTAAGTGTTCTAACACTCTCCTCATTGTGAGACTGATTGTATTGACCATCCCTTAACCGGTCCTACACACACAAACACACACACACACACACAGATATATATATATATATATATATATATATATATATATATATATATATATATATATATATATATACTAGTAGAAACCCGCGCAATGCGGCGGCTAAGGCAATTTAGATCACGGGTACTCGTCATGTATTAGTTTATCAATCTTCTTGTGATACATTATGTAGTACTTATTTTTCTTTTTCATAGCATCAGTGCATATTATCCATCTAAGGTTAACTACATGCATAAAGATGGATATGTTAATTTTAAAATGCTAATCTAGAATAAATTATTATAGATATTAGAGAAAAGTATGGCATTTAGAATACATGTTTCTATTAGAACCTGTGACCATTAGGAAACAGTAGTTACCTTAGAAAACCTATATACATGCGTTATTTGAAGGATTTGATCTGTCCAAGATACATATTAAATTGATGTGGCTAGTGTGATATGATCCAAGTCAGGTCATACCCAATAACAAGCCAAACAAACACCAATAAATATTTATTCGTTGATAAGATCACACAAATAAATATTTAGCACCAATATAGAAACCGGGTTTTCTAAATCATTGCTTTTGTAAATGAACAATATTATATGGATAATTTGTTCATGGGAATTGGTTGTTTTATTATTTAAGTTAGTTAAATAATATCAAACGAAGGTGTGTTACATTTTATAAAATATAAGGGTTATACTTTATAAAATAAGAATGCAAGATAGTGTATCTTTTAATTAAATAAAATAAGAGGGAAACCCACTAAGTGGGTCCCCAACTTCGGCCGCCCATGGGGCTTGAAGATCATGTTATTGGTTCTTGATGCATGCATTCTTGAGACTACAACTCTCTTCTACCAATACACCTTTCTCTTACACATACAAAAGCACTTTGAACTCTCTCAATTCTCTCTCTAGAAACCGAGTTCTAGAGCTGGGAATACAAGGTTTTTTCAGCCTTCAAACTAGTTTTCTTGGCTAGAAAAATCGACTTTCAAGAGGGCTTTCAAGTTGGTGTTACAAGGCCTAGAAAGTGGGGTGTTTGAAGGAGCTTGGGGTATCATCTCTTGAGGACTTCTAGCTTGAAGTTTCAGCCACAAAACTTATCCTTTTCACCTCAAGAATCTCGATTTCCAGCAGCTCCAAAGGTTGTATTTTAAACATCCTATGTTCATTTCATTGTATGCATTTCGTATAATGATCCATGGTTTGGGGTTTGCTTACTAAGTGGATCTAATAATCATCATAATAACATGTTTTAAAACAAATAATCCGCTGCGTTTTTCATATGAACAAGATTATATGAACTTTGATAAACATGTTAAATCCCTACAATGGCATCAAGAGCCACTTATACGAATGCATACATGTATAAGACATGCTAGTTCACGGTTTTGTGGTGTGTGACACCATATACCCGTGAGTAAGAGGGCTGAAATGTGACCCCTTTTGATTTTTTAAAGATATTACTTTATGCATGTAAGGATATTTAAAAATCTAGATCATGAAATAGTTGTTTGTTTGGACAAAACCCATTTGTTCTTGGATAATGTTGGCCAAGAACATGGGTTAAAAAGGGGCTGCCCAAAAATCGAAAGATAGGTAAATATTTGGATATGTTGTTTTGGTTATGCATAACAAAGCCTAGACCTTGTGGATTGATTGATTGGTTGTCATGGTATATTCATTTGGCTATGTAATAATTTAATTTTATGTTTCAAGTCTTGGTTTGTAATAAATAGATTAGGAGTTTTTCCTTTACTAGAAAAATTGTATTAGGATACCTATTTTGTAAGGATGCTCAAGATCAAGATTTGAAGAAAAGATGGACAAAGAGGATGCTTGAAGATGTGGATTCAAGTGGGAGTCCTTTTGTCAACCTTGTGTCATGTTCTTAACCCTTAGGACAAGACCTTTTGACACACTTGTTTTGGCTAAACAAGTGTGCTCAATTTAGTACGCTTTGTTATGCATATGTGAATGGTTTCTTTATGCTTGGTTGAATTCTTATGTTGATGTTTGTTTTGAATATTTGGATGTGATTAACAAACCATCAATTAAGGCAAACTAGTTAAACAACTATGATAAATCAAGCATAAAAATGGTCCTTTATAATCATTAAAGGGATTAATAAAATGTGTTTATTAGGGATTAATGATTTAATAAAAATGGGTTTTATTAAAAGGAACCTTGAAAATAGTTTTTCAAATAATACCATGCATTTGAATGCATAAAAGTTGCATGGTATAAGAGGCCTTTTCTAAATCTAGAATTTTAGAAACTACAAAAACCCTTTTAATAACAAGTTTAACACCATCCTTTGAAACAACACTCAATTCACTTGTAACTTATTTATGGGATAAAGGTCACCTAACCATAAATATAGAAACTTGTGAAGTTGAGGTGAAATTACCATATTTGTGGGATAAAGGTCACCTAACCACTTATATAAGTAAAATCACACGTGTGTCTAAGTAGGACGACTTGATTTGGAAATCATGCATTAAGATCACCGAAGCATGACGTACAAACGGTGTTGATGGGATAAACATGCCAAACAAAACATGAGATGTTTAAAACGATCCCATAAAACTAGAAATTGTAATAGGTTACAATTGTCAAACGTTGACTACCTTGTTAATTTAAATAAAGGGATAAAGGTCACCTAACCGATATTTAAATGTAACGTTGGATTCTAGATTTTAATTATTAATTGTCTATGAGACATAAAAGGGTATTAATAATTAAAAATTCTTAAATATCAAAATACTAAAATTTGAACTTTGTAAAATTGTAGACGGCTAACAACAACAACGCAATCCCGACCGTCCATAACCTATCACTAAGAACGATCCATGAAAAGGAACGTCTAAACCATGGGAACTTCATGGATTGGTACCGAAACTTGAGAATAGTTCTCAAGCAAGAAAAGAAGTCCTATGTGTTAGACGATCCCATTCCCGATCAACCCGATGAGAATGACGTTGAGGCCTTTACCGAGTGGGTCAAGTACACCGAGGACTCCGTGCAAGTCTCATGTCTCATGCTAGCGAGTATGATTCCCGACTTGCAAAAGGACTTTGAGAACCATAATGCCTTTGACATGATCACCCAGTTGAAGGAAATGTTCCAACAACAATCAAGGGTGGAGCGCTTCTAAACCGTTCGAGCTCTCCATGCATGTCGGATGGACGAGACCCAATCGGTGTCATCTTACGTTCTTAAGATGAAGAGCCATATTGATCGCCTCGAAAGGCTTAACTGTCGTGTGTCCAACGAGTTGGCAACGGATTTGATCCTCAAATCCCTATCAAAGAAGTTTGATAGCTTTGTTGTGAACTATAACATGAATGGTTGGGACAAGAGCATTGGTGAGCTTCATTCAATGCTCAAAACGGCCGAGGCGGGCATGGGTAGAAAGGTTCTACCGGTCCTTACAATCAATGAAGGAGGTAGTAGGAAGAGGCACCTCCCCGACCCTAGGGCAAGCGTTGCCAAAGGGAAGGGTGTAGGGCCCCGTTCCCGGGCACCTCACAGTTGGTCGTCATTACCCATAAAACATACATTTAATACAATTTAAAATAAAACCATGCAGCGGAAACTTTAAATTTACTATAAATGCTTTTGCAAAGTAATACAACACCCGTTACAAAATGTCGTTTGTTTGCATTACAATACAAAAACATTAACAAAAGAATGCCATCCCAAAAGAGCTGAGTAGCCGCCTCGTGCCATCCTCAGCAACACTACCTGCCAACTGGAAAATACATAAAAGTCAGCGTTGCTGAGTGAGTTCTAGTTTTGTAATAAAACATACTTTTACTTATTTTAAAAGTATCCTTTCGTGCGTGCGTTCATACATCATACGTACACAGAGATAATATTCGTTATTATCTTCATCATTCGTTATTCATCGTTATCTTTAACTTCTCGTGTGGACTCTGTCAGGCTTTACCCACTTCATAGCACTTGGCTATGATTACTGTGGTCGAATGACAAGAATCCCGTTCATACTTACTTGCACGCATTGAAAGGTGAATTGTACCAATACCATATGCTACACCCCGATCGTTGTTAGCTACCGGGCCGTAGTCAACATATGACGGGAAATCGTATGCCACGGTACTAGAGGTAAGCGGTAGAGGTACCATGACCATGGTCAATCACATAGAAGGACCAATCGCGTTATTCAATGCTTGCAAGACATAATTCGTTCGTTCACTAATGCATGTATTCATCATCATTCTTCTTTTCGTTCATTCGTTAATACATGCATTCGTCATCATGTTCCTCTTTCATTATCTTTCACTTTACGATACATAATACTTCATTAGTTCATTCTCGTTATTCGTAAAGTTCAGAAAGATAAGCATACACAATTACAAGGAACATACACACACATCATACATACTCATCATACATTCATCATCATACATTCATCATCATACATTCATCATCATACGTAGCATCATACCATACTTAACAATATTTTAATAATATTGTCAACAATAATACACTGATAATAATATCAGTAACAATAAGGGTTAACCATAATCATCATTACATGCATGAAACATCATCATTGTTAACCCTAGTCAACCCTGGTCAAAACCTCGAACTTCAGTATTGCAGGAAATTTCTGAAAAATTCTAAGTGTCCTAGGCGTTTGAGCCCTGTTGGCCGTATGAGCCCTGTCAGCCGTATGAGCACTGCTGGACTTTCCATCTTATACTTAGAAATTTTCATCTGGTCATACGACCACACTGTTGGTCGTATGAGCACTATTGGTCGTACCATTCCCTAGACTTAGAAACATGTTCTGATCATACGACTACTGTTGGTCGTATGAGTCCTGTTGGACTCTTCAACATACTTAGAAAATTTACTTAGTCATACGACCATACTGTTGGTCGTATGAGTCCTATTGGACTCAACACTTAGAAATATAATCTAGTCATACGACCACACTGTTGGTCGTATGAGTCCTGTTAGACTCATTAGCACTTAGAAAAATATATCTCCTAGTCATACGACCACACTGTTGGTCGTATGAGCACTGCTGGACTCATCAACCTGTAATTAATTATTCTAAGTCCCATTTTCAGACATATTTGCAACCTGTTCATGAGTCTAATCCATAATCCAAGTCCCAAACATCATAATGCCTAATTCTAAACATATACACATGATTCTAGGCATAAATCTAGCATAAACATAAACATGCATACATTCAGTTCATACGGGTATCAGCATAAATTTTATAAAAAAAACATATATATGCATTTCCAGCCCCAAAACATTTAAAAATCAGTAAAAAGGGGGTCTAGAACTCACCTTAATTTGTCTTCTTCAAATGTCACACTCTTCACCTGAGCCTCCTCAACTGTTCTAACACCTAGAACACACACACCACACCACCCGAACACACAAGACACATTTATAAGCTCACATACGGTTCTAGAATCATCTAAACTTCAAAAATTCAAGATTTCTTACCAAAAACTTCGAATTCTCCTTCTTTCTCTTTCTAAAACTCGAATTCTGCTTTCTCTCTCTGAAATGTCCGAAGAAGGTAATGATGTGAAAAAAGGGTGGGCGGCCATACCACCTTTTTGTGCCAAATAAATATAAACTTTGCATATTTGGCACTTTTGGCCCCTTCACTTTGGTTGACTTTTGTTTCTTTCTCTTTTTCCTTCTTTTTCTTTCTCCTTCTTTTATTTTCTTTTTAAAAGAATATACGGGTGTTACAAAGGGGCACGTCAAGGGAAAGGGAAAAGCAAAAGTGGAACCGCCCAAGCCGAAAGAAAAGAAGCAAAAGGTTGCTTAAGATAACCATTGGAAACGCAATTGTCCGGTCTATCTCAAAGCGTTGAGATCGAAGAGGGACGGGCAAACCTCAGGTACAATCTTTATGATACATGTTGAGCTAAATGTTATTTCTTCTAACACATGGGTATTAGATACCGGATGTGGAACTCACATTTGCAATTTGTTGCAGGGGTTCAAAAGAAGTGAGCATTATGCAAAAGGGGAAATAAGTCTCTTCATGGGCAATGGTGCAAAGGTTCACGTGGAAGCCCAAGGAGACTACATTTTGAAGCTTCCAAGTGGTTTGGAAGTCATTCTAAAGAATGTATTATATGCTCCTAGTTTGACTAGGAACATTATTTCTGTTTCCCGTTTAAGACAATATGATTATGATTTCAAGTTTGTTGACAATGATATTCATGTTTCTTTAAATCATATGTTTTATTTTAAGGCTATGCCTTGTAATAGTATTTATGAATTGGTTCATGAAAACACAACATATGATAGCTCAATATACCAAGCAACTACCAAAAGGCTCAAATTAGATTTGAGTGATTCCTATCTTTGGCATTGTCGCCTTGGTCACATAAACAAGAATCGTATGCAAAAACTCCAAAAGAATGGTCTTTTGAAAACTAATGAAAATGATTCATTTGATGTATGTGAGTCTTGCTTACAAGGTAAAATGACAAAGGCCCCTTTTAGTGGGACTAATAAAAGGGCAAAGGATTTATTAGGGATCATACATTCGGATGTATGTGGACCTTTTAAACCAATGACTAGGAATGGTGAAAGATACTTCATTACCTTTACCGATGACTATAGTCGTTATGGGTATGTGTACTTATTAAGACACAAACATGAATCTTTTCAAATGTTCAAAAACTTCAAGAATGAAGTAGAAAATCAACTCAACAAAACAGTCAAGATTCTTCGTACAGATAGAGGAGGTGAATACCTAAGTAGTGAATTTCAAGAGTATCTTAGAAGTTGTGGGATTGTCTCACAACTTACTCCACCTGGAACACCACAACATAATGGTGTATCTGAGAGGAGGAATCGAACTCTATTGGATATGGTTCGATCTATGATGGCTAGAAGTACACTACCTCTATCATTTTGGGGTTTCGCGTTGCTCTCTGCTGCCCGTATTTTAAATATGACCCCAACCAAGAAAGTGGAAAGGACACCTTTTGAAGTATGGCATGGAAGGGTTCCATTATTATAATATTTGAAAGTTTGGGGGTGTGAAGCTTATCCTAAGCAATACACTTAAAATAAACTGGAAGCTCGGTCCACAAAGTGTATCTTCATTGGATATCCTAGAGATTGTATTGGATATTATTTCTATGATCCGACAGAGCAGAAAGTGTTTATTGCTCGAAAGGAATAGTTCTTGGAAACTAAGTTTCTTTCGGAAGAAACTAGTGGAAGAGCAGTGGAACTTGAAGAGGTTCAAAATTCACAAGACGATACACAATTGGTTGATACTAGCAATCAACATGAGGATGTTGAGAATGATCATATGGATGATCAAGATACACAAAACGTTCGCAGATCTGGTAGAATTAGTGTTCCTCCTGAGAGATATGGATTTTTCATGGATGGATGCTATGTGGTAGATTCGGATGAACCAACCACATACCACGAGGCAATGTCAAAACCTGATTTTGACAAATGGCAAGAAGCCATGAACGTTGAGATGCAATCCATGTATGATAACCAAGTTTGGGAATTGGTTACACCACCTCTTAAATCCATGATAGTTGGAAGTAAGTGGGTTTTCAAAAAGAAAACCGATATGCATGGAAACTTGGATACCTATAAACCTAGACTTGTGGCAAACGGTTTCACTCAAACTCAAGGGGTTGATTATGATGAAACCTTTTCGCCTGTGGCAATGCTGAAGTCTATCAGGATATTGTTTGCCATAGCAGCATATTATAACTATGAGATATGGCAAATGGATGTCAAACTGCTTTCCTTAATGGATATCTTGAGGAAGATGTCCATATGAAACAGCCTGAAGGTTTTGTCGATCCAAAACATCCTAACAAGGTATGCAAGTTAAAGAAGTCAATCTATGGATTGAAACAAGCGTCAAGAAGTTGGAATCACCGTTTTGATAATGAAGTAAAGAAATTTGGCTTCATCAAAAACGCTGATGAAGCTTGTGTATATAAGAAAGCTAGTGGGAGCACTGTCACCTTCCTTGTATTATATGTAGATGACATTTTACTATTTAGAAACGACATTCCAACCTTGGAAGGTGTAAAAGCCTGGCTTGGAAGCTGTTTTTCCATTAAGGATCTTGGTGAAGCCACCTATATTTTGGGAATAAAGATCTATAGGGATAGATCAAGACGGCTGATAGGTTTGAACCAAAGTGCATACATTGATAAGATCTTGAAAAGGTTCAAGATGGAGAATTTTAAGAAAGGTTTGGTACCTATTCAAAAGGGGACTATATTGAGCTCATCTCAATGCCCTAGTTCAAAGGTTGAACAAGAAAGAATGAGTGGAGTCCCATATGCATCTGCTATAGGATCCATCATGTATGCAATGATATGTACTAGGCCGGACGTGTCATGTGCTCTAAGCATGACAAGTAGATATTAGCAGAATCCTGGTAATAGTCATTGGATGGCTATTAAGAGTATTTTGAAATACCTTAGAAACACTAAGGATATGTTCTAAATATATGGATCTGGTGAGGAGGAGCTCGTTGTAAAGGGTTACACGGATGCAAGTTTCCAAACTGATCGAGATGACTCTCGATCACAGTCGGGATATGTCTTCATTATGAATGGAGGAGCGGTCTCTTGGAAGAGCTCAAAGCAAGATGTCGTGGCACTATCTACAACAGAATCAGAATACATCGCCGCTTCATTGGCAGCTCAAGAAACTGTGTGGCTTAGGAAGTTCATTGCTGATCTAGGGGTCGTTGCTACCATTCAAGACCCCCTAGATATCTTTTGAGACAACGAGGGCACGATTGCTCAAATCAAGGAACCTCGTGCTCATCAAAAGACTCGGCACATTGAACGGAGATTCAACTACATAAGGGATGAAGTTGAAAAGGGAAAGATATGTATTCGCAAAGTTCACAACGATCAAAACATTGCGGATCCATTCACGAAGCTCCTAGATAGGTCAAAACATGAAAGTCATACTTGTGCCTTAGGACTTTGATATTCTAGTGATTGGACTTGATCAAATTTTGTATTTGGATATTGTAACTTATGTTATTTGACTTAATTATATGGTTATAATTTTCATTTGTTCTTCTATTTTAGCATGTTTAAATCCGTGAATAAGTAAGTTATTCTAAACGTCCGTAGTCGATCATACTTGTGGGAACAACTATGAATGCAAGACTATAATGAACATTGGATTGGTTGATATTCATAAGGTATGAATATAGAGCAAGAGGTTGCTACCAAGGTTCATTGATATCTATGGGATATAGATATTGGACCGACCCGCTCTCAATTATTTCTGCATGGAATCTTTGTGATTAGACATAAGAGATATTGAGTAAAGGCGAATATCATTGTATCCTCAGACCTGAGATACATATTGGGTCTTGATATTCACCAAGTATTGTACTTTGACTTAGCACTTTGCTGTTCTGGAAAATTGGCAGTACATAACGCTGAATTCAGGTATGATATAAGGTGATTGTGAGAGACGTATGTAGTCAAGATGGAATTTGTTCCTCTAATTCGTTGAGAGATAGATGTCTAAGGCCTGTTAAAGTTAAATCAGCGGAGAATGACAATTCTGTGTCTCTGGGATTTAACATGACATCTGAAAGAAAAGGATAAATGATTGATTCACCTAAATCATATTCAAGTAAGGTACTTGAAAAGGATGATGTTATTGAATGGCACTTAGTCATATACATTAGGGGTAGCAAACCGTTGCTAGGCGTTATTTGCTACTTGCATCAATCTTCTATGAATCTTGTGCAAGTGGGAGATTGAAGGATTTGATCTGCCCAAGATACATATTAAATTGATGTGGCTAGTGTGATATGATCCAAGTCGGGTCATACCCAATAACAAGCCAAACAAACACCGATAAATATTTATTCGTTGATAAGATCACACAAATAAATATTTAGCACCAATATAGAAACCGGGTTTTCTAAATCATTGCTTTTGTAAACGAACAACATTATATGGATAATTTGTTCATGAGAATTGGTTGTTTTATTATTTAAGTTAGTTAAATAATATCAAACGAATGTGTGTTACATTTTATAAAATATAAGGGTTATACATTATAAAATAAGAATGCAAGATAGTGTATCTTTTAATTAATTAAAATGAGAGGGAAACCCACTAAGTGGGTCCCCAACTTCGGCCGCCCATGGGGCTTGAAGATCATGTTATTGGTTCTTGATGCATGCATTCTTGAGACTACAACTCTCTTCTACCAATACACCTTTCTCTTACACACACAAAAGCACTTTGAACTCTCTCAATTCTCTCTCTAGAAACCGAGTTCTAGAGCTGGGAATACAAGGTTTTTTCAGCCTTCAAACTAGTTTTCTTGGCTGGAAAAATCGACTTTCAAGAGGGCTTTCAAGTTGGTGTTACAAGGCCTAGCAAGTGGGGTGTTTGAAGGAGCTTAGGGTATCATCTCTTGAGGACTTCTAGCTTGAAGTTTCAGCCACAAAACTCATCCTTTTCACCTCAAGAATCTCGATTTCCAGCAGCTCCAAACATTGTATTTTAAACATCCTATGTTCATTTCATTGTATGCATTTCGTATAATGATCCATGGTTTGGGGTTTGCTTACTAAGTGGATCTAATAATCATAATATTAACATGTTTTAAAACAAATAATCCGCTGCATTTTTCATATAAACAAGATTATATGAACTTTGATAAACATGTTAAATCCCTACAATAGCATCAAGAGCCACTTATACGAATGCATACATGTATAAGACATGCTAGTTCACGGTTTTGTGGTGTGTGACACCATATACCCGTGAGTAAGAGGGCTGACATGTGACCCCTTTGATTTTTAAAGATATTACTTTATGCATGTAAGGATCTTTAAAAATCTAGATCATGAAATAGTTGTTTGTTTGGACAAAACCCATTTGTTCTTGGTTAATGTTGGCCAAGAACATGGGTTAAAAAGGGGCTGCCCAAAAATCGAAAGATAGGTAAATATTTGGATATGTTGTTTTGGTTATGCATAACAAAGCCTAGACCTTGTGGATTGATTGATTGGTTGTCATGGTATATTCATTTGGCTATGTAATAATTTAATTTTATGTTTCAAGTCTTGGTTTGTAATAAATAGATTAGGAGTTTTTCCTTTACTAGAAAAATTGTATTAGGATACATATTTTGTAAGGATGCTCAAGATCAAGATTTGAAGAAAAGATGGACAAAGAGGATGCTTGAAGATGTGGATTCAAGTGGGAGTCCTTTTGTCAACCTTGTGTCATGTTCTTAACCCTTAGGACAAGACCTTTTGACACACTTGTTTTGGCTAAACAAGTGTGCTCAATTTAGTATGCTTTGTTATGCATATGTGAATGGTTTCTTTATGCTTGGTTGAATTCTTATGTTGATGTTTGTTTTGAATATTTGTATGTGATTAACAAACCATCAATTAAGACAAACTAGTTAAACAACTATGATAAATCAAGCATAAAAATGGTTCTTTATAATCATTAAAGGGATTAATAGAATGTGTTTATTAGGGGTTAATGATTTAATAAAAATGGGTTTTATTAAAAGGAACCTTGAAAATAGTTTTTCAAATAATACCATGCATTTGAATGCATACAAGTTGTATGGTATAAAAGGCCTTTTCTAAAACTAGAATTTTAGAAACTACATAAACCCTTTTAATAACAAGTTTAACACCATCCTTTTAAACAACACTCAATTCACTTGTAACTTATTTATGGGATAAAGGTCACCTAACCATAAATTTAGAAACTTGTGAAGTTGAGGTGAAATTACCATATTTGTGGGATAAAGGTCAACTAACCACTTATATAAGTAAAATCACACGTGTGTCTAAGTAGGACGACTTGATTTGGAAATCATGCATTAGGATCACCGAAGCATGACGTACAAACGGTGTTGATGGGATAAACATGCCAAACAAAACATGAGATGTTTAAAACGATCCCATAAAACTAGAAATTGTAATAGGTTACAATTTTCAAACGTTGACTACCTTGTTAATTTAAATAAAGGGATAAAGGTCACCTAACCGATATTTAAATGTAACGTTGGATTCTAGATTTTAATTATTAATTGTCTATGAGACATAAAAGGGTATTAATAATTAAAAATTCTTAAATATCAAAATAGTAAAATTTGAACTTTGTAAAATTGTAGATTGCTAACAACAACAACGCAATCCCGACCGTCCATAACCTATCACTAAGAACGATCCTTGAAAAGGAACGTCTAAACCATGGGAACTTCATGGATTGGTACCGAAACTTGAGAATAGTTCTCAAGCAAGAAAAGAAGTCCTATGTGTTAGACGATCCCATTCCCGATCAACCCGATAAGAATGACGTTGAGGCCTTTACCGAGTGGGTCAAGTACACCGAGGACTCCGTGCAAGTCTCATGTCTCATGCTAGCGAGTATGATTCCCGACTTGCAAAAGAACTTTGAGAACCATAATGCCTTTGACATGATCACCCAGTTGAAGGAAATGCTCCAACAACAATCAAGGGTGGAGCGCTTCGAAACCGTTCGAGCACTCCATGCATGTCGGATGGACGAGACCCAATTGGTGTCATCTTATGTTCTTAAGATGAAGAGCCACATTGATCGCCTCGAAAGGCTTAACTGTCGTGTGTCCAACGAGTTCACAACGGATTTGATCCTCAACGGATTTGAACAACCATATGAATAACATGTCATTTTAAACAACCTCTAAATTTGCAATTTGCAACTTGACCCACTGCTTGGATCCACCTACATTCATGAGTAAATGAGTTTAACAAAATAGAAGAGTAAAAATGCTAACAAGTTCTAGTTTATATAGCGGGTATATAAGTACTTTATCAATTACATAATATATGTGTATAAGATTGCTTCTGTTTTCCAACAAAAACAATAACGCTAAAAAACATTACATACGAATTTAAACATGCTTGCTGAAAACAATCTCAATAACAACGTAGATGCAAAAGACATCCACACTCGAAAAGTAACAACAGATAAGCTAGGGGCCAATAAATTCACTAAAACAAATAAAAGGTAGAGGTTTTAACTTTTAAGCAAAGAAAAATTCAAAACACCATTGCTTAAAAATACTAAAAGTTCACTAATTCTGCCTAATTCAATAACCATATGCACCTAAACTCAAACAAAAATGACTACTCCAAAAAAACCTTTTGTTAAACTGAAATAGCTCATCTACGCAGAGACACTATCGAGACAATTAACAGCCAACAAAAATAATTATAGTGCGCACAAACAGATTACGACGCTGATTTGGGAAGAACTTCCTAAGAATTAAACAATATCACAACCATCTACATTGTAAACTAACAACTAATAATCAACTTTTATATAACATACTACCATCCAAACCGCCACTATAATAATTATAGTTCCAATGATAGAAGCATCATTCAACCATAAATCATTTTCTTAACCTCAAAGAAGGTGAATATAAAACCCAGTGTGTGATATATACGAACCAAAAAGCCATGGCCTGCATATTTCAAAAAGCATCAGCGCAACATAATTAATTTCTATGCCTTAATATAAAACCAATTTTGTGATACGTAACAACAAGCCTTTGCCATGCATATCTTACATAGTGAATGGAGACAAGTTACCAATTTCAATCTGTATTAGGATTGCTAATGAGAAGAACATGAAGAGAGTTAGGGAGGATTATTCACTTGTAGTTTTTGGTATCTTTTCCAAGGCTTAGTTATCTTTAGCACCACCTGATGCAAGCATGTATTCAAAACATCAATATCTGCCATACATAAGCCATGTCATCAAGATCAGTCTACTTTCATCACAACATATATCATGTATTTTAAACTCTCATCAAGTGTAGTTACATATTCAAAATGCAGTTTATGCAATTCACTATCAATAGTCCCGTTCGTATGGCAGAAGAAAACAACAGAAGCAATTAGCCTACAAATAGAGATAGTTAAGGAAAAAACAAAGGTGAGAAGAAAACATCAACTTAGGTTAAGGATTTGCAATACTTTAAAATTTTAAATCACTAATTTGAACCTTAATTTTTTATACATAGAACACCCATGTTGAAGAGTATTTGAATAATTGACTTTTGACTAAATATTCAAAGAATCACGTTCCATCACCACCAATGCTTAAAATGAAGTTATCCAAGATGTCCCACACTATGAACAACAAGTATCACTAAGCAAATGCTAATGTTTTATGGATGAGTTAAGTTTAATAGAAATCTTTGTTCTACGAAATTGATTTTAGCACTAATAATAAATTACTGAAAGACTCAATTCACTTACCAGTAATTCTCCCTAATAGCTCCAAATCCAAAAAAGAACATAGAAATGAAGTACAAAGTGGTAGTTGTTAAGCAGCCAATGTCCCAATAGGAATGTATTCCTACGTTGAGTGCCTTTTAATAAGGAAGAACAATTTGAACCAGCCATAACTCTGGTTACAACAGGGAATAAAAGACCTAACGCACTGAGAAAAGAAAATTTTTTAAATACTAAAAGCAATTAGTTAGACGTTTTAAACATACGGTCCATATAACCGTATAAATGCAATGACCTACGATCATATGGCTAATGATATTGACACCCAGATGCAAATTAAAATAATTAGTTGCTGACATTCACATGGAACTCTAAAAGACATGGAAAATGAACACACTTATGTATTTGATGTTTCCTTACCAAATAAAAGAAAAAATGGTGATTCACTCTAAGTAATCGAGAAATAGATACATAGGCTTAAGATATCATACGAACACACTGACGTATTTAATGTTTCCTTACCAGTATAAGAAATGCATAACGCCTCCAAAAACTATAAAAACTAAAATTATAGTAATAATAATCTTGTAGACTTTCAGGTTGTATAAACATGGAGTTGTTATAGGTTCTGCCACTGTTGTGCCATTTACTTATGTGATAGACTCTGTTGAACAAACATAGAAGACAATCACAATCTTCAACCTAGTTTGTAGTTTCCAAATGCAATTCAAAGTACTAATTATAAAAACATAACAATGGAAAACATTCAAAATTCTAATTACAAAAACAAAAGTCTGAATAGAACAACAAACCAAAAAACTACAAAATAAACTTAAATATGAAGCTAGCACTAAAAGAAGTTAATATATATAGTTAGATAGAACATACCTGCAGGCTGCGGCTTCATTAAGAGAACTTAGTCTGTTGAATCTTCTTCGGTATCTAAAGTCCTAATTTTGAATTTCCCTTACACAAGATGGAAACTCTATTGTAAACATTATTAATAGTTACAAAAGTGTAAGGGTAGAAGGCAAAAGAGCCACCAAATTTTGACAAATGGTAAGAGGAGGTGATGTGATTGCACAGACAACATGTTTCAGCCTTTTAATCACAACCTTGCAATAACATATGCTAATAAGTGGAGGGTTACAAAACTCTAGAAAATGGTTAATTCTAATGTTTATCGATCAACTAATCATCTTCAAACATATTCAAAATAGTAAAATTCACAGTTGCATTAAAACAACAAAGGATTAATAAATACATTCGGAGTAACGACCACATTAAAATTAAACAAACAACTTATATTGCTTAATCATCTACTATTAAGGCATTTCAAATGCCAGTTCTCCTTTCTTAATAATCATCTACTATTTTGGATTAATAATCATCTACTATTTGGACTCATGACCACATTAAAATAACAATAACAATAGATTAATAAGCACATCCAGTTCTCCTTTCTTAATATTCTTAGAATACCTCTATGGTTAGAACACCTTGGATGTTTTAATACTATTGTGCGCATTAGTCGAAAAAGATATGGTGCCCGTAATCAAACAACCCTACAAAAGCATATATTCATCCAACTTAAAATAAGCTCTGACTAAATAGCACTTGTAAAAATGAAGTAGCTAGCACATCAACTAAACAAACATTGTTTTAGGTAGTCCTAAACAAATAAAATAATGAATAAAGACATCATAATCCAAGATGAACTCAACAGTTCATTATTATAACAGCTTGCTAAATTAAACACCCTCCTTGTAAAATCAAACAAACTCAAAGAGAAAGATCAAAGATTAAACATCAATAACTTAAATGAGACCAAAAACACTAAGCATTCAAAATGATCAAAAACAAAATCAACAGCACACATACCTTTATCGCTCTTTGCACTCGAGTTTAAGATTCCATTTAATGATTCCTACAGATATGTAAACATCAAGTTAGTAAGTTCTTTGCCAATTCTTTCACGATGGATTTCATGAAGGCAATGCATAAAACAACTCATTAGAACTAACTTATGGAATTAGATCAATAAAGGCCAACAAAACTGACTTAGGTGTAGGATTCTATATGCCCAAGACACGTAGAATATTGATGCAGTTAGTACGTTATGATCCAAGTTGGGTTATACCCAATAACAAGCTTAGCAAACACCAATTAATATTTAATTGATGATATGATCATGCAACTAAATATTTACACCAATTTAGAAAATGAGTTTTCTAAATAAGTTGCATATGAGAAGGAACAACTTATTAGAATATTTTGTTCAACAACATTATTTGAAGTGTTATTTAAATAAGTTAAATAACACCAAATAATAATGAGAAATTATAACTTATAAGTTAATTGGTTAATTTTATAAGTTATAAAACTTGAACATACAATTAAATGGTAATTGTATGTCTAGTTGCAAGACCATTTTAATGTGTGTGTATATGTTTAATTTAAAGAGGGAAAACCCATTTTGAATGAGTTTTGGCCGTCCCCCCCTCTATTTTCTCATTGGACCATTTTGTTTTGAGAACAACACACACATTAAGTGGTCTTGGGGTTCTCCTTTTCTCTACCATTCACAATACATGCAAACAAGAAAAGCTCTCTATTCTCTCTCAAAAACTCGGTTCTAGCAGCTGAAAGTTGAGGGTTTTTGGAGCTTTTGTGGTGTTTCTTCCTAACAAGAAGGTGTGCTTGCAAGATAAGCTTGGGGTATACACACTTGAGGGTTCCTCCTCTTGGAACCTTGGTCGATTTCATCTTCCCACATCATCAAATTTGCTGCTGGAAGTTCACTATCTTGAAGGTCTTTTGGCAGCTTTCATTTTGGTGTTTTTGGTGTCCAAATCCAAGCAAGAATGATGCTTACTTAGAGCTTTGTGGGAGTCAACATTTGAGGACATCCAACCTTGAAGCTTTGGCCATATTTCAGCCTTCTAACTTCTTTCTTTAGTTGACTTCTAACTGCTGAAAGAGGTAGTTTGGCAGCCCCTTTGTGGCTGCCATATTATGTTGTTTTTATGCACACATAGCATGTTTATTCACATATAATGATCCTTTGATTTATGGGTTTGTTTTAAACACTTATATGGTCACCTAAAGAACATAATTTTCAGCTTATAAAATCGGTTTTAAAGTTGTTATTCTGCTGCGTTTTCTGAAAGTTTAAATGGTTAAACTTGGTTTTATGTTCTAACAAACCCATCAATGGCATCAAGAGCCGGTTATGTGGATAACTTGCTTGTTTTTGTCCTTTAAAATTGGTTTTAGAGGATGATTATAAATTCATAATAGGCTGATTTTGGTTGATTGAATAAACCCCATGTCTTTCAAAGTTATATATTCATGTTTATGATTAAACTTTGAAAGATAGAAATATCAGTTGGTTGACATGTTTGGTTGTTGTTTGTTGGACAAACAAACCCAAATTTTCAGTTTATGTTGGCTGAAAATTTAGGGTTTAATGGGGTTTATTTTGTTTGTTGAATGATGTTAATGATTGTTCATATGATAGTGCATAACCTAGCTTAAGACCTTGTGTTGTTTTGGTTTGGATTGAATGTATTTATTTGATTATATTCATTCAATTGGGTTGTAAAGTTTTGTGCTTGTATTTTGTCTATTTATTCATTGGGATGTAATAATAGATTAGGAGTATTTTTCTTTTACTAGAAAATATGTATTAGGATATATATTTTGTAAAAGAAGATGCTTGGGAAGGAGGCACAAGAGGAAGACACAAAAGAAGAACTTGAAGCATATGGATGCAAGTTCAAGTGGGGGTCTAAGAAGACCTCAATTTTGTGTTGTATTCAACCCTTAGGAAAGACCAAATGACCACACTTATGATGGCAAACAAGTGTGGTCACAATAGTAGCTAAGGTTATGCACATTATGGTTGTTTATGTTTATGCTTGTTTGAATGTTTGTTATTTGATTGTATGGTTGAAATTTTGACATGCATTACAAACTAATTAACAAACTTAACAAGCTATAAAAATGATGGTTCTTAATCTTTAAAAGGTAATAAAAGGTTATTAAAATGATTTAATGATTTTAAAGATTAAAATAGGTTTTAATCAAAGGACCATAGGGTACCTTGTATTTGAAAGCATGCAAATACAAGTACATAGAGTTTTCTAAACTAGAATTATGAAATCTCTAAACATTTGAAAAACAAGATCAACACCGTCCTTTTACACAACACTTAAGTCACTTGGGAACTCTTAGTGGGATAAAGGTCACCTAACCACTTTGAGGTAACTTATGACTTAAGGTGAGAATGCCATATTCGTGGGATAAAGGTCACCTAACCACTCATTTTGGCAAACTCACACGTGTGTGTAAGTAGGATGTCTTGATTTGCAAACCATGTTAAATGATCACCTACAATATGGTTTCCAAATGGTGTTTATGGGATTAACATGCCGACTTTACATATGATGTTTAAAGTCGATCCCATACCTCTAGAAGTTACAAATGGTTGCAACCGTCAATTGTTGACTACCTTATTAATTTAAATCATGGGATAAAGGTCACCTAACCACAATTTAAATGTAATGTTGGGTTCTAGATTTTAATATAGAATGACCTTAAAAGGCATTAATTATTAAAAGTAGCAATATCGAAAATACTAAAATAGATCTTTGTTAAATTTTGTAGATGGCCACCAATAATGACAATCACGATAACTCATCCGCGTCCACCCAATCACTACGAGCGATCCTCCAAAAGGAACGTCTAAATCATAACAACTTTATTGATTAGTATCGAAACTTGAGAATCGTTCTCAAGCAAGAGAGAAGATCATATGTTTTAGACGACCCTATCCCCGATCAACCTACCGAGGATGATGAGGAGGCCTATAACGATTGGCTGAAATACACTAAGGACTCCGTCAAAGTGTCTTGTCTCATGCTAGCGAGCATGACTCCGGATCTCCAAAAGGAGTATGAACATCACGGAGCTTACGACATGATAACCCAGCTGAAGGAAACGTTCCAACAGCAAGCAAGGGTTGAGCGCTTTGAAACGGTTCGAGCACTCCATGCATGCCGTATGGATGACAACCAATCTGTTTCATCTTATGTACTTAAGATGAAAAGTCATATTGACCGCCTCGAGAGGCTAAATTGTCCCTTCTCGAAGGAATTGGCCACCGATTTGATCCTAAATGGCCTTACCAAGAAGTTCGAGACATTCGTGTTGAACTACAACATGAATGCTTGGGACAAAAGCATTGGTGAGCTTCACTCAATGCTCAAAACGGCCGAGGCGGCCATGGGTAAAAGCGTTTTACCCGTTCTCACCATCAATGAAGGTGGGAATAAGAAAAGGCCTTATCCTGCACCCAAGGCAAAAGTTGCCAAGGGTAAGGAACCCATTTGGGGAAAGGGGAAAGGAGTGGCAAGGGTGCCACCCAAACCACAAGAGAAGAAGCAAAAGGTTACTACTAATGACCCATGCTTTAAGTGTGGGGAGATTGGACATTGGGCAAGGAATTGTCCCGTCCATCTCCAAGAGTTGAAAGCAAAGAGGGATGTCGGGCAGACCTCAGGTACAATATAGATGATTCATATTGATCTTAATGTTACATCTTCAAACACATGGGTATTAGATACCGGATGTGGAACTCATATTTGTAATTTGTTGAAGGGGTTCACATGAAGTAGGGACTTCAATCAAGGGGATGAAAGCCTCTTCATGGGCAATGGAACTAAAGTCTTAGTTGAAGCTCGTGGGGACTACATCCTAAAACTTCCAAGTGGCTTGGAAGTTATTTTGAAGAATGTTTTGTATGCTCCTAGTTTGACTGGGAACATTATTTCTGTATCCCAATTAAGACATTATGATTATGTATTATCTTTTATTGAAAATGATATTCATGTTTCTTTAAATGGTATGTTCTATATTAAAGCTATTCCCATTAATGGTATTTATGAATTGGTTCATGAAAATACTTTAAATAGTTCATTGTACCAAACTAACACCAAGAAACTCAAGTTGGACTTAAGTGATACCTATCTTTGGCATTGTCGTCTTGGTCATATAAACAAGAAACGTTTACAAACACTTCAAAAGAATGGTCTTTTAAAAACAAATGAATGTGATTCATTTGATGTTTGTGAATCTTGTTTTCAAGGTAAGATGACTAAGGCACCCTTTAGTGGAACTACCGAAAGGGTAAAAGATTTATTAGGAATCATACATTCGGATGTATGTGGTCCTTTTAAACCAATGACTAGGAATGGTCAAAGATACTTCATTACCTTTACCGACGATTATAGTCGCTATGGGTATGTGTACTTATTAAGGCACAAAGATGAAGATTTTGAAATGTTCAAAATCTTCAAGAATGAAGTAGAAAATCAATTCAACAAGTCAATTAAAGTTCTCCGTACCGATAGAGGAGGTGAATACCTAAGCGATGCTTTTCAAGATCATCTTAGGAGTTGTGGGATTGTCTCACAACTCACTCCACCTGGAACACCACAACATAATGGTGTGTCTGAGAGGAGGAATCAAACCTTATTGGATATGGTCCGATCTATGATGGCTAAAAGCACACTGCCTCTATCATTTTGGGGTTTCGCTTTGCTCTCCGCGGCCCATATTCTAAATATGGCCCCAACCAAAAAGTTGGAAAGGACATCTTTTGAGATATGGCATGGAAGAGTTCCATCCCTATCATACTTAAGGGTTTGGGGTTGTGAGGCTTATGTTAAGACTCCCACCCCAAACAAATTGGAAGTCCGATCCACCAAGTGTATCTTTATAGGATATCCTAGAGATTCTATGGGATATTATTTCTATGATCCACTGGAACAAAAAGTGTTTGTTACCAGAAAGGGTGAGTTCTTAGAAGCAAAGTTCCTTATGAAAGGAGCTAGCAATAGAACAGTAGATCTTGAGGAAGATCAAGAATCACAACCCGATGCACGATTGGTTGAAACTAGCACTCAACATAAGGATGTTGAGGATGATCAAGCGGTTGATCAATACACACAAAACGTTCGCAGAAGTGGTAGAACTAGTAATCCACCTGAAAGATACGGATTTTTCATGGATGGATGCTATGTGGTAGATTCAGATGAACCAACCACATACCATGATGCAGTGTCCAAGTTGGATTGTGACAAATGGATTGAGGCCATGAACGTTGAGATGCAATCCATGTATGACAATCAAGTTTGGGAACTTGTTGTACCACCTCTTAATTCCAAGGTAGTTGGAAGTAAATGGGTTTTCAAGAAGAAAACCGATATGCATGGAAACTTGGATACTTATAAAGCTAGACTTGTAGCAAAGGGTTTCACTCAAACTCAAGGGGTTGATTATGATGAAACCTTCTCACCTGTTGCGATGCTAAAGTCTATAAGGATATTGTTTGCCATAGCTGCTCATTATGATTATGAGATCTGGCAAATGGATGTCAAAACCGCTTTCCTAAATGGATATCTTGAGGAAGATGTCTATATGGTTCAGCCTGAATTTGTCGATCCAAAACATCCTAATAAAGTATGCAAGTTAAAGAAATCAATCTATGGATTGAAACAAGTATCGAGAAGCTGGAATCACCGTTTTGATGAGGAGGTAAAGAAATTTGGCCTCATCAAAAACGCTGATGAGGCTTGTGTGTATAAGAAGGCTAGTGGGAGCACAATAACTTTCCTAGTATTATATGTTGATGACATACTGCTATTTGGAAATGACATTCCAACCTTGGAAGGTGTAAAATCTTGGCTTGGAAGTTGTTTTTCCATTAAGGATCTTAGTGAAGCCGCCTATATTCTAGAAATAAAGATCTATAGGGATAGATCAAGGCAGTTGATTGGTTTAAATCAAAGTGTATACATTGATAAAATCTTGAAAAGGTTCAAGATGGAGAACTCTAAGAAAGGTATGGTACCTATTCAAAGAGGAACGATATTGAGTACGACTCAATGTCCAAGCTCAAAGGATGAGCAAGATAAAATGAAGGCAATCCCATACGCATCTGCTATTGGATCCATCATGTATGCGATGATATGCACTCGACCGGACGTGTCACGCGCCTTACGCATGACAAGCCGATACCAGCAAAATCCTGGAAACAGTCATTGGATGGCTGTTAAGAACATACTTAAGTACCTAAGGAGGACAAGAGATATGTTTCTAATATATGGATCTGGTGATGAGGAACTCATTGTAAAAGGTTACATGGATGCGAGTTTCCAAACCGATCGTGATGATTCACGGTCACAATCGGGATATATTTTCATTCTGAATGGAGGAGCGGTCTCTTGGAAGAGCTCCAAGCAGGATGTGGTGGCTCTATCAACTACAGAATCAGAATACGTCGCCGCCTCATTGGCAGCTCAAGAAGCTGCATGGTTGAAGAAATTCATTGCCGATCTAGGGGTTGTCCCTTCCATTCAGGACCCCCTAGAGATCTTTTGTGATAACGAGGTTGCGATTGCTCAAATCAAGGAACCCCGTGCTCATCAAAAGACTAGGCACATTGAGCGGAGATTCAACTACATACAAGATGAAGTTGAAAAGGGAAAGATATGTATTCTCAAAGTTCACACGGATCAAAACATTGCGGATCCTCTAACGAAGCTCCTTGAAAAGGCAAAGCATGAAGGTCATACTTGTGCCATGGGACTTCGATATTCTAGTGATTGGATTTGATCTGTAAATTGTGTATTTGGATATCTGGAACTCTTTATTATTTGAATAAAATTATTTGGTTATAATGTTTCAATTAATGTTCAAATTTAGCATGTTTAATCCATGAGTAAATTGTTTACTCTAAATGTCCGTAGTCGTTCATACTTGTGGGAACAAGTGTGAGGGTAAGATTATTATGAACTTGGATTGATTGATATTCATAAGGATGAATATAGAGCAATGGGTTGCTACCAAGGTTCATAGATATTTGTGGGATACAAATATTGGACTAACCCGCATCTCAAATTTTACTACATGGAATCTTATTGATTGATCATAAGTAAATTTGAGTAAAGGCGAATATCATTTGGTATCCTCTGACCTGAGATACATATTGGGTTTTGATATTCACCAAGTATTATACCTTGAGCTAATTCTTTACTGTCCTGAAATAGTGGACAGTACATAAGGGTATGTTCAGGTATAACACGAGGTGTTTGTGAGAAACGTATGTAGTCAAGATGGAATTTGTTCCTCTTATTCGTTGAGAGCAAGATGTCTAAGGCCTGATTAAGTTAAATCAACAAGGAATGATCATTCTATGTCCTTGGATTTAACATGACATCTGAAACAAAAGGATAGATGATTGATTCACCTAAATCATTTCAAGTAGGGTACTTGAATGGGATGATGTTATTGATTGGCTATAATTCATGCGTATTAAGGGTAGTAAACCATTGTTAGGCGGTATTTACTGCTTGCATCAATCATCTTTGAATCTTGGGCAAGTGGGAGATTGTAGGATTCTATATGCCCAAGACACGTAGAATATTGATGCGGTTAGTACGTTATGATCCAAGTCAGGTTATACCCAATAACAAGCTTAGCAAACACCAATTAATATTTAATTGATGATATGATCATGCAATTAAATATTTATAGCAATTTAGAAAATGGATTTTCTAAATAAGTTGCATATGAGAAGGAACAACTTATTAGAATATTTTGTTCAACAATATTATTTGAAGTGTTATGTAAATAAGTTAAATAATACCAAATAATAATGAGAAATTATAACTTATAAGTTAATTGGTTAATTTTATAAGTTATAAAACTTGAACATACAATTAAATGGTAATTGTATGTCTAGTTGCAAGACCATTTTAATGTGTGTGTATGTGTTTAATTTAAAGAGGGAAAACCCATTTTGAATGAGTTTTGGCCGTCCCCCCCTCTATTTTCTCATTGGACCATTTTGTTTTGAGAACAACACACATATTAAGTGGTCTTGGGGTTCTCCTTTTCTCTACCATTCACAATACATGCAAACAAGAAAAGCTCTCTATTCTCTCTCAAAAACTCGGTTCTAGCAGTTGAAAGTTGAGGGTTTTTGGAGCTTTTGTGGTGTTTCTTCCTAACAAGAAGGTGTGCTTGCAAGATAAGGTTGGGGTATACACACTTGAGGGTTCCTCCTCTTGGAACCTTGGTCGATTTCATCTTCCCACATCATCAAATTTGCTGCTGGAAGTTCATTATCTTGAAGGTCTTTTGGCAGCTTTCATTTTGGTGCTTTTGGTGTCCAAATCCAAGCAAGAATGATGCTTACTTAGAGCTTTGTGGGAGTCAACATTTGAGGACATCCAACCTTGAAGCTTTGGCCATATTTCAGCCTTCTAACTTCTTTCTTTGGTCGACTTCTAACTGCTGAAAGAGGTAGTTTGGCAGCCCCTTTGTGGCTGCCATATTGTGTTGTTTTTATGCACACATAGCATGTTTATTCACATATAATGATCCTTTGATTTATGGGTTTGTTTTAAACACTTATATGGTCACCTAAAGAACATAATTTTCAGCTTATAAAATCGGTTTTAAAGTTGTTATTCCGCTGCGTTTTCTAAAAGTTTAAATGGTTAAACTTGGTTTTATGTTCTAACAAACCCATCATTAGGGTTTCAAATCAAGAGGATTTGACTTACTTGAGTGTGGGAAATCGTATGATTAATCGAATTCCAGAGGTATGACTCTATAGGAGAGAATACAATTTTGAATTGCCCTACCCATTTCATTTTTATTGTGCACAGAATCTTTGAGGAAGAAGCCAAGAACCATTTCCTTTTTCATTCTATGTAGGGGTTTGGGGAAGAAAAGAAGCAGTGATACCTTCTTCTTTCAGAAGAAAATTGATCGACAATGTTGTGGTGGTTGTTTCTTTATGATGGCCTTTGTTGGGTAATTGATGCTTCATTTGTTTGTAACATATGAAAGAGTCTTAATCTAAGAGTTCTTGCTGAAAAGACCTTTATTGCTCTTCGTATATGCTTATTAATATAGTGTGTGTCTATATATATATATATATATATATATATATATGTGTGTGTGTGTGTGTGTGTGTGTGTGTATGTGTGTGTGTGTGTTGTTTTTATGTGAGCGTATGAAATTCATGTGTGTGTCGTGTATGTTTAATATTAATATATGTGTGTGTGTGTATATATATATATATATATATATATATATATATATATATATATATATATCATATGGGTTATATATGCTTGAGAGTTTGAACAAGAAGCAACAAGGCTGCTATGTGCTTGAGTTTGGTGTGTGTGTTAAGTAATGTGAAAATACATGTAGTGTGTGTGTGTGTGTGTTGGTATGTGTATATCTATGTATATATATGTAGGTTTTATGACATATATGTGTGTGAGTATGTCAAATGGAACATAAAATAAGCGTCAGTTGAATTCTCGAGTCAACTATGGTCAAGAATTCTAGGATTGGAAACAAAGGATAGTGGTTGTATGTTAGGCAACTCACTGTCATAAAATTTGATCATTCTATACAAGTTATAATATGAAGTCCAAAATGGACAAATTTAACGTCTAAAACCAGGTCTAAAGAGTCTATTTTCTAACCCAATTGGTCTTATAAAAACCATTAAGTTTTGAGCCTCCAAACAGTTCATACAAAAAGATTTGTTAAAACTATATTTTCTGGCAGCTTGTTGGTCCGACTTTAAAAACACACATCTCTCTCAATTTTAATTTCAAAATGATGTGATTTTCTCCAGAAAGTTAACTACGTATGCTATATCTAAAATACAATTGGTCGCATGTCATTTTGTTGTCGTTTTGTCCACCAAACTGATTTTACAAAATCTATGTTCAAACAATCAGGTTTACTAAACTATCTTCTAAAAGTTACTAATTTAAGGGTGTTACTTTAAACAACTAAAATGAGCTAACATTTGAATATGAAAATTAATAATATGAGTTTTAGTGATAATATTTATTAATGGGTATCTTTTGTAAATTAAATAAAACCAAATATAAATGTAACACAAAATACTACGCGACAATCGTAAACAAGCAAATGTCATGACAACAACAATTTTCATGTTAACTGACACAAGTTTGGGTGCTAAGCAACAAAACACAACGTCTTAGTTATCTAAGTAGCATGTCTTGTTGTGAGGGTATAACAAGGTGGATTACTAAAGAAAGCTAGTTATTGTTTAATAAAATAGTAATCTCATATGTATTATTGTTTGTAGCTTGCAAAGTTTGTGGTTAAAGTACAATCTTCTGCGTACTAATCAATCTCAGTTTCGTGGCCCTGTTTTCTTACAAATATAATAAATTTTAAGGGGAAAAGTATGCTCCACCATTTTCTTTCTGTGAAAACAATTTATTCTTTTGCATTGTTGTGTTACTATTTTGTAAGTATTAATCTGGCACATGTATGAGTTTTGTATGTGAATCTTATTTCACAACTATTTATCTCCGGTGTTCGAGCCAACAGACAGGTATTGATAGTACTATTGGGTTTACACCCTCAACCTTATTTGTTAGTATACTAGTTGGGACTGACAATGTTCATGAACAGACCCTAGGGTGAATATGATCCTACAAGTTTTGTATGGACGTCGTTAGGTTTAGTTTTGAGGATCATGTCTACATGTGATAATACTTGTTTATAATTGTTTACACGTATGTCCTACAACTACAATACAACATCTATTTACTTATATTTAAACCTTCAAACCCACCAACCATGTATGACCTTTTGAGCATTACCTTTCAGGTAATAATAATCGTAGAGGCTAAAGCTTGTGCCTTAGAGTTGACCTTTAAGGATTTGTGATTGACAAAAAATATTTGGGTTTAGATTGTGATTACTCATATTTATGCATTGTTTACGTTCAGGCGTGTTTTGCCCTTTTACTTGTCCCGGGTTGTAGGATGCAATATGTTATACTTTATTTTACTATACTTGTCCTGGAATTGTCTAAACACAATACAAGACTCCATTTATATCAGGTGACATCATGACATATTGATTTATCTCATTTAATGCATCTCTATTAACTAACAGTGTGTTATGATGATCCTGTCCATTACATCCTTGTGTTTCCGCTATAAGCGGGGGTGTAACATTTATATTTCATTGACTATAAGAGTTGTAACAACAAAGTAAGTGGGTAAAACATCTAACCTCAAAACTATGTAAGTGTGTGGCATTTATACTGTAAAAGATAAACACTACAATCAATCTTGATCATCTATTCTAGGTTTAGGATCAATGGTATGTTGATCTTACACACTATGACTTACCATGAATGTGTAGTACTATTGGAGAAGTAGATTTGTACAAAAGAGATTAGAGAATAAAATATACAGATCTTCAATAGTTGTAGGTTCATTACTGCATCACTACTCTTAGCAAGAATCTTCTTGTCTTCAATAATGTCTTATTTGCATACATAGACTTTTGATCAGTTAATGTAATGTTTCTTCTAATATTTAAATTCAACAACTGAAGTCTTCATTAGGAAACTTCAGCAGCATCTTAGACTTGTAAGAAAAATCCTCCTCATCCTCCTTATCCTCATCCCTCCCTCCTCCTCCCTCCCTCCTCATCCTCGTCCTCGTCCTCATTCCCGTCCTCGTCCCCCCTCCCCCTTTTTCTACCCCTCTTATTCCTCCTCCTCCTCTTGGATACTTTTCAGTAGGAGCTTTGTTTTCTATCTCCAAGAAAATTACTCTCAGTTGAGTCATTAGTTTGTTCTTCTCTTTGAAAGGTTTATCAACTCTATAAGAGGCAAAAACTAGATCATTAGATCGGATTATAGGGAATGATTTAGGAGTAGGTTTAGCTGTTAGAGTTTGCTACTAAGAATGTCTCTTGTTCAACAAGTGAAAGATATGATTAATAGATACTTGATCCTGATGTTCTTTGTATATTTTCATAAGCAATTTCTCAACTTGAACTACTTCAAAATTGCTCATTTTTCCTATCTTCTCAGGAGAAAATTTGTACAGTTTTAGATAGAAATTTATTTTTGTTCTATGTTTTTTGATCCTATCTTTTTTCTCATATCTTTCTCCTCATCTTCCTATCATTTTGCCTCTTCTTCAGCTACCTCTGCCCTCTCCTCCAATGCCACATGAGTCACTTTTTTCCTCAGGCCATTAACCAGCCATGATTGTATTAAAGTCATACCCTTGAGTTTCTAGTTCTTTGGCAAGCTTAATTTTCTCAAAATAGTTTCATTCACTTTATTCTTCTTGAATTTGAGCTGGAATATTAGAGGAGATGAGCGTACTGAGAGATATAGGAGTTTCAGTAGGCTCCTTAGGTTTAGTATGTGTAGATTTTAGTTTGGGGAGAGGACCTTGGATCTTTTTTCTATAGTTTGGGGTCTGCTTTATGCGTCAAAGAAACTTTTTTCTCAAAGGTACTTCTAACATATCTTTAGAATATCCAATCGTTTTCTCTAGATCTATTCATCACCAGGTTCCCCTTTTGGTGTCATTTTTAATCTCCAATTCTTATCCACTAAACTTAAAGAGTTACTTATTACTTAAATAAACCCAAAGGATATGACTGGCATAGGCTATAACACGTGTCCTCCCCTATATAATGACAAGTATACTGTGATGCCTGATTCACTAACAAAATCATATTTAACTGACATAAAAATTATCAAAACTATATTTGCAACTTTTTATCAAACAACAAATCCATAAAATAAAACCTCAGGTTTATGCGGAAACTTATGTAGAAAAGATTGATAATGGTCACCCCATTAAAATCAAAGAGTGCTTAGATAAGCTAGTGAATGTTAGAAATCCTAATACTCTAATCAAAGTTATCATACCCTTTATGAAATTCATTCGAGGAAGCATCATGGCTGATAACGATGCTAAGCCCAAGATGAAACCATCTGCTGAAAGCAAGTCGGATAATGAAGTCAAAATGTATAAAAATTCAAACAAATCAGATCATAGTTCATGAAAAGGCAATGCCCTAGCATCCTTATCATTCAAAGGAAAAGCACAAGTTGTAACATCACCAAAATCAAGGCCACCTAAATCTCCAATAAGTACAGTTGTGAAACAATCTACTAAGGTTAAGAGAAGTGATATTTCTTCCTCATCTAAACCAAATCAAAAGAAACAAACACAATGAAAGCTTCAACATCTTAATCAAAGAACAATCAGAAGTGTTGCGATAACTGTGACATGACTAATCACACTACAACTGAATGCTATTCACTCAATACTATTCAATTTGTAAGATGCACAGTCATTCCATAGAAAATCGTTATTTCAACAAATACTTTGCATTGTGTGAAATGAATAATCACAATACATCTCATTGTTTTTTCAGAATAAAAAATTTGAGATCACTATAGAAAAAGCTTGCAGGACCGTTTTAGGGATGGTCAATACAATCAGTTTCATAATGAAAAGAGTGTTAGAGCATTTAACAAATCAAATAGGGAACCGGGTTTAAGTAAATTATTCTAAGAACACAAGGAAGTAATGAGACATAAAAAAGAGCAAGAACAAGATAAGTATGGTTTTCAAGAATCCTGTATATTGCTCTCAAGTTCTATTACAAGTGTTTCAAAGCATAAAGATAAATACAAGAACTTGAGCTACTTTATACTACATCCTACAGCCGGCTATACTTTGAAAGCCAGCTCGAAACACTAATCTAGACAACAAGATCAATGTATAGTCAAAAGGCAGATTGTCTTTTGAGTTATGACTATGACATGCCATAGCTCACATCTTAATCTATTACAAAAAGGATTAAAGGTACAAGTAGAAAGTTACAGACCAATGACTATAATCTACAGTTGACAAAATCATGGACCTTTTCACCAATTTATATAAGTTGGTGAGTCTTCAGAGTGGCAGCGGAAAGTTGTTCAGCTTTCTGTCAAAAGGTTATTAGAGAAAGCATGTCTTCTCTGTCTTCGGAAGAAACTAGTCTTCAGTATTTGGCTTCGGAAGACTTTGTCTTTGAAGATTCAGAAGACTTCATCTTTGGCTTCGGAATATTTGGTCTTTGGCTTCGGAAGATTTTACACTTCGAATATTTTCTCTGAGTTGTGTAAAAATTCTGAAGTAACTCTACCATGCACTTCATGCATCATGCGGGAAGCTCTTTGGTTTCTTTGGTTACATCAGCCTTTAAGTATAAACCTTACAAAGCTAGTGTCACCAATTTCTGATGGGTTTTGTCACATGTAAAACAATTAATTTTAACCATTTAAACTTACAAAAAGCAGCAGATATATAGTTTTAACATGTGGTTTAAAATCTGGAAATTTTCACCATTTAAAGCATAAACAAAACCCAAGAATAAGGATCAATTATATATGTGAAATAGCATGCTATCAAAACAAAAATACAACCATAGGGTGTTCTAGAAATCAACCTTTCTTTAACAAGTTGTGGTAGATGTTTAAGATGAAGAAGATGATGTTTTGAGTGGCTAGTCTTCAAAGGAGAAGACCTCAAAATCGTGATACCCACAAGCTCTTAAAACACCTACTTGCTAGGTAGTATAACACCAACTTCCTTCTCTTCTTGTAGATCCGAATCTTGCTAAACCAAAGCTGAATTTTCAGCTTGAAAACCCGTTTTTCAGCCAAGGGAAGAAGAGAGAAAAGAAGTTTCTTGTGTGTGTGAGAGAGAGTGTTAGAGAGAAAATGATGGAAGAGTGTTGTAGTAGTAAAGTCTTGCAAGAAACAAGACAAGAAATGGGGTTTTCAAGGCCCTTGGGCGGCCGAATTCATTAATCAAAATGGGTTTCCCACCCATTTTGATATTTTATAAAAAACACTCTTTCAAACATTTATATTATAAAATTAAAACCTAGTTTAATTTTATAACATAACACACTTTTTATTTTTCATTATTTAACCAACTTAAATAATGAAACAAATAAATATCTCATGAACAAATTATTCATATAATGTTGATCTATCACAAAAGCAATATTTAGAAAACTAATTTTTTAAATAGGTGTTAATATTTATTGTATGATCTTATCAACAAATAAATGTTTATTGGTGTTTGTTTGGCTTGTTATTGGGTATGACTTGACTTGGATCATAACGTACTAACCACATCAATCTTGTATGTGTCTTGGGCATATAAGATCCAACAATCTCCCACTTGCACAAGATTCATAGAAGATTGATGCTAGCAGTAAATACCGCCTAACAACGGTTTACTACCCTTAATACACATGACTAAGTGCCATTCAATAACATCATCCTCTTCAAGTACCATACTTGAAATGTTTTAGGTGAATCAATCATCTATCCTTTGTCACAGATGTCATGTTAAATCCCAGAGACACAGAGTGATCATTCTCTATTGATTTAACTTTATCAGGCCTTAGACATCTTACTCTCAATGAATAAGAGGGACAAATCCCATCTTGACTACATATGTCTCTCACAATCACCTTATATCATACCTGAACTCATACTTATGTACTGCCATATTTCAGAACAGTGAAGAACTGAGCAAAAGTATAATATTTGGTAAATATCAAGACCCAATATGTATCTCAAGTCAGAGGATACCAAATGATGTTCGCCTTTACTCAAAATTACTTATGATTAATCAAGAAGATTCCATGTAGTAATGTTTGAGATGCAGGTCAGTCCAATATTTGCATCCCACAAATATCTATGAACTTTGGCAGCAACCTTTTACTCTATATTCATCCATATGAATATCTACCAATCCAAGTTCATAATAGTTTTACCCTCGTATGAACAACTACGGACGTTCTGAGTAAATAATTTACTAATGGATTTTAAACATGCAAAATAGGAATATTAATTAAATCATTATGTCCAAATAATTCATTCAAGTAATAAAGGGTTACAATATCTCAATACAGAAATTAAAGATCATATCCAGTCACTAGAATATTGAAGTCCTATGGCACAAGCATGACTTTCATGCTTCGCCTTTTCTAGAAGCTTCGTGAGTGGATCCGCAATGTTTCGATCTGTGTGAACTTTGCAAATACATATCTTTCCCTTTTCAACTTCATCCCTTATGTAGTTGAATCTTCGTTCAATGTGCCTAGTCTTTTGATGTGCACGGGGTTCCTTGATTTGAGCAATCGCATCCTCATTATCACAAAAAATTTCTAGGGGGTCCTGAATGGAAGGAATCACTCCTAGATCGAAATGAACTTCTTTAACCATGCAGCTTCCTGAGCTGCTAATGAAGCGGCTATGTATTCTGACTCTGTAGTTGATAACGCCACCATATCTTGCTTGGAGCTCTTCCAAGAGATTGCTCCTCCATTAAAGATGAAAATGTACCCCGATTGTGATCGTGAATCATCCCGATCAGTTTGGAAACTCGCATCTGTGTAACCCTTTACAACGAGTTCCTCTTCACCAGATCCATAGATTAGGAACATATCTTTGGTCCTCCTCAGGTACTTAAGTATGTTCTTAACAGCAATCCAATGACTGCTTCTAGGATTTTATTGGTATCGGCTTGTCATGCTCAAAGTGCATGACACGTCCGGTCTAGTGCATATCATTGCATACATGATGGATCCTATAGCAGACGCATATGGGATTCCCTTCATTTTGACTTGTTCATCCTTTGAGCTTGGACATTGAGTCTTACTCAATATCGTTCCTCTTTGAATAGGTACGGTACCTTTCTTAGAGTTTTCCATCTTGAACCTTTTAAAGATCTTGTCAATGTATGCACTTTGATTTAAACCTATCAACCACCTTGATCTATCCCCATAGATCTTTATTCCTAAAATATAGGCGACTTCACCAAGATCCTTAATGGAGAAACAGTTTCCAAGCCAGGCTTTTACACCTTCCATGGTTGGAATGTCATTTCCAAATAGTAGAATGTCATCAACATATAATACTAGGAAAGTGATGATGCTCCCACTAGCTTTCTTATATACACATGCTTCATCAGCGTTTTTGATGAACCCAAATTTGACTATTTCTTCATCAAAACGGTGATTCCAACTTTTTGATGCTTGCTTCAATCCATAGATTAATTTCTTTAACTTGCATTCTTTGTTAGGATGTTTTTGATCGACAAAACCTTCAAGCTGAACCATATAGACATCTTCCTCAAGATATCCATTTAGAAAAGCGGTTTTGACATCCATTTGCCAAATCTCATAATCAAAATGAGCAGCTATGGCAAATAATATCCTAATAGACTTTAGCATTGCTACTGGTGAGAAGGTCTTATCATAATCAACCACTTGAGTTTGAGTGAAACCTTTTGCTATAAGTCTAGCTTTATAAGTATCCAAGGGTTTTCTTCTTGAAAACCCACTTACTTCCAACTATCTTGGAGTTAAGAGGTGGTATAACCAAGTCTCATACTTGGTTGTCATACATGGATTGCATCTCAACTTTCATGGCTTCAAGCCATTTGTCAGAATCCAAATTGGACATTGCATCACGATAGGTGGTTGGTTCACCGGAATCGACCACATAGCATCCATCTATGAAAAATCCATATCTCTCAGGTGGATTACTAATTCTACCAGATCTGCGAACTTTTTATGTATATTGATCAACCACTCAATCATTCTCAACATCCTCATGTTGAGTGCTAGTGTCAACCAAACGTGTATCGGTTTGCGGTTCTTGATCCTCCTCAAGATCCACAGTTCTACTGCTAGTTCTTTCCGTAAGGAATTTAGCTTCTAAGAACTTAGCTTTCTTGGCAACAAACTCCTTTTGTTCCAATGGATCATAGAAATAGTATCTTATAGAATCTCTAGGATATCCAATGAAGATACACTTAGTGGAACGGCTTTCTAGCTTGTTTGAGGTGGAAGTCTTAACATAAGCCTCACAACCCCATACTTTTAAATATGAAAGCAATGGAACCCTTCCATGCCATATTTCAAAAGGTGTCATTTCCACTTTCTTGGTTGGGGCCATATTCAAAATGCGGGCCGCTGAGAGCAAAGCGAAACCCCAAAATGATAGAGGCAATGAGCTTCTAGCCATCATAGATCGAACCATATCCAATAGAATTCGATTTCTCCCTCAGACACGCCATTATGTTATGGCGTTCCAGGTGGAGATAGTTGTGAGACAATACCACAACCTCTAAGATGATCTCTGAAAGCATCACTTAGGTATTCACCTCCTCTATCGTTGCGGAGAATTTTTATTTTCTTGTTGAGTTGATTTTCTACTTCATTTTGGAAGATTTTGAACATTTCAAAAGCTTCATCTTTGTTTCTTAACAAGTACACATAACCATATCGACTATAGTCGTCTGTAAAGGTAATGAAGTATCTTTCATGGTACGTAGTCATTGGCTTAAAAGGACCACATACATCCGAATGTATGATGCTTAATAAATCTTTTACCCTTTTGGATTTGCCACTAAAAGGTGCCTTAGTCATTTTACCTTGTAAACAAGATTCACATATATCGAATGAATCATATTCATTTGCTTTTAAAAGACCATTCTTTTGAAGTGTTTGTATGCGTTTCTTGTTTATATGACCAAGACGGCAATGCCAAAGATAGGTATCACTCAAATCCAATTTGAGTTTCTTAGTGGTGGTTTGGTATAATGAGCTATCATATAATGCGTTTTCACGAACCAATTCATAAATACCATTAACAGGAATAGCAATAAAATGTGCCATTTAAAGAAACATGAATTTCATTTTCAATAAATGTCAAAACATAACCATATTGTCTTAATTGGGCAACAGAAATAATGTTCCTAGTCAAACTAGGAGCATACAAAACATTGTTCAAAATTGCTTCCAAACCATTTGGAAGCTTCAAGATGTAGTCCCCTCGGCTATCAACTTGAACTTTTTCCCCATTCCCCATGTAGAGGCTTACATCCCCTTTCTTAAAGTCCTTACTTCTTTTGAACCCCTGCAATAAGTTGCAAATATGAGTTCCACATCCGGTATCCAATACCCATGTGTTAGAGGATATTAAATTTAGATCAACATGAATCATGTAAATTGTACCTGAGGTTTGCCCAGCATCCCTCTTAGCTTGCAACTCTTTAAGATGGACTGGACAATTCCTTGCCCAATGTCCAATCTCCCCACACTTAAAGCATGGGTCATTCGAAGCAACCTTTTGCTTCTTCTCTGCTGGTTTTGGTGGTGGCACTCTTACCACTCCCTTCCCCTTTCCCCTAACGTACCCTTTCCCCTTAGCAACATTTGCCTTGGATGCGGGGTGAGGCCTCTTCTTGTTCCCACCTTCATTGATGGTGAGAACGGGTAACCTTTTTACCCATGGCCGCCTTGGCAGTTTTGAGCATAGAGTGAAGCTCACTTATGTTCTTGTCCCATCCGTTCATGTTATAATTCATGACAAAATTGTCAAACCTTTTTGACAAAGAGTTGAGGATCAAATCCGTAGCCAACTCTTTCGAGACGGGACAATTCATCCTTTCGAGGCGGTCGATGTGGCTTTTCAGATTAAGTACATAAGATGAAACAGATTGGGTATCATCCATACGACATGCATGGAGTGCTCGAACCGTTTCGAAGCGCTCTACCCTTGCTTGTTGTTGGAACGTTTCCTTCAACTGGGTAATCATGTCGTACGCTCCATGATGTTCATACTCCTTTTGGAGACCAGGAGTCATACTTGCCAGCATGAGGCAAGACACTTGGACCGAGTCCTCAGTGTATTTTACCTAATTCATAAAAGCCTCCTCATCTTCCTCATTAGGTTGATCGGGAATCGGATCGACTAAAACATATGATCGTTTCTCTTGCTTGAGAACAATTCTCAAGTTTCGAAACCAATCAATAAAGTTATTATGGTTTAGACGCTACTTTTAGAGAATGGTCCTTAGTGATAGTGAGTGAGCGGACGGGATTTCATTTTCATTATTGTTGGTAGCCATCTACAAAATTTTTAACAAATTTTAATTTTAGTATTTACGATATTGTCCATATTTTAATAATTAAAGCCCTTTTATGTGTCTTACAAAATTTTAAAATTCTAGAATCCAACGTTACATTTAAATAGTGGTTAGGTGACCTTTATCCCATTATTTAAATTAACAAGGTAGTCAACGTTTTGACAATTGCAACCCTTTGCAACTTCTAGGGTATGGGATCGACTTACACATCATATGTGTGGTCGGCACGTTTATCCCATCAACACCTTTGTAAACCATATTGTAGGTGATCCATTTAACATGGTTTGCAAATCAAGTTACCCTACTTGCACACACATGTGAGTTTTCCAACATAAGTGGTTAGGTGATCTTTATCCCAAAAATATGGTATCACCACCTTAAGTCACAAGTTCCCTCAAAATGGTTAGGTGACCTTTATCCCATTAAGAGTTTCCAAATGACTCAAGTGTTGTGCAAAACAATGATGTTAGACTTGTTATCAAAGAAATTTAAGGTTTTCATAATCTTAGTTTAGAAAACTCTATGTATCTTATATTTGCATGCTTTCAAATACAAGGTACCCTATGGTTCACTTTTTAATAAAACCTCTTTTATTAAAACATTAATCCTTTTATTAACCTTTTATTAACCTTTTATTAACCACTTAATGTTAAAGAACCATCAAATTTTCAGCTTGTTAAGTTGTTAATGAATTTGAAATGCATATCCAAATATCAACCAAACAATCAAACAACAATCATCCAAACAAGCATAAACATACAAACATGAGTGCATAACCATAGCCACTAAGTTGACCACACTTGTTTGCCATCACAAGTGTTGTCATAAGGTCTTTCCTAAGGGTTAATAATGACACATCATATGTGTCCATGAACTCCCACTTGAATCCACATCCAAATGCTTCAACGTCCATGTCTTTTGTGTCCTTCTTCGGGTCTTCATCTTGTGCATCTTCTTTTACAAAATCATATCCTATTACAATTTTTTAATAAAATAAATGAACCTAATCTATTTATTACATAACCAAATGAATAAACAAATTACAACCCAAAATACAAAGCACAAAATTACAACCCTTTTATGAATCAAAACCAAAAAGACGAATCACAATCAACCAAAACAAACACACAAGGGCAAGGCTATGTTATGCACCAATATATGAAATATATTCAACATCCAAGAACAACAATTAATCCCTTATTTCAGGACCAAAATTTCAGCCAACATAAACTCAAATTTTAAAGGCTTGTCCAAACAACACAATCAACCATTTGATGTAAATCTTTTAAGGTTTACACTAAAGCATGTAAGAATAAACCTTGAAACAAAAGGGATTCATATATCCACAACAAAAGAGCCCCTAATGGGTTGAAAAAGTCCATGAAAACTAACTTTTCAAGACCTTTTGAAGCACATATTCCACATGACTGGCTCTAGATGCCATTGATGGGTTTTGTCACATGTAAAACAAGTAAGTTTAACCATTTAAACTTAGAAAATGCAGTGGATATATAGTTTTAACATGTGGTTTAAAATCTGGAAATTTTCACCATTTAAAGCATAAACAAAACCCAAGAATAAGGATCAATTATATATGTGAAATAGCATGCTATCAAAATGAAAATACAACCATAGGGTGTTCTAGAAATCAACCTTTCTTTGACAAATTGTGATAGATGTTTAAGATGCAGAAGATGATGTCTTGAGTGGCTAGTCTTCAAAGGAGAAGACCTCAAAACCGTGATACCCACAAGCTCTTCAAACACCTACTTGCTAGTTAGTATAACACCAACTTCCTTCTCTTCTTGTAGATCCGAATCTTGCTAAACCAAAGCTGAATTTTCAGCTTGAAAACCCGCTTGAAAACCCGTTTTTCAGCCAAGGGAAGAAGAGAGAAAAGAAGTTTTCTTATGTGTGTGAGAGAGAGTGTTAGAGAGAAAATGATGGAAGAGTGTTGTAGTAGTAAAGTCTTGCAAGAAACAAGACAAGAAATGGGGTTTTCAAGGCCCTTGGGCGGCCGAATTCATTAATCAAAATGGGTTTCCCACCTATTTTGATATTTTATAGAAAAAACACTCTTTCAAACATTTATATTATAAAATTAAAACCTAGTTTAATTTTATAACATAACACACTTTTTATTTTTCAATATTTAACCAACTTAAATAATAAAACAAATAAATATCTCATGAATAAATTATCCATATAATGTTGTTCTATCACAAAAGCAATATTTAGAAAACCAATTTTCTAAATAGGTGTCAATATTTATTGTATGATCTTATCAACAAATAAATATTTATTGGTGTTTGTTTGGCTTGTTATTGGGTATGACCTGACTTGGATCGTAACGTACTAACCACATAAATCTTGTATGTGTCTTGGGCATATAAGATCCAACAATTTCATCCAAGTTTGGAAGATGATTTGCAAGTCCATCATTCAGAAATCTAGGATAGATGATGAGCTTCATGATACTTGGCATCCAAGGTCTGTTAGAATTAATTAAAAGAAAATAGGACTTAAAATAAAGTTGAATTCTAATGTTAGGACTCAAACAAAGAATGAATCTTACAATCAACAACGTGCCAGATTTCTTCATTTCAATAGAGATCAATGTATTGATTACATAACTGATAGTTCTTATAATGCGGATATTCTTACCCACAAAACAAATTCATCTAGATGCATCAAACAACACAAGGCGAAGTCCTTTGCTGATGAACTTCAAGCTATGTTTTCAAAACCTAAGTTTGATGAATTTGATGAATCGGGATTCAAAGGAACATATTAAAAAGTTACCGTTGTTGATAGAAATAGGAAACCAAAGACTATCATGGGTTGGTTCCACATTCTAAATAATTTGTTTATGCATGTAAGGCCATCCTAGAAGGTCTAATAACATATGTATATGGATAGTGGATGCTCTTGGCACATGACAGGAGACAATTCCCTTTTGCTTGATTACAATCACATTCAAGGAACAAAAATGGCATTTGGTGGAGATTGTCAAGGTGGAAGAATAAGTGGTAAAGGGATAGCAAAAAACGGTCGGCTTAGCTTTGATAAAGTCAACTACTATGAACAACTAAAGTTCAATCTGCTAAGGGTGTCATAGATTTGTGATAAGAAATATTCTACTCACTTCACAAACACCCATTGTTACATTCTAAACCAAAGGTTTCAAATCCCTGAAGAATGGACTGTCTTAAAAACACCAAGGAAGAATAATACTTATGTCCTTAACCTCAATTTCATCCAATCTACAGAAGAAACATGTCTACTATTAGAAGCATCTTATGAAAATCGATATACGGATCGAATGTTGCAATCGTATTGTTGTCGTTTATCAGATCTGTGATGTGGAATCTCACAGACCTGTTGATGATTTCAAGTGAAGATCTATATGCAAGATGAACATGTATGATGATGAATGAATGATGAACAAATTCAAGAACATATATTCATATAAATTTCATTCATTCATATGTATGATATCAAGAGGAATTACAAAGGAGTTTGTAAGAAAAACACTTTCTCTCATACACACTCAACCTCGAATTCTCTGATTGTTAGTGATACACCTTTTTTGTATGTTAATATTCTAAAACTTCTTCCTTTGAGTATAAATGACTACAGTTAGTCATTTATACCCTTTACAATAATAAGGAAAATTACATTTAAGAATAAAATGATTACAAAAATATTCTTCTAAGCCTGATAAATTCTCTATTGCTGATGCGTGACTGCCGGGTGCTGACGTCATTCGGGACGACCGCTGATGTTGACTGTTGACTTTGACCACGGTTGACCAGGTTTGACTTTGGTCAATTTTCTTCGCTTTGATCATATCTTTAGCATATCTTCACCATGTTGGTTTTGGTAAGCATCATGAGATTCGACACTGAGGTTTTGGAAAGTATCATCTTCAAATAGTCCAACAATACTACCTCTAAGATGATGCTACCAAAATCTATTGATTATCAAAACTGTTGGGGTTTAACATGTTTATCAAAGTTCATATTTATTTATATATATGAAAAACGCAGCGGAATATATGATTTAAAACATGTTAAAATCTGATTATCAAACCCATTTGACAAAAACCCCAAGCCATGGATCTTTATACACAATGCATACAATAGTAAGAACATATGATGTAAAGATTACAACCTTTGAAGCTGCAGAAATCCAAGATTAAAGAGATGAAAAGGATGTGTTCTTGTGGCTAAACTTCAAGGTAGAAGTTATCAAGATAGCATACCCCAAGCCTATCAACAAAACACCTTGAATGCTAGGATCTTTGACACCAATTTCCAGCTACAAAACCAACTTTTGAAGGCTGAAAATCCTTCTTCTTTTCAGCTCAAAACCATGAGCTTAGAGGAGAGAGTAGAGAGAGAGAACTTTTGTGTGTGTGTTCTTGGATGTGAAAGTATGAATGAGTGTTCAAGTGTCCAAGTCTTGCATGTCTTGGAATTAATAACAAATTGGGGTATCCAAGACGAAGGGGGCGGCCGAATTATGGTCCCCTTTGGTTTTCCCTCTCAATTTAAAATGTGTTAAAATTATACAATCACATCCCTTGTTTTATAAAATTAAAACCATTTTAATTTTATATCACTAACACACATTATTATTTGCCATTGTTTAACTAATTTAAATAATGTACAAATAATCTTTTATGAACAAATTATCTATATAATGATGTTCATCTACAAAAGCAATAATTTAGAAAACCCATTTTCTGAATTGGTGTCATAATTTATTTGTATGATCTCATCAACTAATAAATTATCCATTGGTGTTTGTTTAGCTTGTTATTGGGTATGACCCGACTTGGATCATATCACACTAGCCACATCAATTTAATATGTATCTTGGGCAGATCAATTCTTTCAATCTCCCACTTGCACAAGATTCATAGAAGATTGATGCAAGCAGCAAATAACGCCTAGCAACGGTTTGCTACCCCTAATGTATATGACTAAGTGCCATTCAATAACATCATCCCCTTTTCAAGTACCTTACTTGAACATGATTTAGGTGAATCAATCATCTATCCTTTTGTTCAGATGTCATGCTAAATCCAAGAGACACAGAATTGTCATTCTCTGATGATTTAACTTTAATAGGCCTTAGACATCTAACTCTCAACGAATAAGAGGAACAAATTCCATCTTGACTACATACGTCTCTCACAATCACCTCATATCATACCTGAATTCAGGCTTATGTACTGCCAATATTTCAGAACAGCAAAGTACTAAGTCAAAGTACAATACTTGGTGAATATCAAGACCCAATATGTATCTCAGGTCTGAGGATACTATGATATTCGCCTTTACTCAATATTTCTTATGACTAATCACAAAGATTCCATGCAGAAATAGTTGAGTGCGGGTCAGTCCAATATCTATATCCCATAGATATCAATGAACCTTGGTAGCAACCTCTTGCTCTATATTCATTCCTTATGAATATCAACCAATCCAAGTTCATTATAGTCTTACATTCATAATTGTTCCCACAAGTATGATCGACTACGGACGTTTAGAATAACTTATTTATTCACGGATTTAAACATGCTAAAATAGAAGAACAAATGAAAATTATAACCATATAATTAAGTTCCAATATCCAAATACAAAGTACAACATTAAACCCAGTCACTATAATATCTAAGTCCCATGGCACAAGCATGACCTTCATGCTTTGCCTTTTCAAGGAGCTTTGTGAGTGGATCCGCAATGTTTTTATCAGTGTGGACTTTGCGAATACATATCTTTCCTTTTTCAACTTCATCCCTTATGTAGTTGAATCTCCGTTCAATGTGCCGAGTCTTTTGATGAGCACGAGGTTCCTTGATTTGAGCAATCGCACCCTCGTTGTCACAAAAGATCTCTAGGGGATCCTGAATGGAAGGGACTACCCCTAGGTGGGCTATGAATTTTTTCAGCCATGCAGCTTCCTGTGCTGCCATTGAAGCGGCGACATATTCTGACTCTGTAGTGGACAACGCTACGACTTCTTGCTTTGAGCTTTTCCAAGAAACAGCTCCGCCATTCAGAATAAAGATGTACCCTGATTGAGATCGTGAATCATCTCGATCGGTTTGGAAACTCGCATCCGTGTAACATTTTACAACGAGTTCCTCTTCACCAGACCCGTAGATCAAGAACATGTCCTTAGTCCTCCTTAGGTATTTCAGAATGTTCTTGACAGCCATCCAATGACTATCACCAGGATTTTGCTGGTATCTACTTGTCATGCTTAAAGCGCATGACACGTTCGGTCTAGTGCATATCATTGCATACATGATGGATCCTATAGCAGATACATATGGGATTGCCTTCATTCTATTTTGCTCCTCCTTCGAGCTTGCACATTGAGTCGTACTCAATATTGTCCCTCTTTGAATAGGTACAGTACCTTTCTTAGAGTTTTCCATCTTGAACCTTTTCAAGATTTTGTCAATGTATGCACTTTGATTCAAACCTATCAGCCGCCTAGATCTATCCCTATAGATCTTTATTCCCAGAATATAGGTGGCTTCACCAAGATCCTTAATGGAAAAACAACTTCCAAGCCAGGTTTTTACACCTTCCAAGGTTGGAATGTCATTTCCAAATAGTAGTATGTCATCAACATACAATACTAGGAAGGTTATTGTGCTCCCACTAGCCTTCTTATACACACAAGCCTTATCAGCGTTTTTGATGAAGCCAAATTTCTTTACTTCATTATCAAAACGGTGATTCCAACTTCTCGATGCTTGTTTCAATCCATAAATTGATTTCTTTAACTTGCATACTTTGTTAGGATGTTTTGGATCGACAAAACCTTCAGGCTGAACCATATAGACATCTTCCTCAAGATATCCATTTAGGAAAGCGGTTTTGACATCCATTTGCCAAATCTCATAATCATAATGAGCTGCTATGGCAAACAATATCCTTATAGACTTAAGCATTGCAACAGGTGAGAAGGTTTCATCATAGTCAACCCCTTGAGTTTGAGTGAAACCCTTTGTTACAAGTCTAGCTTTGTAAGTATCCAAGTTTCCATGCATATCGGTTTTCTTCTTGAAAACCCACTTACTTCCAACTACTTTGGAATTAAGAGGTGGTACAACAAGTTCCCAAACTTGATTGTCATACATGGATTGCATCTCAATGTTCATGGCTTCAAGCCATTTGTCACAATCCAAATTGGACACTGCATCATGATATGTGGTTGGTTCATCTGAATCTACCACATAGCATCCATCCATGAAAAATCTGTATCTTTCAGGTGGAATACTAGTTCTACCACTTCTGCGAACGTTTTGTGTGTATTGATCAACCGCTTGATCATCATCAACATCCTCATGTTGAGTGCTAGTTTCAACCAAACGTGCATCGGGCTGTGGTTCTTGATCCTCCTCAAGATCCACTGTTCTACTGCTAGCTCCTTCCATAAGGAACTTGGCTTCTAAGAACTCACCCTTTCTTGCAACAAACACCTTTTGTTCCAGCGGATCATAGAAATAATATCCCATAGAATCTCTAGGATATCCAACAAAGATACACTTGGTGGATCGGACATCTAATTTGTTTGGGGTGGGAGTCTTAACATAAGCCTCACAACCCCAAACCCTTAAGTATGATAGGGATGGAACTCTTCCATGCCATATCTCAAAAGGTGTGCTTTCCACCTTCTTGGTTGGGGCCATATTCAGAATACGGGCCGCGGAGAGCAAAGCGAAACCCCAAAATGATAGAGGCAATGTGCTTCTAGCCATCATAGATCGAACCATATCCAATAAGGTTCGATTCCTCCTCTCAGACACACCATTATGTTGTGGTGTTCCAGGTGGAGTGAGTTGTGAGACAATCCCACAACTCCTAAGATGATCTTGAAAAACATCACTTAGGTATTCACCACCCCTATCGGTGCGGAGAACTTTAATTGATTTGTTGAGTTGATTTTCTACTTCATTCTTGAAGATTTTGAACATTTCAAAAGCTTCATCTTTGTGTCTTAATAAATACACGTACCCATAGCGACTATAATCGTCGGTAAAGGTAATGAAGTATCTTTCACCATTCCTAGTCATTGGCTTAAAAGGACCACATACATCCGAATGTATGATACCTAATAAATCTTTTGCCCTTTCGTTAGTTCCACTAAAGGGTGCCTTAGGCATTTTTCCTTGTAAACAAGATTCACATACATCAAATGAATCACATTCATTTGTTTTTAAAAGACCATTCTTTTGAAGTGTTTGTATGTGTTTCTTGTTTATATGACCAAGGCGATAATGCCAAAGGTAGGTATCACTCAAATCCAATTTGAGTCTTTTGGTGGTTGCTTGGTATATTGAGCTATCATATGTTGCGTTTTCATGAACCAATTCATAAATACCATTACAAGGTATAGCCTTAAAATAAAATACATGATTCAAAGAAACATGAATATCATTGTCAACAAACTTGAAATCATAATCATATTGTCTTAAACGGGAAACAGAAATTATGTTCCTAGTCAAACTAGGAGCATATAATACATTACATAAAATAACTTCCAAACCATTTGGAAGTTTCAAAATGTAGTCTCCTTGGGCTTCCATATGAACCTTTGCACCATTGCCCATGAAGAGACTTATTTCCCCTTTTTCATACACTAGTACAAAATCGACTTTTAGTGACATACACTCCGCCAGGTCTATGTGACACTTTCGAAGAATAGTGTTACCGTATGTATGCTTGAAAATTCCTGGAATGTTTTGGTGACGATTTCAGCGGGGTTGTGTGACTATTGCGTAGAGAATCACCTCTTTAGTCACACTAAACATAACGTATGTTACAAATATTAGTGACTTTTAATCGCAATGTGACCAAATGTCACTATTTGGTCACGTTTTTCGTTAGTCACAAATGTAAATTTTTTTTGTGATACCATAGATAAACATATGGTCACATATGGCAATTGTTTGTGTCACTATATAATGGCGCACATTCAGTGACATAATGTAACTGTGAGTAAATGTAATTTACAATGACAGTAAACATTTTTTTGTGTGACGTTAAGTTTATGTTTATTAGTCACACTAATTAATTGTGTTACCATATGTTAAAGTTTATGGTGACAGTGAAAATTACAGTGTGTCACTAACGATAACTAATAGTCATGACAAATGTAACAAACATGTGACTAGAAGTAACAAATGGTCAGCTTCCATTTTATTATGTGTGACTAAAAATTTAAACTAACGAAATAGTTATTGATGTATAAGAAGATCATGGTCACAGCTCGAATATGGATGTGTGACAAATTATATATTATGGTCATGGTTAATGGAAAAAAACATGTGACGAGAATTACAATTTGGTGATTGTTCACTTTATTATGTGTGACTAACGGTTAATACTAAGAAAACGTTATAAGTGAAATCTAAGTAGTTTATAGTCACAGTTCATTTTAGTAGGTGTGACTAAAAATTTCTAATACTAAGGCAACGTTATTGATGTATAAGTATTTATTTCTCACATCTCCAATTCGGATGTGTGATAAAATTTATAAAGGCGATGTTATTAAGGGACCTGTTATTAATACTAAACAACCAGTTTGTCGGTCAGCATTGGAATATGTGACAATAAACAACTAGTTTGTCGGTCAGCATTGGAACACGTGACAAAGTAACTCCACTAGTTTAAGACTAGTTTAGGTGTGACTAAATGTTCATTACTAACCATTAGTAAACCAAAGAAATGAGTCAAACCGGTTCACCACAAAAAAATAATTTGCAAACCCACTCACTGCATAATATATTACAACTATATTATACTAGTCTAATATTAAGTAATGATGCGAGCCAATGGTAGACGTCCGTGATAATCAAAAAGGGTCCACTTGTGCCTGATACAATCAAATGAAAGCGTTAGCTACACTTGTACAAATGTACATGTTGACAACTTAACGTTTCATATTTAACAAATGCATCAGTATATTATCAAGAAAGAAAAGCATACCTTAGTACGTATAATTAAATCCCGACCGTCATTGCGGTAATAGTCATCTCGGGATTCCTTCCCCAAATCTTTTCTGTCTACAGGGGGCAATACATTTTCATTCTCATAACTAATCACCGTACTAAACTCCTCATCTTCGTACGCATGCGTATAAGTTGTTGGAGGATTCTTGATTACTATTGACATTTTTTTATCGAGCTGGTCTGTCACATAAAAAACTTGTCGCGCTTGTGAGCCCAATATGAAAGGATCATTCTTGTGTCCTAATCTACTAAGTTCAACCAATGTGTACCCAAGGTTGTCTTTCTTTACCCCGTTTTTATTGTCAACCCAGTCACACTTGAACAACGGGATTTTTCTAAAATGATAATCAAGTACCCATATATCCTGTAAAACCCCATAGTAGCTTGTCTCGGTGTAGGTTTTAACTTCTCTAGAAATGTGCAAGTCATTTGCTACTACACTAACCCCACTGTTCTGGTGCACTTTACCTTCTCGAGATTTTGTACGAAATGTAAATCCGTTGATGTCATAGACTTCGTAGCTCAATACGTTTCTATTTGCCCAAGTGCTGGGTGCAGCATGTTCCTTTCATTAAAACGCTGATGACCCGGGTTCGAGTCCCACTATACACAAACATTTTTTTAAGCCGTTTTCCAAGACCAAAAATTTTTATAAAAATTTTCTAACACTTTTTAACTTAAATCCAACCCCCAAAAAATATAAAAAGTGATTTTTGACTTAAAAATGTATTTTTTATGATTTTTCTTAAAAACTAGACTTTATAAACTCTAAAAATATAAAAACACCATTTTTAATGTTATAAAAATTATATAAAAATTTATATAATGTTGTGGGACTATTTTAGGTATTTTAGTTGTGAAAAAATATATTTGTTGTGTTATTTTTGTATTTTTAAGTGATTTATGTCTTAAAAATTATAGTTAAACAGAAACTTATAAATTTATAAATTTTTGGATTTTATTTGTTTTACTGTTTTTGAAATATTAAAACAGAAACTTATAAATATTTGGATTTTATTTCTATTTTTGGTGATATTAAACCATTAAGACTCGTAATTTTGAACTATAAATGTATATATAATTATTTCTAGTGTTATATTAAATGATTATTGTTCTATATGTTGAATGGGTTAGACACCCAGCCCAAGTGGCTGGGTGCAGCATGTTCCTTTCATTAAAACGCTGATGACCCGGGTTCGAGTCCCACTATACACAAACATTTTTTTAAGCCGTTTTCCAAGACCAAAAATTTTTATAAAAATTTTCTAACACTTTTTAACTTAAATCCAACCCCCAGAAAATATAAAAAGTTATTTTTGACTTGAAAATGTATTTTTTATGATTTTTCTTAAAAACTAGAGTTTATAAACTCTAAAATTATAAAAACACCATTTTTAATGTTATAAAAATTATATAAAAATTTATATAATGTTGTGGGACTATTTTAGTGTCGGTCACTTGCGGTGAATAGGATCAATTAGCATCATGATGCTCAGTTAGGGTTAATTTGGTCAATTGGGGTCAGTGATGATCATTTATTGTTGTGTTTCAGGCAAACGATGATCAATTAAGGTTAACGACACCGGTTAGGATCATTAACAACCAAGGTGATTAATCCTTATAAAACACGGTCATTGTTGGTTCGATAGGGTTATCCCGGGATATATCCCAAAGAGATCACCAGCCTCAATCTAATAAGCTAAGGCATAACAAGATGGGATTTAATAAAATCCCAATCATCAATCATTAAAAAAAAAGCATACTAGATACCTAATAGAATTGTGTTATAACACACAGCTAATCAGGGCCATTCATGGTTAATTAGGATAAATGCTGATTTATAGGGTGTACTTTGTGGATCAACTCGCTAAAACCTCAAAACGAGCTTGAGTTCAAGCCTAATATAAATACACATACACACAATATATGGGGAGGGGGCATGTGGTGAGAAACGCAGACACTCGTAATCACGTAATATGTTAATTTTTTATAACTAAAAAAACTATAATAATACCATAACTATTTTTATAATGTAATTTTTTTAAATAAATATTAAAATATGAAAAGGTTATGCCGTTTAAAAGCCAAGATTATGTTTTAAAACTTGTACCTCTTAAAATTTATGTAAATTTGCATTTGTATCCTTCTTATATGTATTATAATATAGTATATATATATATATAAATAGTTATAAATCTATAAAAATAAATTAACAAATAATAAACAAGTCGAACCCGATCTTAAAACACTACTCACGAACCAAACTCAAGGTTTTATAAGCTAGATGATCCAAAGCTCAAGCCCTCAAGCTCCCTAAAATATATATATTATTATGTTATATATAAAAACTATAACTAATATATATACAATTTAATAAGAGTTAGAGGGAATTCAATCATATAAAATTGGAAAAAAATTCTAGAACCTACTTGAACATGGAAATCGGATGACAGCAACAAAATTCTACTTGAAATGGAAAAAAATTGTTGGAGGGAATTGAAAAAATTGGATGACAGCAACAAACTCCTCCCGCTCGAACATGGAAATCGGGATTTCAATCCCTTCCATATACAAACCCTAGAACCTACTCCCACGCCCCTCTACTCCCACGCCCCTCCTCCTCACCGCCTCTCCTCCCCTGTTTCTTAACCGGCTCTCTTCCTCACCGACTCCACTTCACCTCTCTTTCACAAACCCTCCTTCGATCACTCTCTTGGACACAATTGCTAGTCGAGCACCCTACTACCGTCGATCACTCCACTCGCCCGCACAAGCCCTCCTTCGACAGACGACTCGCGATCAAAGACCTCCATCGGCGACCCTTCTCCGCCACCGGTAGCCACCGTTTGACGTCCCCGTCTCGCCGTGTACTCGTTTTGAAGGTAACCGGTCGTTATGAACTCCGTTACGTTTCGTTTCGTTTCGTTTTATAGTCGTGATTGGTTCGGTTGAATCGGGCCCTTTCGTTCAATCACTCGTTCAATCGGAACTTTTATAATTGCTGATCGTCGATACCTGTGGATTCATCAATGGCGACCAAAGTATATTGTGTATGTTCGTTCATTGTTCTCTTTGTTTTTGGTGGTTGTTAGGTTGATTGTTGTTTGATAGTCTGATTTGTGTTTAGTCGGTCTGGATGTAGTTAAATTTAGTTTGATTTGTTTTTCTGTTGAGTGATCTGCTTAGTGTTTCAGATTATCTTGTTAGCGATCGGTTGAATTGAATTTCTATTGGTTTTAACTTTGAGTATGCAACCGATGATTGATTGTTGATGATTGTGTGTGTTTGGTGTAATTTGTCTAGGTTAGACCAGTTTTAGGGTTTATAGAGCATTCTTTCGTCTGCATTTGTTTTTATATGTAGATCTACCATATAGAAGGAGGTGAAGTTATCCTCTCCTATGGAGATTTGTGAAAATTTCTTCTGCTTCTGATATTTGATTGTTGACTAAGCCACTAAAATGCTAATTATATTATAATAATGAATATTTTATGTGTTAAACGCAGATTTGGTACTTTAGTTTAAGAAAGGCATTCAATAGGTACTGTAGAAGAGTGATATTCAATCTGCATATTGATCCTTGTTTCATTTGAGTGTATGTTGTGTTCATGCTATACTTGCTTCATGCTTGAACGTAGGGTGAGAGATAGACTCAGAGTCATAGACATAGTGAAGATGATCTAGAATAAGAATTTTTCATGCAAATCCATTCTTTTACCAATGTTTAAGTTCCATGAGTTGCTCTTATATTCTATGTGGTGTTAATAACAACTTTCTGCCACATTTATCTGGTACAGCTTCTAGTGCAAAGTCTAGACATCATATACCATGTGTAGGTAAAATAGTTGCTTTTGAGCACAAGCAAAAAGAAAAAAAAGGTCACACCTTCATATATTTTTTTACAATTACATGCTCCAACAAAATGATGTGTCACTCGCATACTTGTACATTTGCAAAACAAAATGATGTGTCACTCGCATAATGATGTGTCACACCTTCATAATGATGTGTAGGTAAAATGATGTCTCAAGTGTATTGATTATTGTATTGTGTTTGATTAAGTCACACATAATGATGTAATTGGTATGATTATAAGTGTGTGAGTAAGTGTGAAAGTACACTAACATTTTTATCTGATTTTTCAGTATCTAATCAATGAGCTTGTAACTTTGTCCTTTTGCAAAACGCTTTAATAAAGCTGCCCCTTTTTTGCTATTAGTTCTATGGTATAAAGACAACCAGTATATAAGGCATCACAAAACCACTGATTTGTGACCTCACGACCAGTTCTTTTCTGCATATTGACTTAAAGAATTTACATATACCAAAGACTTTTCAAATTTTTGATCATAACAACGCAATTTTGATTTTTTGAGAGCAAAGGATCTGGGACAAAATCACTTTCTGTTTTCGATAATGGAAGCTTTTTCTTAGATATCCCCTGTAATATGTAATTCAGTTCCCTTGGATGTTGACTGAAAGGAGAGGCTAAGAATGGAACAATGGTGAATCCTCATTTCTAACAACTTCTAGAGATTTATTTAGATGCTATATATGTACCAGTTATATATTTTATTGATATTAAGGGTTAAATTGAAGCTTGAGTTTTAGTGTTTTGGATAGTGTTACTGTTTTAGTGGAATCTGCCATTACTTTTCATTACGATAAAATAGTGTTATGGTTTAATGGATACGTTGGAGAGGTTCTTTTGTACTTTCACACTAAAACAGTGTAAAATAATACTTTAGTGCTAACATTGGAGATGCTCTAAGAACTTCAGTAGTAGGTTTATGCCACTACAACCAAAACACATAGGGTATAGAATTGTCCTATACTTGTTTATAAGTTGTATTAGCATAATTAAAAAAAAAGGAAAATCATAAACATATCCTTTAGGGCTAAGGTTAGATGGTTTGGTGGTTAAAGTATAATAAATTAAGCATAACATCTTAATGGGTTGCTGGTTTATGGGTAATTGATCAATGATCATTGTTTTTTACAGTAAAATTATCTAAGCATATAAAACAGAGAAGTAAACTCTTAAACCGGCTATTGATAAAGTGTTCTGCATGTTATTATTGTGTGTGTTAACTAAAGTGTTCTGCATGTTTATATTGATAAAGTTAAGTGGAGTTATGTGATGGCAGTAATATATTAAATCATGTTTTGGATAATTATAGTTTACATGGCAGTGAATTGGCTTGTATGTTCATGTGTATGTTTTGGTTGTGTGTATGGTTGACGATTGACCTTTATTTGATGTTAATATCATGCGTTAATTCTCAACGGTTTGCATTAGATCATGATTGTTGTGAAAGCTAGAAACCCTAGGTTGTTTGTCTTGTCTTGTTCCTTTTTAGTTGATTATGGTTTTCGTTTAATTGGAACTTTTATAAAAATATATGGAACCTTAGCTCCTTGTTATGAGAAATTGATGATCTTGTGGATAATCTAGATGATTGATGATGATTAAGTATGCGTTTTGCTGCTGTGAATTTCAGTTAATTAGTATAAAATAAGAAAAAGTTTAACAACTCTGATTTGCATGCTACTTTGTGTCGTAGATCATGGAATTGGAAGGAACATATGAAGAGAATGATGCATTGGAAGACCAGTTTAATGAAGAATTTCACGATTATTCGAGTGACTCTGATATGAGTCCCTCAGATGACGAAAACGAACATAAAGTCATTGATGCCAAAGATAAAAAGAATTCATACGTTCTTGCTAAAGTTGAATGATTTTACATATTATTTGAAGTTGAATGATTTTACAATATATTATATTGTGTAGCTGGAAAATGAAAAAAAAATCAATGCTGGGGAGTTGAAGGTTGATCAAGGCGAGGATGCCATGACACTGGTCTTTGGCCACGAAAAACATGGTTGCGTAAGAGGGGTAGGAACTGGAGTAAAGCCTTCTATATATATTCACGGTCCACGACGAGTTAGAGGATCGACGAAAGAACAAATAAAGGAGCTTCAACTTATGGTCCAGTCTGAGAGAGACGAAAAGGAAAAAGAGAGACAAGAAAGACAGAAACAAGGTGAAGAACTTATGTTCATGAAAAATGCGCTTGATAAACAACAAGCTGACATGAGAGCGTTACTATCCAGCCTTGCTAATCAGGGGATTCAGGTGGGGACAAAACCGAATCAACCGCAAGTAAGTGAATCTGTCTATAATATTTTTATAAATATAAATCAATTAATCCATTGCTAATCCATTGTACTCATGAAAAGCAATCTCCGTCTCATTCCGGTGGGTCCCAGAAGAATCAAACTGCATATTCGGTGGGTCAGAATGACGACACCGTTACTAATCAGAATGACGACACCGTTACTAATCAGAATGACGACACCGTTAATGAGACAGGTCCTGGAAATCAGTCTCCAAGCAGCCAACTGAAAAAAACTACACGTACAACTTTGTCCGGTAAGAATGACCGAGCCACTTCTGCTACAGGCAAAAGGAAACATTGTACATATGAGAAAGTCAATCAAGTAAGTTATTCTTTGAATAATTCAGTAATTTACAATCTTCATTAATTAATTGTGGGAATTATAAAATATTATTTAGGAATCTTCCAAAACCGTCAAAAATAACGCGGAAAGCTCACCTGTGCAAGTAAATACTCCTTCACCAAAAGGAGAACGGGTATGTACTTTTACAAATATGTGTTTGTATTTTTTTCCTTATGATATAATGACAAAAATTATTATAGACTATCAAGTGTCGACTAGCAATTGTGTCCAAGAGACACGTTGTCGCTTCAGGTAGGATTTACTTGTCCGAAGGTCTACAAACATGTCACAATGTTCCAGTCCAAGAGGACTGCTACAAAGTGTCTATTGACCGATCGATACAAGATGCAGCATTTTTACCTCATGAAATCCCTGATGCGCGAACAGTCGGGGATGCAGTTGGCAGTTTTGTTCCTTGGCCGAAGGATCTTTGCATTATTGATGTGAGTTTCTGTAATTACTGTCTATAATGGTCTTTAAATTATTAAACTATTTCAAACAACTTAGGTGCTTTTTTCCTTTTTAAATGGTGTTGACACAGGATGATCAACAAACTGAAAATCAAAAGGTCAACGACTTTACAAACGGGACAACTACTAAACATGTTGATGGTCAACAGCGGAATCAACCGAAAGATTCAAAGGTCAAAAAAACACCTAAGACAAAAGGACAAGTACAATATGTCCAGTTGAATAATATTAAATCGAAGTTAACCAGGAGTAGTAATAATGCAGCAGCTAAGCCGACTTAGTTAATTCAACTAGTGAGATTTAGATTTGGATGCATATTTCTAATTACCCCTGTTTAAAAATTTATATATATGAAGAAGAATTTCATTTTGTTTTAATAATATTTTTGTATCGTTTCATTTATATATTATCCATTATTATACTAATTTCGCAAATGACATTAAATGTGAATTGCAATCAAATTCATGTGATTATAATTTATTTTTGGTCACATTTTAAATTATCATGGCATTAAAAGGTTATATTTGGGTGATTATAAACTATATATAGTTAAATTTTACTAAATAATTTGTGTCTAACATATATATATATATATATTTATATATATATATATATATATATATATATATATATATATATATATATATGGTCACATTCATTAAAGATAGTGCACTACAAGTGTCACTAAAAGGTATATATTGGTAATTTTGTGTTAACAATTGTGTGATAACTAACAACATATAATCACTGCCTACATAAATATTTGTGTCTACATCCCAAAAACAGTCATAGTCTTTAGAAAAGACCATGACTACAGGCATGTTATAGGGTCACGTACCTACGTAATATATGTCACTAAAAGGAAATGTAACAACAAATATTCAAAGATAGTGTCACTGAAGGATACACAACGGTGACACTTAAAATAAGAGATGTCACTAGAGGTATGTAATAGTCACACCTTAGATTAACAATTGTATGATAACTAACTACATATAGTCACACTATTCAAAATTATTTGTCAATAAAATACATAAAAACTCACATTTATTTAATAATAGTGTGACAACAAGTGTGTTAGGGTCATGTAACTACATAATATATGTCACTAAATGGAAACGTAACAAGAAATTTTCAAAGTTAGTGTGACTAAAGGATACACAACAGTGACACTTAAAATAAGACTAGTTTATATTAGACATTTTAGGTCACATTTTCATTTGTGTTATGTCACTAGAAGATATGTAATAGTCACAACTTAGATTAACAATTGTGTGATAACTAACTACATATAGTTACACTGTTCAAAATTTTTTGTCACTAAAATACATAATAACTCACATTTATTTAATAATAGTGTGACAACAAGTGTGTTAGGGTCATGTAACTACGTAATATATGTCACTAAATGGAAATGTAACAAGAAATTTTCAAAGTTAGTGTGACTAAATGATACACAGCAGTGACACTTAAAATAAGACTAGTTTATATTAAACGTTTTAGGTCACATTTTCATTTGTGTTATGTCACTAGAAGGTATGTAATAGTCACAACTTAGATTAACAATTGTGTGATAACTAACTACATATAGTCACACTGTTCAAAATTATTTGTCACTAAAATGCATAAAAACTCACATTTATTTAATAATAGTGTGACAACAAGTGTGTTAGGGTCATGTAACTACGTAAAATATGTCACTAAATGGAAATGTAACAAGAAATTTTCAAAGTTAGTGTGACTAAATGATACACAGCAGTGACACTTAAAATAAGACTAGTTTATATTAAACGTTTTAGGTCACATTTTCATTTGTGTTATGTCACTAGAAGGTATGTAATAGTCACAACTTAGATTAACAATTGTGTGATAACTAACTACATATAGTCACCTTGTTCAAAATTATTTGTCACTAAAATACATAAAAACTCACATTTATTTAATAATAGTGTGACAACAAGTGTGTTAGGGTCATGTAACTATGTAATATATGTCACTAAATGGAAATGTAACATGAAATTTTTAAACTTAGTATGATTAAAGGATACACAACAGTGACACTTAAAATAAGACTAGTTTATATTAAACGTTTTAGGTCACATTTTCATTTGTGTTATGTCACTAGAAGGTATGTAATAGTCACAACTTAGATTTCTATTTGTGATCAAATACCAACCAATAGTCACACTGAACATAGTGTAATGCGACCGATTTCAAGCAAAACGTCACATTGAAAAAAAAATTCATGTGACCAATTGTTGATATATTGCCACTAACCAAAAAAACATGTGTCACTGAAAATGGTTTATATTGACATTATTTGATAAAATTGGAACAAAAATCACTGGTCTATAGTGACACCTCTAGTCTACGGTGACTAATTATTATATGCTACAGTGACGATTTTTTGTGTGTCACCGAACAACATCAACAATGGCTCGACCTTTGGTGACATATTTAGCGAAAAAAAAAATCGTCACTAACTACCTACAGTGACGATTTTTGTGTGTCACCGAAGCCCGATTTTGTACTAGTGATAATGCTCATTTCTTTTGAACCCCTTCAACAAATTGCAAATGTGAGTTCCACATCCGGTATCTAATACCCATGTGTTAGAAGAAATAACATTTAGTTCTATATGTATCATGTATATTATACCTGAGGTTTGCCCCACATCCCTCTTTTCTCTCAACTCTTTGAGATAGACTGGACAATTTCTCATCCAATGCCCTATCTCACCACATTTGAAGCATGGGTCGTTCACAGCAACCTTTTGCTTCTTCTCCTTGGGCTTTGGAGGTTCCGCCCTAACAACCATCTTCCCCTTGCCCCCAACGTGCCCCTTTCCTTTGGCAACAGTTGCCTTAGGAGGGGGAAGAGACCTTCTCCTTCTTCCACCTTCATTAATGGTGAGAACGGGTAAAACCCTTTTACCCATTCCCGCCTCAGCTGATTTGAGCATAGAATGAAGTTCATTTATGCTCTTGTCCCATCCGTTCATGTTGTAATTCATGACGAATGCCTCAAACTTTTTAGTTAGGCCATTAAGGATCAAATCCGTGGCCAACTCCTTTGAGACGGGACAGTTCAGCCTTTGAAGGCGGTCGATGTGGCTTTTCATGTTAAGAACATAAGATGAAACTGATTGGGATTCCTCCATCCTACATGCATGAAGCGCTCGAACCGTTTCGAAGCGCTCCACTCTAGCTTGCTGCTGGAACGTTTCCCGCAGCTGAGTGATCATGTCATAAGCTCCATGGAGCTCATACTCCTTTTGGAGTTCGGGTGTCATACTTGCTAACATTAAGCAAGAGACCTGGATGAAGTCCTCCACATATCTAACCCAATCATTATAGGCTTCCACATCCTCCTCGTTAGGTTCATCGGGGATGGGATCATCAAGGATATAGGCCCGCTTTTCCTGCTTGAGAACAATTCTCAAGTTGCGGTACCAATCCATGAAGTTGTTAGGTGTTAGACGATCCCTTTGAAGGATCGCCCTCAGGGATTGGTTGCTTTGGTTTGGTACATCATTATTAGTGTTGTTGTTGTCGGCCATCTACAAGATTTTACAAAGTTCCATTTTAGTAATCGTTGATAATTATATTCCATTTATTAATACCCTTTATGTCTCATAGACTATTAATAAACAAAATTTTAGAATCCAACGTTATATTTAAATATTGGTTAGGTGACCTTTATCCCATTATTTAAATAAAACAAGGTAGTCATAAATGACAATTGCAACCTATTGCAACTTCTAGTGGTATGGGATCGTTTAAACATCATATGTTTATCACGGCATGTTTATCCCATCAACACCTTTTATAAAACATATTTTAGGTGACCCATTCAATATATTTTACAAATCAAGTCGTCCTACTTACACACACGTGTGAGTTTACTATATAAGTGGTTAGGTGACCTTTATCCCACAAACATGGTATTCTCACCTCAAATTACAAGTTCCCTCAAGGTGGTTAGGTGACCTTTATCCCACTAAGAGTTTTGCAAGTAACCTAAGTGTTGTGTAAAAGGATGGTGTTTAACTTGTTTTTCAAAAGGGATTTATAATTTCACAATTCTTGTTTTAGAAAAGCCTATGTATCATATGATTGTATGCATTCAACCATATGCTACCCTATTGGTTCTTTTAAATAAAACCCATTTTATTTTGCAAACCATTAACTCCTTTTATAGAACCATTCTATTTATGCTTAATGATTTGAGAACCAATTACTTGTTTGTTGTTTGTTTTAGTTGACGGTTTGTTAATCACATCCAAATATTCAAAACAAACATCATCATATGCATTCAACCAAACATAAACAAAACATTCATATATGCATAACAAAGCATACTAAGTTGATCACACTTGTTTAGCCAAAACAAGTGTGTCATATGGTCATGTCCTAAGGGTTATGAATCATGACACATGGTTGACCAAAGGGACTCCCACTTGAAACCACATCTTCAAGCATCCTCTTTGTCTTATCTTTTCTTCAAGTCTTGATCTTGAGCATCCTTTACAAAATATGTATCCTAATACATTTTTTCTAGTAAAGAAAAACTCCTAATCTATTTATTACAAACCATATGTATGAATAGATTACAAAACAAAACTTGAAACCAAAGATAAATTATTACATGCCTAAATGAATACAACATGACAATCAATCATTCAATCCAAATGGTCTAGGCTTTGTTATGCATAATAAACAACAATATATCCAAATATACACTAATGAACCAATTTTGGCAGCCCCTTATCACCCATGTTTTTGGCCAACATAAACTAAGAACAAAAGGGTTTAGTCCATGAAAACAATTATCTTATAAACTAGAGTTTTAAAGATCCTAATATGCATAATGTAGCATCTTTAAAACATCAAAAGGGGTACTAAAACAGCCCCTTAACCCACGGTTTTGGTGCTGTCAACATGAAACACCAAGTTTAATACATGTATGCATATGTATAAGTGGCTCTTGATGCCATTGTTGGGGTTTAACATGTTTATCAAAGTTCATATTTATTTATATATATGAAAAACGCAGCGGAATATATGATTTAAAACATGTTAAAATCTGATTATCAAACCCATTTGACAAAAACCCCAAGCCATGGATCTTTATACACAATGCATACAATAGTAAGAACATATGATGTAAAGATTACAACCTTTGAAGCTGCAGAAATCCGAGATTAAAGAGATGAAAAGGATGTGTTCTTGTGGCTAAACTTCAAGTTAGAAGTTCTCAAGATAGCATACCCCAAGCCTATCAACAAAACACCTTGAATGCTAGGATCTTTGACACCAATTTCCAGCTACAAACCAACTTTTGAAGGCTGAAAATCCTTCTTCTTTTCAGCTCAAAACCGTGAGCTTAGAGGAGAGAGTAGAGAGAGTAGAGAGAGTAGAGAGAGAGAACTTTGTGTGTGTGTTCTTGGATGTGAAAGTATGAATGAGTGTTCAAGTGTCCAAGACTTGCATGTCTTGGAATTAATAACAAATTGGGGTATCCAAGACCAAGGGGGCGGCCGAATTATGGTCCCCTTTGGTTTTCCCTCTCAATTTAAAATGTGTTAAAATTATACAATCACGTCCCTTGTTTTATAAAATTAAAACCATTTTAATTTTATATCACTAACACACATTATTATTTGCGATTGTTTAACAAATTTAAATAATGTACAAATAATCTTTTATGAACAAATAATCTATATAATGATGTTCATCTACAAAAGCAATAATTTAGAAAACCCATTTTCTGAATTGGTGTCATAATTTATTTGTATGATCTCATCAACTAATAAATTATCCATTGGTGTTTGTTTAGCTTGTTATTGGGTATGACCCGACTTGGATCATATCACACTAGCCACATCAATTTAATATGTATCTTGGGCAGATCAATTCTTTCAAAAACCTTGGATGTTGATTGACGTGCAGTCTTGAAGTGC
>CM044004.1:43388544-43398544 GCA_024085815.1 Flaveria linearis | reverse complement strand
TGAGCATAACCTTGTCACCAACCTCAAACTCTATAGGTCTACGCCTCTTATCGGCGTAAGACTTCTGGCGATCCTTTACGGCTTTCATAAATGCCTTAATTTTATCCAACTTCTCGGTTGTGACCTCAATCACCTCAAGACTTCCCAACTCCTTTTGTCCGATGTCCCCCCAGCACACACGGGCGTCCTTCACTTCCTACCGTATAACATCTCGTAAGGTGGCATACCAATGCTGGCATGGTAACTATTATTATACGAGAATTCCGCCAACGGTAAGTGCTCATCCAAACTTCCACCGAAATCAATCACACATGCTCATAGCATGTCTTCTAATTTCTGAATTGTTCTTTCCGACTGACCATCCGTCTGAGGGTGGTAAGCCGTACTAATATGCAGTCTAGTCCCCATTGAGTCGTGGAAGCTCTTCCAGAATTTAGACGTAAAACGCGTGTCCCTATCTGAAACGATAGACACTGGCACGCCGCCGTGACGAGCCATGATTCCTTGATAAATAGCTCTGCCAACTTCTCAGAGGAAAACGTCTCACGAATTGGTAGGAAATGGGCGCTCTTGTTAAACGGTCAACAAATCACCCAGATAGCGTCACTTCCTCTCACCGTGCGAGGTAACTTCGTGATGAAGTCATTGTGATGTGTTCCCATTTCCATTCAGGAATATCCAAAGGCTGGATTTTCCCATATGGCTTTTGGTGTTCTGCCTTCACCTGCAAACAAGTCAGGCACTAGCTTACATACTTAACCACGTCACTTTTCATTCCTGGCCACCAGTAATCTTTCTTCAGATCTTGGTACATTTTTGTGGGCACCAGGATGAATGGAATATCTAGTTTTGTGAGCCTCATCCATGATCTTCCCCCTCAAATCCCATAGAGAGGGATCCATATCCGCCTAGATCGGGTTCTAACACCCAGGGTGTTTTCCCCCAATTCTGAAACTTGTCTTTTCATCCTTTTAGAGTTGACTCTGTCCTCTCTTAATGCTCATCCTGAAAACTCCCTCACGCTTCATAACATCAGGCGTCATGATTATTTGGTAAGCCCTCACCCGAATTGTTTGGGTCGTCCCTTTCGGCTAAGGGCATCAGCAACCACATTAGCTTTGCCTGGATGATAATGAATTTCGCAGTCATAATCCTTGATCAGTTCTAGCCACCTCCTCTGCCTCATATTGAGTTCTTTTTGTTCAAAGAAATACTTCAGGCTTTTATGATCGGTGAAGATGGTGCACTTCACCCCATACAGGTTGCCTCCAAATCTTCAATGCAAACACCACCGCAGCCAATTCCAAATCATGGGTAGGATAATTGGCCTCGTGAATTTTTAATGTCTGGAAGCATAGGCAATCACCTTTCCCCGTTGCATCAACACGCAACCCAATCCTGCAACGAGGCATCCGAGTAGACTACCAGATCCTCGTTTCCCCTCAGGTAACGTCAAGACAGGGGCTTGAGTTAACCTCATCTTTAGTTCTAGGAAGGCGTTCTCCTGATCAGTACCCATCATACTTCACGTCCTTCCAGGTCAGCTTAGTCAAAGGAGAAGCTATCCTGGAGAAATCCTGGATAAACCTCCTATAGTAGCCTGCCAGACCTAAGAAACTGCGAATCTCGGACGGCGTGGTCTTTGGAGGTTCCCACTGCATACCGCTTCACACCTTCGCAGGATCCACCCTGATCCCCTCGGGATTAACCACATGACCCAGAAATTGAACTTCTCGAAGCCAAAATGCACATTTAGAGAACTTAGCATATAACTTCTCGCTTTGAGTGTCTCCAATACTTCTCGAATATGATCGGCGTGTTCTTCTTCACTTTTTGAATAAATCAAAATGTCATCGATGAACACTATTACCGATTTATCCGACATCGGCCGACATACCCGATTCATAAGGTCCATGAAAGCAGCTGGCGCGTTGTTTAAACCAAAGGACATGACGAGAAATTCGTAGTGTCCATAACGCGTACGGAACGCTGTCTTAGGAATATCTTGTTCTTTCACCTTCAGTTGGTGGTAACCAGACCGCAGGTCTATCCTTGAAAACCAGCTGGCACCCTGAAGTTGATCGAACAAGTCGTCGATCCTAGGTAACGGGTACCGATTCTTTACGGTCAGCTTGTTGAGCTCGCGCGATAGTCAATGCACATCCGCATGCTACCATCTTTCTTCTTGACGAATAAAACTGGAGCACCCCATGGAGAGATACTCGGCCGGATGAAGCCCTTATCCAATAAATCTTGCAACTGTCCCTCAATTCTACCATCTCTGAAGGAGCCAATCGGTACGGTGCTTTGGAGATGGGCTACGCTCCAGGTAGCAAATCAATCTGAAATTCGATTTCACGGTCAGGCAGCACACCAGTCAGGTCTTCAGGAAAGGACGTCAGGAAAATCTCGCACCACCGGTACACTGGATAATTATGGCTCTGGCGTATCCACATCCTTACATAGGCCAAGTAAGCACTTCACCCACGCCTCAAGTACTTTTCGGCCGTGATCATCGACACCACCTTCGGTATGCTGCACGCTTTATCCCAGCGAACCGTAATTGAGCTACCATCAGGCGCGATTAGGCTAATTATCTTTTTACTACATATTTATATTCGCTTCATGGTCAGCCAGCCAATCCATGCCTAACACCACATCAAAACCTCCTAAGGCCATAACATGCAATGTAGCAGGGAATTTATACCTCCAACTCTATCAGGCAACCCTCAACTACCTCGGTCACATTAGTGGACTTCCAATGGCTGTTTCTACATAAAAAGGGCTGTCTATCTTCCTACTCTTATCATGCAACAAACACAAAAGGCAGTAGACACAAAACTCCTACTAGCACCAGAATCAAAAAGCACAGAGCATATTCGTGACCCACCAGAAATGTACCTGAAACTACTTCTGGATCTACCCTAGCCTCCTCACGAGTTATGTTGAACGCCCTCGCCTTCGCCTTTGAATCGTCACCCTTCCTTTATCTCGGCTTTCACCGTTCACCGTTCCATGATCCTGCTGATTTTCCATTCTTACAGTCCTACCCCCTGATATCCACAGGCAAACCCTGTATGTACCTCTTGATGTTCCTGGATACAGGTGTCACCATGTCTGGAACAAGTCTTGCAAGTTCATTGAACTTGGAAGTATACTCTTGATGAGTCATGTTCCCAGCCTCCAAATACAAGAACTCCTTTTCAATCTTGACTAATTCCCAATGAGGGCAATACTCCTCCAGCACTAACTCTTTCAGCTCAGACCACCTCATCTTGGCTATCGATCGCTTTCCTTCAGCCTGGACGATATTGTCCCACAGCATAATGCTGAGTCGACAAAAGAGTGAGTGGCAAACTTAACCTTCTGATCTTCGCGGCACTCACTGATTTCTAGTACCGCTTCCATCTCCCTGACCCAACGATGAGCGGCAGTAGCATTGCCGTTACCGTCAAAGGCCGGGGCTTACACCTTGAAATGCCCCATAGTTGCACCCCCTAGTCGTCTCTCTCTCAGACTCCTCCTCATGTCGTCATCATGGATTACCACCTTAGGGTTTGATGGCTCCTCTTCAGATTCCTCGTCCTCCCCGTGGACCTTCCAGAATTCTTCTCATTTTCCTTCTCCTTCTCAGCTTTCTCTCCATCCTTGACTGCTTTGATCACCTCAGTCACTACCGAGGGTAAGACATCTTGCATGACGTTGTAGACTTCATCGGCAATAGCCTCCTTCATATGGATTTGAGGGTGGCTGATCCCTCACCCTCCGGGTGACTATGGAGGTCTGACTCCTCGTGAACAGTCTCAGGAGCCTTAGCTTTGCTCCGGGTGACACGTGGTGTGGTAGTACCCACCTCGAGGACATCCACGTGTAGCTTCCCTGATTTCCTACCCACCATATCTAATTCCTATAAGATTTAAACACCGAAATGGTCATTCAAGTTAATTGCTCCGATCATTACAAGTATGGTAAGTCCTTAATTACAGTGGCCAAGTGTGATTAACTACTTACCTTACTCTCCTGTCCCAGCAATCACTATCCTAACACATGTTAGTGTTCAATCTACATGCATATAAAACAAATAGCACACGCACGTATTGCCAGTTTACATGAAATAGTTTAGCTGATGGCATGTAGCTACTTGGGTTGGCATCTTTTATTTGTCCCATTCTCTTAAATTTAGGTTGAAAAATGTTTTACCCTTTCTCTTAAACTTGGCTCTGATACCAACTTGTAAGGCCCCGTTCCCGGGAAACCTCACAGTTGGTTAACCATAGCATAAAATCAGTTTAATAACAAAATATTGCAGCAGAAATGATTAAACATTCATTTAAAACTTAAAAACCACATTGTACTCATACATTTGTCCTTTAATTGTAAACAAAACATATTACTTGATCTTAAATTAAAGATAAAGATTTCATAAACAGGAATGCCATCCATAGCTCCCCAAGTAGCTTTGTGGTGCCATCCTCAGCATCAGCGCTTACCTGTCCACTATTATGCATAAAAGTCAGCTTTGCTGAGTGAATTCTAGTTTTATATAAATAAGAAAATATAACTTTATCCTTCATATAATGACCACGCATACATAATACATAACATTTTCGTCATAATAAGCATGTTCATTATCTTTCATTCTTTCATTATGTTTCACTTCATCATAATCAAGTTTGCACAAAGCAAGAGCTCTATGTTGATCGACAACGAATGTCGATCCCTGTCGGTACACATGAAAACGGTAGCTAACCCCCGACAGTTGATCCACACTGCATGGCACATAGCCCTCATGAATACAGATCCATCATCATACATAACACTCACATAAGTGAAGTCTATCATAGTGCTTGCAATACTTTCATCATCAAACGGGCCCGGGGGTAACATTCGTTAAGTTCCACTTCTCATTAATATTATCTTTCACTTAATATATAATACGTAACTTATTAAGTACACAACATACAAGTACTAGTCATCATAACACGTAACCGACCCTCCGCGGGACAGCTGGGGTCGGGGGCGGCAGACCCTGATAGTGGGGTCCTAGGGGCAGCAGCCCCTAGTAGGGTCCACGGGGCAACGCCCCTGGCTAGGTCCAAGGTGCCCGAAATTATTTTGAGCTATTTAAATGTCATATTTTACTTTAGAAAAATGTATTTCTTGTTAAAACACCTTGAAATCCTTATCTTGAAAACCTTATGTTTACTATGTATAATAGCCCCAAAAACATGGAAAAACGTTAAAACAAGGGGATCTAGAACTCACCTGAACTTAGCAAAATAACTTCAATCCTAAGTTACTTAAGCTATAGTCCGAATACTCTAGCTGCACGAAAGTTAATGCACAAAAACGTCATTTTCTTCATAATTTCGCTCACAGTTTCGCTGGCAGTTTCGCTGCCAGTTTCGCTGCCAGTTTCGCTGGGCAGCACTTCTGCCAGTTTCGCTGGACAGATTCGCTGCCTTGAGCGCCCAACTTTCGTTGGAATTTCCTAGTTTCGTAATGTCTAAGGGTCAACCTGGGCACTGGCGAACTTATCAACGAAAGTGTAGTTTCGCCCTAGGGAAACTGTAGTTTCACTGGAACTTCTCCTAGTTTCGCTACATAATTTCGCTAGATGAGTGCACAGTTTCACTGGATCGGGGCACAGTTTCGCTGGATGCATATCAATGACGAACCAACCCGTTTTTAACCCAAAATCTTAACTTTTACGTCTAAATCCTTGGTTTACCTTCCATGAAACCATTTCTAACCTTTTTACACGTTTTCATACGTAAAAATTCGACCTTTATGTGTTTCTTTGAGACTTTTAAAACCCCAAAACCCTAGAATTTGAGTTTGATCTACAGAAGGTATTAGAGGTCGATTCTTACCTGGTTTTGTTTCCCCTTTCTTAGGATTTGATGCTCCAATCACCCAGACCTTCAATCTTTCAACCCTTAAAGCTCAAATCTTAAGATTTCACCACTTTCTCTCTCTACTTTCTCTCTCTACGAATTTGGTGGCTAGGGTTGATAATGTTGAAATGAATCTCATCATGCATTATTTAAGGGCTGATTAGGGCCCTTAAACCCACCAAAACATAGCCCATTAAGGCTAATTTGGTCCATAGCCCACCAATTATCCTTATTTCTTAAATTAACCCTTAAAAGCCCATTATTATTAAATGGCTTGTCTTCGGGAAATTTCGGGGCGTTACAACATACAACACTACAACATTGATATCTTATAACCAAATGCAACTAAACCACAATATACGTTACCAACACCTCGGTTGTGTCTCTTACCATCACTATCCACCACATGCAGCCACCTCCACCATGGATCGCCACTAACCGCCACCGGCAGGCTCTTGGTTGGCCGGAATCCTTGCCGAAATTAACCCAACGTAACCAAATCCTAAGGATCTCATCTAGAATCCAACATGCAATCACAGAACAACCTCAAGTCACCTCCCTAACCTTTCCCACCATGAACCATCCTCATCTACGGCCCTCGGCCACCACTGCCGTGGCCGGCAGCCACCACTCACCATCGGCCACCCGAAACAGTCTTCAAGGTCGGCTGCCACCATCGAAGCCATGACCGACAATGCCCCCGTCACAGCCAACCACCGTCACCCCTGCTGCGGCTTCATCACCGCCGCACCACCCACAACCACCATCGACTACCACCAACATCGACATCCACGATAAGGGGAAAAGGGGTTGTAGCTACTGATTCGCCCCAGCAAAACAACCCCCAACCACAGCCGCGACCACCATCACCTCGACCGAAACCATCTTCGACCACTATCATCACCACATAGCCCCACCTGTGGTTGATTTCCATAACCACGACCACCATAGCCATGGTCGCGCGGCTGCTGCTACTGTCGCACCACCACAACCGTCTCCAAAACCCACCTGCAACCGTCGCCTTCTTCCTTCGATTCCCATCGATGTGCTGCATTCTGGGAGAAATAAAGGTTGTTTTTGAGTTCAGGGTGTCAAGGGGGGGCAGGGGTTGGCGTTCACTCGCCGGCACTCGCCGGAATGGGTCGCCGGTGGCCGGTGGTCGGACGGATTCGAAGATAAAAGGGGGGGAGCTGCGGTGTATCCGCCTCTTTCTCTCCTCTCTTACTTTTGTTTTTCTAAACCCTAAAATAAAGAAAAAGGTGCTTATATAGTGGGTTAAGGAAATGGCTTAGTTAACGGGTCAGTTCGTATCACGTTCGGAGCAGTTATCTCGTATCGTTATAAATTTTACTTCCCGTTAGATACTATTATACAAAACATTATAATTATTCCGATAATATTGATTTTATCGTTTTTAAAACATGCCGAATAATTAAACGAGTTTGTAAATTACCGCGTATTTAACACGTTCAGCGGTTTTACGCGTTTTCCTAGAATGAGCGTTAATATTATTTTGGTATCGTATTATATATATATATCATTAAGTATTAAATACTATTTGAACGTTAACTTCCCAAGCCAGTCGCGTTATAACCTTATCTGACGAATTCTCGGGTTTGACCTGATCGTAACCCGGTTCGTGTCACGGTCGCGTTTCGGAACGCATTTATTCCGGGCAACGTATCACTCACCAAATTTAATATGTTATGATAATAAACGATGATTAGATGAATATTTGCGGAGTTACGAGGCCCGGTCGCCGTATCAGATGACATTTAAATGCCGGTGAAAGCCGGTATTCGCGTTTCAGTTACGAAATTCCGTTGTTTATGCATGATTGATGAAAAATATTTTAGCAAGCATTATTTGTGGTATTAGTTAAGGTTAACAATGATTTAGATTGGATGACAAGCCATTTTAAGGATTTCTGATGGAATTCAGACGTAGTACGCGTTAAATTACCGGATTTACCAGGTATGGGTTCTGAATCTGTTTTCAGTTTGGATCTTTTCCATAGTTGTTTCAAATCACATAAGAATTCATTGTTTCATATTTTCTCATTCATATAGTTCGTAAACATGCATTTGGGCCTTAAATGGGCCTTCTTTATATGTTCGGGCCCTTATTGGGCTTATTGGGCCCAAAAGGCTAGTTTCGTTTTGCAAGATTTCTTTGGTAAGCCCAAATCAATCCGGACCTTTATTGGGTCCTATAATACATTAAGCTTTCTAGTTGGGCTAGATTTCAGATTTCACAGTGTATGTATGTATGTATGTATGTATGTATGTATGTATGTATGTACGTATGTATGTATGTATGTACGTATGTATGTATGTATGTACGTATGTATGTATGTATGTATGTATGTACGTAGGTATGTATGTACGTATGTATGTTTGTACGTATGTATGTTTGTACGTATGTATGTATGTACGTATGTATGTATGTACGTAGGTATGTATGTACGTAGGTATGTATGTACGTAGGTATGTATGTACGTAGGTATGTATGTACGTATGTATGTATGTACGTATGTATGTATGTATGTATGTATGTACGTATGTATGTATGTATGTATATATGTGTGTATGTATGTATGTATGTATGTATGTATGTATGTATGTATGTATGTATGTATGTATGTATGTATGTATGTATGTAGAGGGAGGTTTTAAAGGGAAAAACTTAAAAAATAAGGAACTAGGGAATCAATTTTAGTCCACATTAATTCTAAAAAATTCAAAGAAAAAAGACAAACATAGTGATACGATTTCAGCATTAAAAAAAAGTAAAAAAAAATGTCATATTTCACTAGTGAAAGCGATGTGTTCCACAATAAAAAATAAATTATTCAAGTGAAATCAATGTGACATTTTTTATTTTTTATTTTTTGTTTTTTATTAATTGCCATACAATAAGGGTTTTTTTTTGCCTTTTTTGGATATTTTTGAAATTAAAATGTGTCGTTATATATATATATACTATATATATATATATATATATATATATATATATATATTATATATATATTATATATATATTCATATGTATATATATACATATATATATATACATATATATATATGTATATATAACGACACATTTTAATTTCATATGTATATATATATACATACATATAACGACACATTTTAATTTCATATGTATATATATATATATATATATATCCATATGTATATATACATATATATATATATATACATAACGACACATTTTAATTTCATATAACGACACATTTTAATTTCATATGTATATATATATATATATATATATATATATATATATATATATATATATATATATCTATATATATATATATATATATATATATATATATATATATATATATATATATATATATATATATATATATATGTATATATATATATATATATATATATATAACGACACATTTTAATTTCATATGTATATATATATATATATCCATATGTATATATATCCATATGTATATATACATGTATATATATGTAAATATATATATGTATCTATACTATATATATAGCAAATGAGAAGGGCAATATAGTCTTTTTATCTAAAACTCCTAAAATTAAGAGATGTGCAACTCTTATAACACATGTTACAACTCACACACCTTTCTTGAAATCCCCCACCCCACCCAACCCACAACCTTGTTCAAAATTCAAATAGGGTATCAATGGCGACCTCTGTCGCCTTCCTGAAAACACCGAATACATACGCTACAAACGACACAATCTCTTCTCCTTCTTCTTCGTTCTCAACAAAACACCATGAAACCACTGATTCATCTTCTTTCTCCAAGTCCCGATTCGAAGCCTACAACCGCCTACAGTCTGCCGCAGTCGCATTCGGAGAGAAGTTTCCGATTCCAGAGATCGTCACACTCGGAGGTCAATCGGATGGAAAGAGCTCGCTTCTCGAAGCGCTTTTAGGCTTCCAGTTTAATGTACGCGAGGTTGAAATGGGAACATGTCGCCCGCTCATACTCCAGATGGTTCATGATCCTACTGCACTTGATCCTAGGTGCCGATTTCAGGTAGTTCCTAATCAATGCAATTGGATTTGTTGTTGCTTAGTTAGGGTTT
>CM044004.1:43176044-43383544 GCA_024085815.1 Flaveria linearis | reverse complement strand
GTTTTTGGCGATGGTGGCCCGCTACACTTAGAAGATGACGACCGTTTGACAATGGCAGCCACGCTAGGGTTTTGTCGTGGCTAAGGTTTTGTCGTGGCTAGAGTTTTGTCATGGCGCTCTGTTCAAATTTTGAAATCCTACCTAACCCGTATACTTCTTCTTTTAGCATCTTTTTGTTTCCCTTTACTCATCTGTTCAAATTTTATTTCCCTTCTTCATTCAGCATCTTTTTATTTCCCTTCGCACACACAAAGCTAGAGACGGTGAATGGTAAAATCAGCCAGCAATCTGTAGCTCTCTGGCCAGTCGCTCGGCTACAGCTTCACGGTAGCGGTTTTTGGTGTAGACGATGAGTCGTGCAACATGAGCCAAACAATTAATAAGGTTCAATTTTCTTATTGCTTCTAGGGTTTTGTGTTCAATTCTTTCTAGGTTACATCTCATCCTTCAGATCTAAGTTCATTTTAATTCAACTTTAAACCTATATGCTCATTGACTCTATGTACGAAAATTATGTTAAAGGGACCTTAAAGGGATGTCTTGCTGCTTCTCTTGGTAATATTGACATCTATTATTTGATTTTGTCTTATCAACTTCATCTCATCGTTTGTCACTTGCATTCAAGAATTCAAATGCCATAACTTCTAATAGTAAATTGATGAAATTTTGGTGAACATTTTATAAAATTTTAATGTAGTTTTCTGAATCAATTTTTTTGATAATATCAAGTTGAGTAATTATCTAGCTAAAATTTGGTATTTTATTACACTTGTATGAAGGGATTATAAAGTACCAGTGAACATTGGTGTATTATTATAAGGATGCTACTTTTATTTGCAATAGAATCACTAGAAACCAAATCACTTGCAAAGTACAGTTGGCATTTTATCAAGAATCACTTCTGAAATAATCACACTACTTAATATTCAACCTGTTTTAGTCCATCATTTTGACTAATCACACTACTTATCAGGTGTAGGTGGTGAATCTTTAATTGCTGAGTTGCCACTTGAACTTATGAGTATTGAGGTATGTCTCTGGAATGTTACAATTTTAGTTTTCTCATAGTTTTGCCATTCATTATGTCCATTTTTAATAATATGTTATCTTGAAGAAAATAAAAACCCTAATAAAATGGTAGTTGATATTACAAGTAGCTTAATGCATTCTGTAACGGTTAAAATTTAGTTGGATCAACTATAGAGGACTAGATCTACGAATGGGGACTGAAATAAGGTATGAGAAATCTAAATTGGAGGCACTTTTGAAATGTAAGCAGTAGGTTCAATTCCATTAGGTACTTTTTCAAGATTATGTTTCTTTGGAGAGGTTAAAATTTAGTTTTTGGGGTGAAAGAAGTACCCTAGGGACTGTTTTTTGCGTCGAAAAAATATAAGCTGCAATAGGTGATTAAAAACACAATTGGAAACTGAAATTTGGTGTCTTTATCCGGGTAAAGGGTAGATGCATTATAATGGTTATTGTTTTTTAGATTCATTGGTGCTTCATGAGAAGATTAGCTATGTCTGGTGACTTAAAGATGATGATAATGCCCACTATTCACCTGTTATTGCTGGGCAGCGTTGGACATGTAAGCGCGAAAACTCTTCTTTTTGTAGTAAAACTTGTACACCGTTTCCTACACCTAAATGAGGTTCTTAACGGAAATGACCACTATTAGTTTACTTCATTTCATTTTTAAATACGCAGGGGACATATACTATGGTGCTGGTGTAGATTAGGTCTACTGGGAGAGACATATCAGATGCAGATTACAAGGCTTGGATGCATAGTGGAATTAACATGGCAAGAACCAATGGAGAAGTTATGCCTGGACAAGTATTTTTGAATTTTTTAAAATTTTAATATATTTGTTCTAATTCTGCAGAACCACTTGCGTGCTGCGTTCGTGTTTGGTTAGTGAGGTAACTTGTTAATAATAATAAAAAGTATTGTTTTTTTAATCCTGGCTGCAAGATGACTACGAAGGGTAAAACGATAACATTCTGTGTCAAAAAGGGGTAAACGTTTCATGTAGGGTTAAATCTTTATAAAGTTGCCCATCTTGATTTTTCAAGATGCAAATACATTGAACATCATTAGCAGGTCAAAACGAGTAATTCTAATATGGATTGGGTTGACCCAAAACCGTGCTCCACACTTCCTAAGTTTTTCAATAACACTCTTTTTGTTCTTTTGCAGCTTTTATTAGGGGACTCTGTTGTTGAAAAACCTGCATCATTCTTCGCTTTGTCTATCGTCAGTTTGATCCGACATTCAAGGTTACTATAAGTTATTACTTTCAGTTAATAACCAATTTATAGTTCATCTTGAAGTTGTTATAATATTTCCCATATTTTAAACAATAGGTTAAGCTTATGCAAACTGGCATAAGCCAAAATTATCTATAATCTATTGAATTTATTCAATATATACCGCGAAATAGAAATAATCATGTCAGTGGTTATTATCTTTATGTTGTATTATAACAGATATTATTTTGTAACTAGATAGGAGGATATTGGTAACCATTATGACTTGGAGAACACTTTTTAAATATATTCCGAAGGTAATTTAATTGATTGCATCAGCTATCTCCTCCATCCAGAAAGGTTCTTAATTTACTAATTTTATATGGTTAGATAGACCACACCAAGGTTACGAAAAGAAACTAAGAGTATTATATAACATATTCCGATATGATTGATAAACTAATAGAAAACAAGTACCGCATTGTAAATTGTCGACGCCGCATCACGCGGGTACTCTACTAGTGTGTATATATATATATACATACATGTATATATATACATATATATGTATATACATATACATATATATATGCATACTTGTATATATATATATATACATATATATGTGTATGATACATATAGATATATATAAATACATGTATGTATATATATATATACAAATATATATATGTATATGTATATACATATATATATGTATATATGTATATGTATATACATATATATATATATGTATATATGTATATGTATATACATATATATATATGTATATGTCTATACATCTATATATGTATGTATATACATATATATTTATATGTATATGCATATATATACGTATATGTATATGCATATATATACGTATATGTATATGCATATATATACGTATATGTATATGCATATATATACGTATATGTATATGCATATATATACGTATATGTATATGCATATATATACGTATATGTATATGCATATATATACGTATATGTATAAGCATATATATATACGTATATGTATATATATATATATACGTATATATATAAGCATATATATATACGTATACATATATATATATACGTATATATATAGATATATATATATATCTATATATATACGTATGTATACATACGTATGTATGCATACGTATGTATAAATACGTATGTATAGATACGTATGTATGCATACGTATGTATGCATACGTATGTATGCATACGTATGTATACATACGTATGTATACATACGTATGTATACATACGTACGTATGTATACATACGTATGCATACATACGTATGCATACATACGTATGTATACATACGTACGTATATATATATACATACATATATATACATATATATACGTATATATACATACGTATATATATATGTATATATATACGTATATATATATATATATCTATATATATATATGTGCATGTATATATATGTATATGCATATATATACGTATATGTATATGCATATATATATGTATATGCATATATATATGTATATGCATATATATGTATATGTATATGCATATATATATATGTATATGGATATGCATATATATATATATATGTATATGTATATGCATATATATATGTATATGTTATATTATCTATATATATCTATATATATCTATGTATATATATGTATATATATATATGTATTTGTATATACATATATATACATATATATATGTATAGGTATATACATATACATATACATATATAAATATATATATATATATATGTGTGTGTGTGTGTGTGTATGTATATGTATTTGTTATGTCGCTGGATCGGTATACATCCGAGCGTGTTCGTGACGGAAGGTGATAAACCAAAAGACAAACAATAGTACGAACAATAATCGAATGATTTCATTGATAAAACCTAACGATTACAAGCTCGTTACAACATAAGAATCAAGACTCTTGGCAAGGGGAGATCGAGCATGATCTCCCCTCTCAACCGGCAGCACCTGGGCGCCGAGCACACTATCAAAAGCCCTTCGTTTTCTACACAATGAAACTGGTATATATAGGCTTCGGCCCATATTAGATGCGACTGGGCCCATTCGTGCGAGTGGACCATACGTATGGTTCAATCGTACGACTGGACCATGCGTATGGTTCAATCGTACAACTGGATCATTCTTATGGTGCAGTCTTACAAATGCCCCAATCGTATCTCTCAGTCGCACGACTAGTCCATTAGCATGGTTTAGTCGTCCGACTAAGTCTCATTCGCATATGCTCCTACGAATGACCCAGTTTCATGTGTTTACAACATATCAGGTGTAATACATTAAGCCTAGACTATTCGTTAAGCGACGGACACACTATATATGACAATATATGCTCCAACAAATTCCCCCTTGGACGTAGCTTGCGAATAGTAGATAACGTCTCTTACAATCTTCAGTCAATCTATGCTCGAGTTTTCAATAGAATTAAATGAACAACCATATTAGCCAACGTTGCCGATCCTTCAAGTTACTACAGTATCCCTGAAAATGAATTTAGGCACAATAGCTTTCGTTTACTTTGCAGAGCACCATCATAGCAGCAAGATTCCCCATATGACTGATTTTTCCAGATAATGACATGAACAGTTTTCCATTACTTCAATCTTCACACTGTCTAACCTGATTAACATTAACAACTTTAGAAATTCCCCCTCACATTCAGCATATCCCAATATATAAACATTGTGCTCTCCTTGCGTCTTCATACGGTGTATTGGGCAGAAGGTTGAAGGTTCCAATCCACAGCTGACAATATCAAACAAATTAGCATGTACGTAGATTCATCATCAGAAACCTGCTCACATCATCACTTTCTGATTGCGTCTTCAATTTCTCTATACATGGATTCCCCCTAAGAATAAGAATCCTCTCTATGCGGATAAATATAACTTGATTGGCCCATAAATAGTCAGATGCTCCTGACTATCACACAAAATCAGCACCGACTTCTGACATCTTCTCTTCTCTCTTTTGTGTTCTCACTGCAATCACCTATTCTGGAAATCCAATGAATAATGGGGTATCCATCGAACTTATTTGACAAAAGAACCTCAAGGTGAATGTGCTTTGCTCATCCTCAAATCTGTGCAAACGGTAGTTCCAGACCTTTTTTTTTGGGAACGCCATTCATTCGTATGGCATGGAGTACAATTATCACATTCGTGTGATTGGATAATACGAATGATATCTTCGTGAGACTGGTCCAATAGGATGACTGGTCATAAGACTGGTTCAGTAGCATGAATGGTCATAAGACATGTCCAGTCTTATGACTGGTCATAAGACTGGTCCGGTCATATGCCAGTAGCATGCCAGTCGTACGGATGGTCCAGTCACATGGTCCAGTCGTACGGATGGTCCAGTCGCATGGTCCAGTCGCATGGTCCAGTCGTACGGATGGTCCAGTCGTACGGATGGGCTAGTCGCATGGTCCAGTCGTACGAATGGTCTAGTCGTATGGTCCAGTCGTACGAATGGTCCAGTCGCATGGTCCAATCGTACGAACGGGTCTGAACACAGATTTTCAGATCTGCAGCCGCCATGGCCGACAAAAACCCTAATCTGATGAATTTTACATGAACCGTACCGAAATAGACATCATAAGATTCACAGGGGCGATGGGAACGTGGTTTCGAGTTTGATTTTAACATAGAAGCACCACACGTAACCAGATCTGAGCAGAACACGAAGAACACAAAGTGGGTTTAAAGTAAAGAACCTAAAATAAATCCAGAAATCAAGAGCTCGGGTTGCTAGAATGATTGTTAGATCATTCTAGCAGTAACCGGCTCTGATACCAATTGTTATGTCGCTGGATCGGTAGATATCCGAGCGTGTTCTTGACGGAAGGTGATAAACCAAAAAACAAACAATAGTATGAACAATAATCGAATGATTTCATTGCTAAAACCTAACGATTACAAGCTTGTTACAACATAAGAATCAAGACTCTTGGCAAGGGGAGATCGAGCAAGATCTCCCCTCTCAACCGGTAGCACCTGGGCACCGGGCACACTATCAAAAACCCTTTGGTTTCTACACAATGAAACTGGTACATATAGGCTTCGGCCCATATTAGATGCGACTGGGCCCATTCGTGCGATTGGACCATACGTATGGTTTAATCGTACGACTGGACCATGCGTATGGTTCAATCGTATGACTGGACCATTATTATGATTCAATCTTACAAATGCCCCAATCGCATCTCTCAGTCGCACGACTGGTCCATTAGCATGGTTCAGTCGTACGACTGAGTCTCATTCACATATGCTCCTGCGAATGACCCAGTTTCATGTGTTTACAACATATCAAGTGTAATACATTAAGTCTAGACTATTCGTCAAGCGACGGACACACTATATATGACACTATATGCTGCAACAGTATTTGTATATACATATATATATATGTATATATATGTATATACATATACATATATGTATATGATATACATATATGTATATAGGTATATGTATATGCATATGTATATGTATATACATCTATATATATGTATATGTATATACATATAAATATATATGTATATATATATGTATATACATATATATATATATATATATATGTTTATGTAGATACATATATATATATATATGTTTATGTAGATACATATATATATATGTATATGTATATACATCTATATATATGTATATGTATATACATATATTCATCTATACTATATATATAAGCAAATGAGAAGGACAAAATGGTCATTTGACCAAAATCTCTTAAAATTAAGAGTTGTACAACTCTTTTAGCAAACATTATAACCCTTAAAGCTTGAAAACATCAAGATGTTAAAACTCTCCCCCTCAAAACAAGCAGAGCTGCTTTCAAATCCAGTTTCAAAACTCATGAAATCCAGTTTCATGAGCTAGAGAAACAACTTTTAGGTTTCAAAAACAACAACTCATACTCCATATCTCTCGCAACCACTGCAACGATCGACCAAAAATGTCGTCGACGGTGGCATCATCTCCGGCAACCAGATCTCCAGCGACAATGAACCACCGGAGCAATTCTCCACTACCTGTAGTCATCACTCTCAACTGCATCGAAGACACTACCATCAAACACCAATACCTCACCAGAATCGCACAAGTCGAGCACGTGCCCCTGAATCTCCTCGCATAGGCCAAAATCAAATCCGCCACAGCTGTTATTGTCCACTCTCTTGCGTTCTTCCCACACGCCGCGCAACAGCGCCTTCGGCCATGGCAGATTGTGTTATGCCTCGGCTCAGCTGATCGTGCAGCGGATTCCTCAATCGCCGCTGACCTAGGGCTCGATAGGCTCATACACGTGGACGTCTCACGAGCCGAGGAGATCGCTGATACGGTGATGGCGTTGTTTCTAGGGCTGTTACGACGAACGCACTTGCTTTCGCGTCACGCACTTTCGGCTTCGGGAAAGAAAATTTGAAATAGATCTGATGATGATAAACATATCAAGTTTTGCTTTCTTGATTTCTGTATGATATTCTAATAGGATTTTTCTTATTGGATGCAATCTTAGGCTCCACCTCCTCAACTGAAAACATCACAAGAAAGTGATGGCGGTATTGATTTATCTAATCAGAAACAGATGGTAACCCAACTTTCTTCATCTTTTGATCTGGTTTTCCAAATTGGTATAGTTTATCTCCTACTTTCATTCAAAGCTTTGACTCTTTTCTCTCTCTAAAGCCTTCATCAGATAGGTTGAAAACTAAGGAAGATGACAAGCTCAGAACTTGCAAAGAGGAGATGATTTTGACAGAGGAGCAGAAAAAGTCAAAGGCAGGGAGTGTTCAGGAAACTTGCGGGTGGTTTGGCTTGGCACGAAACACATTTTGCTTGAAATTTTTTTATAAATAATGTCTATTTGTACATCAACCAACTAATTTGTACTGTGTTGGTTCACATTTACAGGGCTCTTCTAACGACTTCTAATGAATGGGGCTATGATAACCAAGTTAAATGTTCCTGCAGATTGGAAAGGTTTGCCTCTCTCACACACAATGTTGTTTGTAACAGGTTTTGCATTAAGATTGAATTGTATGTTTACAAGTATATTACGATTATATACAGTTATACACGATTTTAACTTAAACAACTGTCATAACGCGTGGGGTAACGCATACTTATCTCTTCCTATCTCATAAAAACATAGATACAAATTATTATACTATTTAAAAAACTAATGAAATGAATGGTTGAATTTAAGGACCGTTGAAGCATCAAGGGCTTAGATTGGTGGTAGTGGTGGTGGTTCTACAAATCTTAGTTACATGTTGACGCCTCCGCCGCCGCCGCATCGCGCGGGTCCTGACTAGTGTATATGTATATGTTGTGACATCCGGTAATTTTCCGTTACCAAACTCCGTTAGTTCCGTTAAGTTTTGCATACACGTGTTGTAAGCACACACTAGTTGTCGTTTGACGTTGGTGACTTAAAAATAATTAATAATGTTAATTTAATAATAATCTAGTTGATAAGATGATTATTATTTTATGTTTATGTTTTTACGCGATTTAAAGACTATTTGAAAATTTTGTCGCGTAACGCGGAAATGCGTGTGTTAATTCGTATGTTGCGTGTTTTATAAAGATAAATATATAATGGTTGTTACTAGTTTATATATTTGTTAGATGGTTAAAAACACTTTTAAAAAGAAGTTAAAAGCTGAATTTTTATAAAATACAAGCTAAAAGGGTTAAAGGTGTATATATGGCTAATTAAACTAAAAAAAAAACCAACCCTAGCCCCCACTCCCACCCTTACGATCGCACAACCATCCTCTTCCCATTCCCTGTGAATTTCAACCAAGAACAAGTGAATAGAAGCTGATTTCGATCGATCTCAAGTGTTACAACACGTTAGAACCTTCAATTGCAAGCCATTACAAGTTTAAAGGTTAGATTTTTATGAGTTTTCATGTGCTCTTGATAAAACCGAACCCTAGGCTGCGAATTGGGTGTTCTTGGGGCTGAAATCTTGATGTTTGTTGATGTTAACATGTTAGTTGGGTTGTATGTATGTTGTTTAACGTTGATTATGCATGAATTGTATGTTTTTAGTGGATTGATCATGAACTTTGATTATAGGCAAACCCTAATTCGAAACTAGTGTGATTATGGATGAAATTGATGATTGTTAGATGATTATATGATGTTAATTAGATGATATGGATGCTAGAACACATGAATCTTACAAGAAATTGATGGGTTGAGGGATTTGTTCATAGGTTACTAATAATAGTAACTTTATTTTGCATGTAATGTTGAATTGTTAATGTGTTGATGTTATAGAAGTGTTTATGATGATAATTGGATGTTGGATTGTTTCTATGAACTTTGGTAATTCAAGATTACATGCTAGAATCCATACATTACTAAAGATAGTAACTTTTTGAGTATGAAACTTATGAATCATGTTAGTTAGGTGTTGCAGATCATGTCTAGGTATGATATGAACTTGATATGGTATATTATTGTTGAATGCATGTATACATTGGGTGTATAATGGATTTTGGGATGTACTTTCCCAAAAGGGAAACTTTATTTTTGATGAACATTGGATATTGGTAATTTGACTTATTCATGGTTTTATGATCATGCTAGAATGATTGTTATGGATGTCTAAAGTGGTAGAATCTATTAATTGGGTTGTATGGAATGTTTATTTGGTTATTGGGTGATTTATGCACTTTGATGGTCATGTATGGTTTGGTATGTTGATTAGTAACTAGGACATCATGTTTGGGACTGGAATTGATCATATTGATGTATGTTGCATGTATTAGGCATCTTGTATGTGTTGTGGATAGTATGGATGACTTTTTGGTAAATTATCTGTTTTGACCCGTATATGCTAAATCATGGCTATAGGTCATGTAACTAGGTTATGCATGATCTAACCTGCTATATGATACAATAGTTGTGTTATGAACGCACTGAGTATGCTAGATGCTAAGAATTTACATAACTTGTATGATATGTGCATAGTATGATGATTTAAGCAATGCATTGGGAATGTAGCATCAAATGTGATTCATTGGAATGTTAACCATGTTTGTTATATGCTTATGTATGTTTAAATGGTTTACAACGCATAATATCACCAACGGGTCAAACGGGTCAACTAGGTCACATGTATGTTGTCTTTATAGAACCTTGAGTTCTTTGTTTGTAGAACACTTAGGGTTTCCTTGGGATTGTTGTGTGTACATGTACTTATGTACTTGTGTGTTCTAGGTAACCTTTGAAGGTTGTCTTTCTACTCGTTCTTGTCAAGTTAAGCCTTAGATATCTATCACGCGTATCAGGTGAGTTCATGCCCCACTGTTTTACTTAACCTCTTTTGGGGGAGATAGCATACTGGTAATTTTTCAAACGCTTTATATATTTAAGATGTGTATGATATTAATATAGTGCTGTTTACCATGATAAAGTCCTCACACTTTCGAATTGTTAATATTGAATAGCAGGGAAACTTGGGTAGTACTACTGGGTCTGACGAGCCCCACCTGTGTGACTCGAGGTCAACCGGGTGCAATTTGTCCTATGAATATTCGTCACGATATGGTGAAGTCGTGACGGGAGGCAAACATAACACAGTCAGCTTCAATTGCGAAATCACTATGTATTAATATCTATTTGTTAATGGACTAGCTATCTATTACAATGCACATGCTTATTTATATACTATTGATAAACTGTTATGTTTATACGTAAACTCTTGAACTCACCAACCATGTGTTGACTTTTTAGTATGCTATTCTCGGTCATTAATCTGGACTGCTGATAGGAGCATTACACGAGTCAGCATGCATTTTAGAGATTTAAACTTCAAACATAATTACTCATCTTTTATTTATGGTTTAAAATACGTGGTTGGCACTTGTTATGCCATATGGTACTTTCACATGTTTTGGGTTGTTTTATTTACTTTACGCTTCCACATGACTTTTAAAGTTTGAACTCTTGTTTGGTTTACGTTAAAGTAGCATATAGAGTCGTTCCGAGTAACTATTGACCGTGATCCTGGTTTGTTCACACGCCTCGCGGTAAAACTCCGCACGTGGATTTTGAGGGTGTGACAGATTGGTATCAGAGCCATTGGTTATAGAGAACTAGGTTGCATACACACTAGACTATAACCGCACACAGTTAGTTAGTTACTTGTTCCTGATTTTTCTACTTTATACTCATTGGCATACACATCACACTCTCCGCAGCATGGCATCGTTATCGAGAGCACGTGGTAAGCGACCAGCATCACCCACACGACCCGAGTCCCCACCTCCTGGACCGGTACCTGACGATGGACTGGACTGGCTTCGTTTGGACTATCCACGAGGTGAGTTCGACTGGGATCAACTGTTTATGCCACCAGAACGCGACCCTCCACGAGACTAGAGTTTCTACCCTGAGTTTGTGGATCACCTCATGTACAGGGAACGTGTGCCTACATCAAGACCCCGAACTAGGACCAACACTGAGCAACAACTACCTACACTTCCGCGGACGGTGCAGTCCAATGAGCAGGTTATTGCTGCATTGGTAGCAGCACTGGACACGGAGCAACACCGGGTCCGGCGACTCACTAGCGATGTCTGTACACTACAGCACTAGGTGTACACGCTGCGACATCAACTGGACGAACTCAAGGAGCAGCATGGTAAAACCTTGGAGGGGTGTTACCAAATGCGGGATGGTTACCAGACGCTGAGTGGACGCGTGACCGCACGAGAGCAGCGCGATGAAGCAACCGACAACAGGATTGCTGCTTTAGAGGCCCAGTTGGCGGCACTTCAGATAGCCTTAGCTCCTGCTCCGGTGGAGGCCCCCGAGGAGGAGGAGGAACCTGAAGAGGAACAAGAGGAGGAACCTGAGGAAGAGCCTGAAGACGAACCTGTGCAGATGGATGATGACAGTGACGGCTCAGACATAGTTGATTGATTCCATTTTATTTCCTTTAACCAACTTGGACTATGTAGCGTTTCTTATTTTGGGAACCTATGTGGGAAGGGTTGTTTCCCCACTCGAACAACAAACTCAAATTTTGACATTGATAAATGATTGTGACTTATTTGCAATTTATTTACCTTTGGTTATTATTTTTGTTAAGAATGTTGTGGTTGTGATGATTCATTACTTACTTATTGTTTATTATACATCAATGAGATAAATATGTTTGATGTTACTCATTGTATTTGTGAATGTAAAGTGAATAATTGATGCCCGAGGACGTGGACGTGGTCAAGGACGCGGACGTGGTCAAGGACGCGGACGCGGGCGTGGACGAGGCGCCGGTGACCAAGGTGCCGGTGACCAAGGCACCGGTACCATAAATATGACCCCTGCGGAACTGGCTGCCCTAATAAATGCACAAGTCCAGGCAGCGTTAGCTGCTGCTCAAGTAGGACAGGCCGCAGGTAAACGGTAATGGAAAAATTTTGTGAAATCCTATAGTTAATCGAATAAGACATCTGATCAATATTTATCGTGTTAAAGCAGGACCGCCCGCATGTACCTACAAGTCCTTCATGGACAACAAACCTCACACCTACAGTGGAACCGAGGGAGCTGTAGGGTTGGTAAGGTGGTTTGAGAAGACGGAGTCCGTTTTCTCAAAGTGCAACTGTCCACCTTCTGACTAGGTGAAATATGCTACGGGAATGCTGGATGGTGCTGCATTGTCCTAGTGGAACGCTCAAGTGCAGATGCTAGGGCAAGCCATGGCAAATGAGCTCACGTGGAATGAATTTAAAGATATGATGACCGAGGAATACTGTCCTCGAAGTGAAGTTCAAAAGCTGGAGATGGAATTTTGGCAACTAAAAATGCAAGGTTCAGAGATCGAGGCGTATACCACTAGAACTCATGAGCTGGCCACATTATGTCCTGGAATGGTGAACGATATGCACAAGCGAGTGGAACTTTACATCCGGGGATTGGTGCCCGAAATTAGGAGTATGGTGACTTCCTCTAACCCAGCCACTATACAACAAGCTATTCGCCTAGCCCACAAACTGACTGACGAAGCTGTGGAGCAAGGGCGGTTGCCAAAACGGGGCGCTGTGGCGGGCGTGCCCGACAACAAGAGGAAGTGGGATACCTCCAATAACACCAACACCAACAACAACAATAGGGCATCATCATCCGGTGGTCAACACCAATCTCAACAACAACAACCACAGCAACAACAACGAAGGTTTGACAACAATCATAATTTCAACCAGTCAGCCTCGAACAATCAAGAACCGAGCGGCTATGGTGGTAAACAGCCGATGTGCACGCGGTGTAACTATCATCACGTTGGAAGATGTGACGATTACAAGTGTCAGCGGTGTGGTAAAATGGGACACTTGGATAAGGATTGCCGTGGTGAGATGGTTAGGAAACCACAGCAACCTCAGGAGACTCCAAAGAGTTGTTTCGAGTGCGGAAAGGAGGGGTACTACAAGCGAAACTGCCCGCAGTTGAGGAAGAACGGTAATGGCAATGGCCAAAAAAACAACAACCAAGGTAACAACAACAACAATGATGGGAATGGCACTGGAAACGGTGGTAATAATAATGGAGCCAAGGGGAGAGCCTTTGTCATTGGCTCAGGTGAGGCTCTAAATGACCCTACTACTGTTACTGGTAGGTTTTCTATCAATGGATGTTTCGCTACAGTACTGTTTGATACTGGAGCTGATATGAGTTTCATATCCTTAAAGTTCTATAGTCTTCTAAGTGATATCCCTTCTGCCTTAGAATCTAAATACACCGTAGAATTGGCCGACGGTAAACAGATCCATGTAACACACATCCTTAGAGATTGTAAGATAGAGCTCGCTGGTCATACTTTCTCTATAGATCTTATGCCTGTTACACTACGAAGTTTCGACATTGTGGTAGGCATGGATTGGCTCTCTAATAAGCAAGCGGAAGTCAGATGTCACGAGAAGATCATACAAATTCCTGTTGGTGATGAAATTCTCACATTCCGAGGCGATAGGAGTGGTGCAGTGATGGGCATTATCTCCTACATGAAAGCACAGAAGTTACTACGAAAAGGTCGTTTGGCTATTCTGGCACTTGTCACCGATAAGCAACCAGAGGAAAAGAAAATAGAGGACATCCCCGTGGTATGAGATTTTCCAGAGGTGTTTCCAGAGGATCTTCCTGGACTACCACCTCATCGTCAAGTGGAATTCCAAATCGAACTGACTCCCGGTGCAGCCCCGATTGCTAGAGCACCTTATCGATTAGCACCGAACGAATTACAGGAGTTGTCATCACAACTTCAGGAGCTTTTAGATAAGGGCTTTATTCGGCCTAGCACATCACCTTGGGGAGCCCCTGTTCTTTTTGTTAAGAAGAAAGATGGCACGTTTCGAATGTGCATCGATTATAGAGAGTTAAACAAAGTTACACTCAAGAACCGATACCCTCTACCTCGTATCTACGACTTGTTTGATCAGCTTCAAGGATCAAGCTATTATTCAAAGATCGATTTGAGGTCTGGTTATCATCAACTCAGAGTCCGTGAGGAGGACATCTCCAAAACTGCATTCCGTACTCGTTATGGTCATTACGAGTTCTTGGTCATGCCTTTTGGGTTGACTAATGCACCCGCGGTGTTCATGGACCTCATGAATCGCGTGTGCAAATTCTATCTCGACCAGTTTGTCATTGTGTTTATCGATGACATACTGATATACTCTAAGACCAAGGAGGACCATGAAGAGCATCTACGATTAATTTTGGAATTATTGAAAGATGAGCAACTGTACGCCAAATTCTCTAAGTGTGACTTTTGGATACGCGAAGTACAATTCCTAGGTCATATTGTTAACGAGAAGGGTATACATGTTGATCCTGCCAAAATTGTGGCAATAAAGAATTCGGCTATACCTAATACACCGAGCGAGATAAGGCAATTTCTAGGATTAGCTGGGTATTACCGACGATTCATAGAGGGATTTTCTAAGATTGCACAACCTCTCACCGCTTTGACCCACAAAGGAACGACATACAAATGGGGAGAAAGTCAAGAGACGGCTTTTCAGCTATTGAAACAGAAACTCTGTAGTGCACCGATATTGGCACTGCCAGAGGGGACAGATGATTTCGTGGTGTATTGTGACGCATCCATTCAAGTATTGGGTTGTGTTCTGATGCAGTGCGATAAGGTGATAGCCTACGCCTCTAGAAAACTAAAGGTTCACGAGAAGAACTATACCACCCATGACCTGGAATTAGGTGCAGTAGTTTTTGCCTTAAAGATTTGGAGACATTACTTGTACGGTACCAAATGCACTATCTACGCCGATCACAAGAGTCTTCAGCACATCTTTGAGCAAAAGGAGCTGAATATGAGGCAACGACGTTGGGTGGAACTTCTTAACGATTATGATTGCGCTATCAAGTACCATCCTGGAAAGGCGAACGTAGTTGCCGATGCCTTAAGCCGAAAAGAAACAGTTAAACCCAGGCGGGTGCGAGCCTTGCAACTCACGATCAGTACCCATTTGCCTGAACAAGTTAAGGAAGCACAAATAGAAGCCTTGAAAGAGGAAAACATTGGTTCTGAGTCATTACGGGGAATGGATAAACAATTGGTAGAGAAAGAGGATGGAATTCGGTACTTCATGGATAGACTTTGGGTGACTGTTTATGGAAATCTGAGGAATTTGGTTATGAGAGAGGCACATAAGTCTAAATACTCTATACATCCTAGATCTGACAATATGTATCATGATCTAAAGGCGCACTATTGGTGGCCTAACATGAAGGCAGACGTAGCTACATATGTGAGCAAGTGTTTGAACTATTCGAAGGTAAAGGTGAAATACCAAAAACCATCCGGACTGTTACAACAACCCGAGATACCAATGTGGAAATGGGAACAAATTTCTATGGATTTTATTACTAAGTTACCCCGGACTAATACCGGTTGTGACACAATCTGGGTTATTGTGGATCGGTTGACCAAGTCCGCTCACTTCCTTGCAATTAAGGAAACGGATAAGATGGAGAAACTAACCCGATTGTATCTTAAGGAAGTCGTTTCGAGACACAGCGTACCAATCTCAATTTTTCTGATCGCGATGCTCGCTTCACGTCACACTTCTGGCAGTCACTACAGAAATCTCTGGGTACACGATTGGATATGAGTACTGCTTATCATCCACAGACTGACGGCCAGAGTGAGCGTACCATACAGACTTTGGAGGATATGCTACGTGCTTGTGTGATTGACTTCGGGAACAACTGGGAAGTTCACCTGCCTTTGGTGGAATTTTCCTATAATAACAGTTATCACACTAGCATACAGGCAGCACCTTTCAAGGCTTTGTATGGGAGAAAGTGTAGATCACTGGTTTGCTGGGCTGAAATTGGTGATAGTCGACTAACGGGTCCCGAGCTAATACATGAAACAACTGAGAAGATCGTGCAGATACGGAACCGTATGGCAGCAGTGCGAGATAGACAGAAAAGTTATGCTGACAAGAGACGGAAACCTCTAGAGTTCCAAATTGGCGACAAAGTGTTATTGAATGTCTCACCGTGAAAAGGCGTAGTTCGGTTTGGCAAGCGAGGAAAGCTGAATCCGAGTTATGTTGGACCATTTGAGATACTGGAAAGGATAGGTCCAGTGGCCTATCAACTAGCCTTGCCTGATTCGCTGAGTGGAGTCCATAACGTGTTTCACGTTTCCAATCTGAAGAAGTGTCTATCTGACGAGACACTAATTGTGCCACTAGAAGACGTCCAAGTGGATGACCAATTGCGCTTTATTGAAGAACCCGTCGAGGTGATGGATCGTGAGGTGAAAACACTTAAGCAGAGCAAAATACCTATAGTCAAAGTTCGTTGGAACTCGCGACGTGGACCGGAATTCACGTGGGAACGTGAGGATCAAATGAAGCTTAAGTACCCTCAACTGTTCGAGACGATGCCTGCAGACCAATGTATTGATTTAAATTTCGGGATGAAATTTCTTTCAACATGGGGATGATGTGACAACTCATCCAAAACTCACTCGATTTCGATTTCTGTGTGCCAATGCAGTAGATCAGTGATGAAACTCTCACCATGTAACGCAATTTTCGGGACGAAAATTCTTTCAACATGGGGATAATGTGACATCCGGTAATTTTCCATTACCAAACTCCGTTAGTTCCGTTAAGTTTTGCATACACGTGTCTTAAGCACACACTAGTTGTCGTTTGACGTTGGTGACTTAAAAATAATTAATAATGTTAATTTAATAATAATCTAGTTGATAAGATTATTATTATTTTATGTTTATGTTTTTACGCGATTTAAAGACTATTTGAGAATTTTATCGCATAACGCGGAAACGCGTGTGTTAATTCGTATGTTGCGTGTTTTATAAAGATAAAATATATAATGGTTGTTACTAGTTTATATATTTGTTAGATGGTTAAAAACACTTTTAAAAAGAAGTTAAAAGCTGAATTTTTATAAAATACAAGCCAAAAGGGTTAAAGGTGTATATATGGCTAATTAAACTAAAAAAAACCAACCCTAGCCCCCACTCCCACCCTTACGATCGCACAACCATCCTCTTCCCATTCCCTGCGAATTTCAACCAAGAACAAGTGAATAGAAGCTGATTTCGATCGATCTCAAGTGTTACAACACGTTAGAACCTTCAATTGCAAGCCATTACAAGTTTAAAGGTTAGATTTTTATGAGTTTTCATGTGCTCTTGATAAAACCGAACCCTAGGCTGCGAATTGGGTGTTCTTGGGGCTGAAATCTTGATGTTTGTTGTTGTTAACATGTTAGTTAGGTTGTATGTATGTTGTTTAACGTTGATTATGCATGAATTGTATGTTTTTAGTGGATTGATCATGAACTTTGATTATAGGCAAACCCTAATTCGAAATTAGTGTGATTATGGATGAAATTGATGATTGTTAGATGATTATATGATGTTAATTAGATGATATGGATGCTAGAACACATGAATATTACAAGAAATTGATGGGTTGAGGGATTTGTTCATAGGTTACTAATAATAGTAAATTTATTTTGCATGTAATGTTGAGTTGTTAATGTGTTGATGTTATAGATGTGTTTATGATGATAATTGGATGTTGGATTGTTGCTATGAACATTGGTAATTCGAGATTACCTGCTAGAATCCATACATTACTAAAGATAGTAACTTTTTGAGTATGAAACTTATGAATCATGTTAGTTAGGTGTTGCAGATCATGTCTAGGTATGATATGAACTTGATATGGTATATTATTGATGAATGCATGTATACATTGGGTGTATAATGGATTTTGGGATGTACTTTCCCAAAAGGGAAACTTTATTTTTGATGAACATTGGATATTGGTAATTTCACTTATTCATGGTTTTAGGATCATGTTAGAATGATTGTTATGGATGTCTAAAGTGGTAGAATCTGTTAATTGGGTTGTATGGAATGTTTATTTGGTTATTGGGTGATTTATGCACTTTGATGGTCATGTATGGTTTGGTATGTTGATTAGTAACTAGGACATCATGTTTGGGACTGGAATTGATCATATTGATGTATGTTGCATGTATTGGGCATCTTGTATGTGTTGTGGATAGTATGGATGACTTTTTCGTAAATTATCTGTTTTGACCCGTATATGCTAAATCATGGCTATAGGTCATGTAACTAGGTTATGCATGATCTAACCTGCTATATGATACAATAGTTGTGTTATGAACGCACTTAGTATGCTAGATGCTAAGAATTTACATAACTTGTATGATATGTGCATAGTATGATGATTTAAGCAATGCATTGGGAATGTAGCATCAAATGTGATTCATTGGAATGTTAACCATGTATGTTATATGCTTATGTATGTTTAAATGGTTTACAACGCATAATATCACCAACGGGTCAAACGGGTCAACTAGGTCACATGTATGTTGTCTTTATAGAACCTTAAGTTCTTTGTTTGTAGAAGACTTAGGGTTTCCTTGGGATTTTTGTGTGTACATGTACTTATGTACTTGTGTGTTCTAGGTAACCTTTGAAGGTTGTCTTTCCACTCGTTCTTGTCAAGTTAAGCCTTAGATATCTATCACACGTATCAGGTGAGTTCATGCCCCACTGTTTTACTTAACCTCTTTTAGGGGAGATAGCATACTGGTAATTTTTCAAACGCTTTATATATTTAAGATGTGTATGATATTAATATAGTGCTGTTTACCATGATAAAGTCCTCACACTTTCGAATTGTTAATATTGAATAGCAGGGAAACTTGGGTAGTACTACTGGGTCTGACGCGCCCCACCTGTGTGACTCGAGGTCAACCGGGTGCAATTTGTCCTATGAATATTCGTCACGATATGGTGAAGTCGTGAAGGGAGCTGCCGCACCCTCAATTTCCACGAACGGGGTTTTACCGTTAGGCGTGTGACATACCAGGATCTCAGGCACAGTCATATCGAACGACACTATATGAATTTTGAAATAAACATTTACTTCATTCACGCGAACATAAGCAGAGCTTACAATAGTGCGGAAGCATGTACAAAAGTTGTAAATCCATTACAATACTGTTACAATAGCCATGTTTAAACAAAATGTTCAATGCTGAAAATAAACTAGATGAATGCATGTCCTGAGTGCGATTCCTGTAGCGTGCATCATGAGCTTATGCGTTCCTGTGACCTGAGAAAACATGCTAAAATGTGTCAACATAAAGTTGGTGAGTTCACAGGTTTAATCAACAATAAATGTGTTCGTAAGCGTTTCCGTGTCTTGCGTTTCAATGGTTTAGTACATAAAGCATATCGTTAGGTAGCTAGCCTATGTTCTTGTTACTTAGCGTTTCGAACCGAAGCTGACTGTTTACGTCCTATTTGTGTTTGTTGTATCCCGTCATGTCTCATCAGACCATGACAATGTGTTAGGTCAATCAAGCACCCGTTTGACCTCCAATCAAGCTAGCGCGACTAGCCCGGGCGGGGTTTGTCAGACCCAGTAGTACTACTCAAAATTACCTCGCTAATCCCATTACTAACGGTTCGAGTGTGTGAGGACATGTGTGTGTTTGCACTAACGTAACAAGCGATATCAATATCACTACAACCATTTATGTGAATGTAAATCTGTTTGCATGTTTTCTCCCCCAAAAGGAAAAAGAGGTAAAACAGGGGCCGTGAAACTCACAGATGATGTAACCAGTATGTAGGATGTAAGCTTCCCAAGTGTTGTTTACGATGCGCTGTCAAACACCTATTGACAGTTGTGTTAAGTGTTAATGTTGTGTTTAGCGTTAATAGACATGTTTAGTCGGGTCGGGTCGCATGGGTTCGGTCGGGGGTGTCACACACACAAGCAGGCATACCCGTATCAGACTTCAGGTAGATCCCAAATGGGTAGTTGATATTTGTAAACAGTTAGGTTGTTTCAGGTTGAAAAGTATATGCTTGTTGATTGCGTTGACTTTAATCTTTGTGGTCATGAAATGACACTTTATTGATGTTAACTTATCGTCACACGATAGACACATCGCACACCAGAAGGATTCACTCAAAATGACTCAAATCGCATAACAAGGCTAGACGCACGACTGGACACTTCATTCGCATGAATGGGCCTTCAATCGTACGAATCAACTTCCCTCGTACGATTGAACCCTCATTCATGCGACTCAGCCTTCAGTCGTACCACACATCACCTATTCACCCGAATCAATAACCAATCGCACGAATGAACCTTCATTCGTGCGGTTGGACCTTCAGTCGGGTGATACTCAGTCTCACCCACTCATTTGGTTGACTCAGTCGCACACATTCTCAGTCGCATGCATTCATTCTCACGTCTCACCCCAGTCGCCCCGATCAATCGCGCGAAGGACCCAGTCGCATAACTCAGTCGCGCGGTTGGCCCAGTCGTGGATTGCAGCAGGTCGCGACTGCAGGGTGGGTCGAACAGCCTTCGGCTGTTCCGTGCTCGGTTTTCTTAAAATCAGGACTTCCAGAAACACTCTCCTAACATGTCTAAGTGAAATGCACACGCTGGTCGACCTCACACGCACCCCCACGACCACATCCTACCTGCTGGGAACGTGATTTCTCAGCTGTTGTGTGGTCTAATCCGACAAAAACGAGCTCAATCGGGTGGGATTTGGTGCTAGGATGAACAATCGGAGGAGAAGAGAGCGTAAGAGAGAAAGAGCAGAATGTGAGTTGTTTGGGCTGGTGGATGGGTATTTATACCCAGCCCCAGTTTGGCAATTGTCAGGTTTGGTCCCTGTACTTAGGTACCGAGTTCCCGAATTTGTTTCGGTTGATAACGACGTAGATAAGCGAGCTCTATTAATTAATAGGATTCCTTAGGTAATCTCGTTTATGTGAATCCTCTACAAACACCCGCGTTAGTATTTATCATAATTTGTTTAACGATGTCGGTGGCAGTGTTTGTATACGTTTCGAGTGTTAGCGAGTACGGGTCAATGTTAACGACAACGGTTTGAATAATGTTAATCTGAAATCACGGGGTGTCACATCATCCCCTTGTTGCAGAAATTTTCGTCCCGAAAATTAGCACGTCATGTTACGTGGTTTTTACGGGGAAGTATAATGCTTAACGGTTTGTGACGCATGTTGAATAGAGTACCTGTGTATCTAAGAGGTAGATGCCTGGTGTTGGAACAGTTGAGGGTACTTCCTCTTCATCTGATCCTCGCGTTCCCACGTAAATTCTGGTCCCCGCTTTGAGTTCCAACGGATTTTGACGATAGGGATACGACTATGTTTGAGCGTCTTGACCTCTCGGTCCATGACTTCCACCGATTCCTCGATGAAATTTAGTTGTTCGTCCACATGTATCTCGTCCAACGGGACGATAAGAGTCTCGTCTGCAAGGCATTTACTCAAGTTGGAGACGTGGAACACATCGTGTACCCCACGGAGTTCTTCGGGTAGGTTCAACTGATAGGCCACGGGGCCAACCCGTTTGACAACCTCAAACGGTCCCACGTACCTAGGGCTTAGTTTCCCACGTTTCCCGAAACGAATCACACCCTTCCAAGGTGACACTTTTAAAAGCACCTTGTCACCTATTTGGAATTCCAATGGTCGGCGACGCTTGTCAGCGTAACTCTTCTGTCGGTCACGGGCTGCTGCCATACGGTTACGGATTTGCACGATCTTCTCAGTCGTCTCGTGCACCAGTTCAGGGCCGGTGAGTTGACTTTCCCCAACTTCCGCCCAACAGATAGGTGATCGGCACTTACGCCCATACAGTGCCTCAAATGGTGCAGCTTTGATCGATGTGTGATAGCTATTGTTGTAAGAAAACTCAACTAGCGGTAAGTGAGTTTCCCAACTGCTGCCAAAATCTATGACGCAGGCACGTAACATGTCTTCTAGAGTCTGGATCGTACGCTCACTTTGGCCATCGGTTTGGGGGTGGTACGCGGTGCTCATATCCATCCGCGTTCCTAGTGCTCGTTGTAAGGACTGCCAGAAGTGGGAAGTGAATCGAGTGTCACGATCAGAGATAATGGAGGTCGGCACACCATGCCTAGAGACTATTTCCCTGAGATAGATACGAGTTAACTTTTCCATGCGATCAGTCTCCCGGATTGCCAGGAAGTGTGCGGATTTCGTCAAGCGATCCATGATCACCCAAATGGTGTCGCATCCGCTGGGGGTTCGAGGAAGTTTCGTGATAAAGTCCATAGATATCTGCTCCCACTTCCATACTGGATTTTCTGGCTGTTGGAGTAAACCAGACGGTCGTTGATACTCCACCTTAACCTTAGAACAGGTTAGGCATCTGCTTACGTACGTGGCAATGTCAGCTTTCATATTCGGCCACCAGTAAAGAACTTTGAGATCGTGATACATTTTGTCTGAACCTGGGTGGATTGAGTACCGGGACTTGTGAGCTTCGTCCATCACCAGTTCTCGTAGACCTCCATACAAGGGAATCCATGTTCGATCCATGAAGTAGCGGATTTCGTCAGGCTTGGTTTCTAGTTGCTTCTCCATGCCTCGTAGCGATTCGGCTTTCAGGTTCTCGCCTTTTAACGCCTCAAGTTGAGCATTGCGAATCTGATCGGGTAAACCGGTGTGAATGGTGAGTTGCAATGCTCGAACTCGTCTTGGCTTGAGTGTTTCCATCCGACTTAGGGCGTCTACTACTACATTGGCCTTGCCCGGATGATACTTGATCGTACAGTCATAGTCGTTTAACAACTCGACCCAACGACGTTGCCTCATATTTAGCTCTTTCTGTTCAAAGATGTGCTGGAGACTCTTGTGATCAGTGTAAATGGTGCACTTGGTACCGTACAAGTAGTGTCTCCATATCTTGAGTGCAAACACGACTGCTCCAAGCTCTAGGTCGTGTGTCGTGTAGTTTTTCTCATGTATCTTCAGTTGACGAGATGCATAGGCAATCACCTTATTGCGTTGCATTAGCACGCAACCGAGGCCTTGTATAGAAGTATCGCAGTAAACTACAAAATCATCTGTCCCTTCAGGCAGGGATAGAATCGGTGCTGTACAGAGTTTCTGCTTCAGGATCTGGAATGCAGATTCTTGTTTATCACCCCAATCGTATGTGGTGCCTTTATGAGTTAACGCGGTGAGTGGTTGGGCAATCTTCGAGAACCCTTCGATGAACCGTCGATAATAGCCAGCCAACCCGAGAAACTGTCGTACCTCGGTCGGAGTCTTGGGCGTAGCCCAGTTCTTGATAGCTGCTATCTTTGCCGGGTCAACGTGTATCCCATTCTCATTGACCACATGACCCAAGAAATGGACCTCCCGTATCCAGAAGTCGCACTTTGAAAATTTTGCATACAACTGTTCTCGTCTCAGCTCCAGAATCAGTCTAAGGTACTCTTCGTGTTCTTCCTTACTCCTTGAGTAAATAAGGATGTCATCGATAAAGACAATGACGAAATTGTCTAGGTAGGGTCTACACACTCGGTTCATTAAGTCCATGAAAACCGCTGGTGCGTTGGTCAGCCCGAATGGCATAACCAAGAACTCGTAGTGACCATACCTCTTTCTAAAAGCAGTCTTTGAAACGTCTTCTTCTCGAATCCTCAGTTGGTGATAATCCGATCTTAGGTCTATCTTTGAATAGTAACTCGACCCTTGTAGTTGGTCGAACAGATCATCGATACGCGGGAGGGGATAACGATTCTTAGTTGTCGCCTTGTTCAGTTCTCCGTAATCGATACACATGCGAAAAGTTCCGTCCTTCTTCTTGACAAATAGAACTGGGGCTCCCCACGGTGATGAGCTAGGTCTGATAAAACCTTTATCCAATAGTTCCTGCAGTTGTGTAGACAGCTCTTGCAGTTCCCTTGGAGCTAATCTGTACGGTGCCCTCACCATAGGGGCGGCTCCCGGAACCAAATCAATTTGGAATTTGACCTGGCGATGCGGTGGAAGACCGGGTAGGTCTTCAGGGAAAACCTCAGGATAATCGCGTACAACAAGGATGTCTTCAGTTTTCTTTTCATCGGGTTCTTTTTCAGTGACCATGGCTAGGAAAGCGGTATGACCCTTACGCAAACACTTTTGAGCTTTCATGTAGGAGATGATTCCAGAGACCATGCCACTCCTTTCGCCCTGGACCGATAAAATTTCACCACTAGGAAGTGGGATACGAACGATTTTCTCTCCACAAATGATCTCAGCTTGATTCTTGGATAGCCAGTCCATACCCACAACTACGTCGAAACTACCAAGTGTGACAGGCATCAGATCTATATCAATCTCATGACCACATAATCCTAGTCTGCACCCCTTGGCGATATGAGTTGCCTAAATGAGTTTTCCGTCGGCTAATTCTACAACATAACTAGGTTCCACGACAGCTAAGTTACATCTAAGAACCTAATGGAACTTGTTGGAAACATAACTCCTATCAGCTCCAGTATCAAATAGTATAGAAGCAAAACAACCATTCAGGGGAAACATACCAGTAACCACATTCTGGTCATCCCTTGCCTCGTCGGAACCGATCACGAATGCACGACCCTTAGCATTGCTCCCATTATTACCCTTGTTTCCGCCCTTCAGCTGTGGGCAATCCTTCCTGTAGTGGCCCTCCTTACCACACTCATAGCAGCCTCTAGTCACTCCACTCTGTCGTTGTTGCTGGGGTTGTTGTTGCTGAGTCATCAGTTCACCCTGGCAGTCTTTGGCTGCATGACCCATCTTTCCACATCTCTGACAACGGAGTCGGTCACATGGGCCATGATGATGGAAGTTGCACCGGTTACACCTAGGACTCTTGCCCGCGTAGCTGCTCGATCCTTGACCATAATTGTTGTTGCTGTTCTGGTTGTTGCTGTTCTGGTTGTTGTTGGTGAAGTTTCTTGATGGGTCAAACTTTTTGGTCGGTTGTTGCTTGGGGTTGTTGAAGCTTGAAGACTTGCTGTTGTTACCTTCCCATTTTATTTTGTGATCTGATGAACCAGAAGTAGCGCCACGTTTAGGCAAAGTGCCCTGTGCCACGGCCTGGTCGGTGAGTTTGTGAGCTAGTCGGATGGCCTGCTGAATGATGACAGGATCAGCAGCCATCACGCTAGCCTGGATCTGAGGGGCTAGACCATCAATGTATTATTCAATCCGCTTGTAGGCCGGAGTCACCATCTGAGGACATAATGCAGCCAACTCGTGCGAACGAGTCGTGTACTCCTCAATGTCTGAACCAATCATCTTTAAGTTCCAGAATTCTGCCTCCAGTTTCGCATCCGCTGGGGGTTCGAGGAAGTTTCGTGATAAAGTCCATAGATATCTGCTCCCACTTCCATACTGGATTTTCTGGCTGTTGGAGTAAACCAGACGGTCGTTGATACTCCACCTTAACCTTAGAACAGGTTAGGCATCTGCTTACGTGCGTGGCAATGTCAGCTTTCATATTCGGCCACCAGTAAAGAACTTTGAGATCGTGATACATTTTGTCTGAACCTGGGTGGATTGAGTACCGGGACTTGTGAGCTTCGTCCATCACCAGTTCTCGTAGACCTCCATACAAGGGAATCCATGTTCGATCCATGAAGTAGCGGATTTCGTCAGGCTTGGTTTCTAGTTGCTTCTCCATGCCTCGTAGCGATTCGGCTTTCAGGTTCTCGCCTTTTAACGCCTCAAGTTGAGCATTGCGAATCTGATCGGGTAAACCGGTGTGAATGGTGAGTTGCAATGCTCGAACTCGTCTTGGCTTGAGTGTTTCCATCCGACTTAGGGCGTCTGCTACTACATTGGCCTTGCCCGGATGATACTTGATCGTACAGTCATAGTCGTTTAACAACTCGACCCAACGACGTTGCCTCATATTTAGCTCTTTCTGTTCAAAGATGTGCTGGAGACTCTTGTGATCAGTGTAAATGGTGCACTTGGTACCGTACAAGTAGTGTCTCCATATCTTGAGTGCAAACACGACTGCTCCAAGCTCTAGGTCGTGTGTCGTGTAGTTTTTCTCATGTATCTTCAGTTGACGAGATGCATAGGCAATCACCTTATTGCGTTGCATTAGCACGCAACCGAGGCCTTGTATAGAAGTATCGCAGTAAACTACAAAATCATCTGTCCCTTCAGGCAGGGATAGAATCGGTGCTGTACAGAGTTTCTGCTTCAGGATCTGGAATGCAGATTCTTGTTTATCACCCCAATTGTACGTGGTGCCTTTATGAGTTAACGCGGTGAGTGGTTGGGCAATCTTCGAGAACCCTTCAATGAACCGTCGATAATAGCCAGCCAACCCGAGAAACTGTCGTACCTCGGTCGGAGTCTTGGGCGTAGCCCAGTTCTTGACAGCTGCTATCTTTGCCGGGTCAACGTGTATCCCATTCTCATTGACCACATGACCCAAGAAATGGACCTCCCGTATCCAGAAGTCGCACTTTGAAAATTTTGCATACAACTGTTCTCGTCTCAGCTCCAGAATCAGTCTAAGGTACTCTTCGTGTTCTTCCTTACTCCTTGAGTAAATAAGGATGTCATCGATAAAGACAATGACGAAATTGTCTAGGTAGGGTCTACACACTCGGTTCATTAAGTCCATGAAAACCGCTGGTGCGTTGGTCAGCCCGAATGGCATAACCAAGAACTCGTAGTGACCATACCTCTTTCTAAAAGCAGTCTTTGAAACGTCTTCTTCTCGAATCCTCAGTTGGTGATAATCCGATCTTAGGTCTATCTTTGAATAGTAACTCGACCCTTGTAGTTGGTCGAACAGATCATCGATACGCGGGAGGGGATAACGATTCTTAGTTGTCGCCTTGTTCAGTTCTCTGTAATCGATACACATGCGAAAAGTTCCGTCCTTCTTCTTGACAAACAGAACTGGGGCTCCCCACGGTGATGAGCTAGGTCTGATAAAACCTTTATCCAATAGTTCCTGCAGTTGTGTAGACAGCTCTTGCAGTTCCCTTGGAGCTAATCTGTACGGTGCCCTCGCCATAGGGGCGGCTCCCGGAACCAAATCAATTTGGAATTTGACATGGCGATGCGGTGGAAGACCGGGTAGGTCTTCAGGGAAAACCTCAGGATAATCACGTACAACAAGGATGTCTTCAGTTTTCTTTTCATCGGGTTCTTTTTCAGTGACCATGGCTAGGAAAGCGGTATGACCCTTACGCAAACACTTTTGAGCTTTCATGTAGGAGATGATTCCAGAGACCATGCCACTCCTTTCGCCCTGGACCGATAAAATTTCACCACTAGGAAGTGGGATACGAACGATTTTCTCTCCACAGATGATCTCAGCTTGATTCTTGGATAGCCAGTCCATACCCACAACTACGTCAAAACTACCAAGTGTGACAGGCATCAGATCTATATCAATCTCATGACCACATAATCCTAGTCTGCACCCCTTGGCGATATGAGTTGCCTAAATGAGTTTTCCGTCGGCTAATTCTACAACATAACTAGGTTCCACGACAGCTAAGGTTACATCTAAGAACCTAATGGAACTTGTTGGAAACATAACTCCTATCAGCTCCAGTATCAAATAGTATAGAAGCAAAACAACCATTCAGGGGAAACATACCAGTAACCACATTCTGGTCATCCCTTGCCTCGCCGGAACCGATCACGAATGCACGACCCTTAGCATTGCCCCTATTATTACCCTTGTTTCCGCCCTTCAGCTGTGGGCAATCCTTCCTGTAGTGGCCCTCCTTACCACACTCATAGCAGCCTCTAGTCACTCCACTCTGTCGTTGTTGCTGGGGTTGTTGTTGCTGAGTCATCAGTTCACCCTGGCAGTCTTTGGCTGCATGACCCATCTTTCCACATCTCTGACAACGGAGTCGGTCACATGGGCCATGATGATGGAAGTTGCACCGGTTACACCTAGGACTCTTGCCCGCGTAGCTGCTCGATCCTTGACCATAATTGTTGTTGCTGTTCTGGTTGTTGTTGGTGAAGTTTCTTGATGGGTCAAACTTTTTGGTCGGTTGTTGCTTGGGGTTGTTGAAGCTTGAAGACTTGCTGTTGTTACCTTCCCATTTTATTTTGTGATCTGATGAACCAGAAGTAGCGCCACGTTTAGGCAAAGTGCCCTGTGCCACGGCCTGGTCGGTGAGTTTGTGAGCTAGTCGGATGGCCTGCTGAATGATGACAGGATCAGCAGCCATCACGCTAGCCTGGATCTGAGGGGCTAGACCATCAATGTATTTTTCAATCCGCTTGTAGGCCGGAGTCACCATCTAAGGACATAATGCAGCCAACTCGTGCGAACGAGTCGTGTACTCCTCAATGTCTGAACCAATCATCTTTAAGTTCCAGAATTCTGCCTCCAGTTTCTGGACTTCGCTCCTGGGGCAGTACTCTTCTTTCATCAGAATCTTGAAGTCTTCCCATGGCATACCATTTGCAGTACCAAGTCCTAAGGTTTGGACTTGTGAATTCCACCATGTCAGGGCTGGTCCCTCTAATGTGCCGAAGGCGTACTTAACCCGATTTCCATCAGGACAGTTGCACATGGCAAACACTGACTCAAGTTTCTCTAGCCAGCGAAGCAGTGTGACAGCGCCCTCAGAGCCGCTGAAAGAATGAGGCTTGCAATCCATAAACATCTTGAAGGTACAGACTGTTGGACCTCCTTGGTTCAGATTCTGGTCGTTCTGGTCCTGATAGCGGGCCTGCTCATAAGCTGCAAGCGCATCGGCCATGCGCTCGTTGATGATAGCGTTCAGTTCGGCTTGAGTCAGGGTGATATTTCCTCGCCCACCTGGGCGTCCCTCTCTTCTTCCAGACATGACTTCTTCAAATTACAACACACATTAGTCAACAACCGGATAATAATTATTGACAATAATAAATGGTATCATGCTAGCAAGAACGAAGGGTTTGTTTGTATATCGTTAGTGTGGCTTTGTGTTGATTTCGAGGCCCCATGCCTCTATGTTTGGAATTGAGAATTTGTACCGACCGTATCCATCATCACCCAATAGAGTTGCCAGAGTTCTCATGCACGACAAATTACAATTACGTGTGCACCCATGATTCTAATTTGCTTTGCATGGTCACACATGGTTCCTCCTATTCGAGATAGCATACCTTGTCCAGTACCGAGTGTTATCAATGATAAAAGCATCAAAGATGTATTTGTTATACCAAGAGTCATATAACTAAGGTTGTACGAGAGATTCGGTTTAGGTAACAACGGGAATCAAGACAATTTGGCCTCTTTCCCTTCGATGTTCTAGGCGTTTGGATATCTAAGTCCGATTCTCTAAATCGACTTGAGTATCTTAGTTGTCCCTCATTTACTGCTCGGACTAGTGTAGAGGATAGGATATGTTAGGAATAATAACAAGTGTGAGAGAGTTGGAAGAGTGAGGTATTGTTCTTTTTGTTCGTCATCGTTATGCTTATAGCGTGCGTTAGAAATGAGTTTCGTGTTCTAATCATGGAAATGTTTGATTCAATTCGTCGTTGCTTTCACTCCACGAGTGAAGGATCAAGTGTAAGCGTTGGTTGTGAGCGAGCGGGATTCTCCGCCCCTCTGTCAGCCGGTAATGACACACATGTCATACCCATAGTGTTATGTTGCTCTGCAGTGTAATGTCAGTACACTAGAAGGTTGTTTGCACAACAGTGGTAACCATGTAAAGAGTGTCTGTGCAATACTAGTGTTGTGTCTAAGGCTATAGTCTAGATGCATTGGAATCCTAGTTCACTATAACCTGTGGCTCTGATACCAATCTGTCACACCCTCAATTTCCACGAACGGGGGTTTTACCGTTAGGCGTGTGACATACCAGGATCTCAGGCACAGTCATATCGAACGACACTATATGAGTTTTGAAATAAACATTTACTTCATTCACGCGAACATAAGCAGAGTTTATAATAGTGCGGAAGAATGTACAAAAGTTGTAAATCCATTACAATACTGTTACAATAGCCATGTTTAAACAAAATGTTCAATGCTGAAAATAAACTAGATGAATGCATGTCCTGAGTGTGATTCCTGTAGCGTGCATCATGAGCTTATGCGTTCCTGTGACCTGAGAAAACATGCTAAAATGTGTCAACATAAAGTTGGTGAGTTCACAGGTTTAATCAACAATAAATGTGTTCGTAAGCATTTCCGTGTCTTGCGTTTCAATGGTTTAGTACATAAAGCATATCGTTAGGTAGCTAGCCTATGTTCTTGTTACTTAGCGTTTCGAACCGAAGCTGACTGTTTACGTCCTATTTGTGTTTGTTGTATCCCGTCATGTCTCATCAGACCATGACAATGTGTTAGGTCAATCAAGCACCCGTTTGACCTCCAATCAAGCTAGCGCGACTAGCCCGGGCGGGGTTTGTTAGACCCAGTAGTACTACTCAAAATTACCTCGCTAATCCCATTACTAACGGTTCGAGTGTGTGAGGACATGTGTGTGTTTGCACTAACGTAACAAGCGATATCAATATTACTACAACCATTTATGTGAATGTAAATCTGTTTGCATGTTTTCTCCCCCAAAAGGAAAGAGAGGTAAAATAGGGGCCGTGAAACTCACAGGTGATGTAACCAGTATGTAGGATGTAAGCTTCCCAAGTGTTGTTTACGATGCGCTGTCAAACACCTATTGACAGTTGTGTTAAGCGTTAATGTTGTGTTTAGCGTTAATAGACATGTTTAGTTGGGTCGGGTCGCATGGGTTCGGTCGGGGGTGTCACACACACAAGCAGGCATACCCGTATCAGACTTCAGGTAGATCCCAAATGGGTAGTTGATATTTGTAAACAGTTAGGTTGTTTCAGGTTGAAAAGTATATGCTTGTTGATTGCGTTGACTTTAATCTTTGTGGTCATGAAATGACACTTTATTGATGTTAACTTATCGTCACACGATAGACACATCGCACACCAGAAGGATTCACTCAAAATGACTCAAATCGCATAACAAGGCTAGACGCACGACTGGACACTTCATTCGCACGAATGGGCCTTCAATCGTACAAATCAACTTCCCTCGTACGATTGAACCCTCATTCATGCGACTCAGCCTTCAGTCGTACCACACATCACCCATTCACCAGAATCAATAACCAATCGCACGAATGAACCTTCATTCGTGCGGTTGGACCTTCAGTCGGGTGATACTCAGTCTCACCCACTCATTTGGTTGACTCAGTCGCACACATTCTCAGTCGCGTGCATTCATTCGCACGTCTCACCCCAGTCGCCCCGATCAATCGCGCGAAGGACCCAGTCGCATAACTCAGTCGCGCGGTTGGCCCAGTCGTGGATTGCAGCAGGTCGCGACTACAGGGTGGGTCGAACAGCCTTCGGCTGTTCCGTGCTCGGTTTTCTCAAAATCAGGACTTCCAGAAACACTCTCCTAACATGTCTAAGTGAAATGCACACGCTGATCGACCTTACACGCACCCCCACGACCACATGCATTCGGGTTGAACCCGAACACCCAAACCCCATATTTGCAGCAGTGAAACGAGCATTAAAACGGATGAACGAGGTCGCCTACCTGCTGGGAACGTGATTTCTCAGCTGTAGTGTGGTCTAATCCGACAAAAACGAGCTCAATCGGGTGGGATTTGGTGCTAGGACGAACAATCGGAGGAGAAGAGAGCGTAAGAGAGAAAGAGCAGAATGTGAGTTGTTTGGGCTGGTGGATGGGTATTTATACCCAGCCCCAGTTTGGCAATTGTCAGGTTTGGTCCCTGTACTTAGGTACCGAGTTCCCGAATTTGTTTCGGTTTATAACGACGTAGATGAGCGAGCTCTATTAATTAATAGGATTCCTTAGGTAATCTCGTTTATGTGAATCCACTACAAACACCCGCGTTAGTATTTATCATAATTTGTTTAACGATGTCGGTGGCGGTGTTTGTATACGTTTCGAGTGTTAGCGAGTACGGGTCAATGTTAACGACAACGGTTTGAATAATGTTAATCTGAAATCACGGGGTGTCACAGGAGGCAAACATAACACAGTCAGCTTCAATTGTGTAATCACTATGTATTAATATCTATTTGTTAATGGACTAGCTATCTATTACAATGCACATGCTTATTTATACACTATTGATAAACTGTTATATTTATACGCAAACTCTTGAACTCACCAACCATGTGTTGACTTTTTAGTACGCTATTCTCAGGTCGTTAATCTCGACTGCTGATAGGAGCACTACACGAGTCAGCATGTATTTTAGAGATTTAAACTTCAAACATAATTACTCGTATTTTATTTATGGTTTAAAATACTTGGTTGGCACTTGTTTTGCCATATGGTACTTTCACATGTTTTGGGTTGTTTTATTTACTTTACGCTTCCGCATGACTTTTAAAGTTTGAACTCTGGTTTGGTTTACGTTAAAGTAGCATATAGAGTCGTTTCGAGTAACTATTGACTGTGATCCTGTTTTGTTCACACGCCTCGCGGTAAAACTTCGCACGTGGATTTTGAGGGTGTGACATATGTACATATATATATGTTTATGTATATACATATGTATATGTATTTATATATATATATATATATGTATATGTATATACATATATATATACATATATATATGTGTGTGTGTATATGTGTATATGCATATACATACATACATACATATATATATATATATGTATATATATATGTATATATATATATATGTATATATATGTGTATATATATATATATATATTAACCACTGATTGTTTTGATTAATGGTTATGATTAAACAAGATCAAAAACGTAAACTAAAATATCATTTAAGTGGGCCAGGGGTTTTAGATCAATTGGTTTGGGATGAGCCACCCTATGGCTTTCCGAAGTGTAGGTCATGAGTTCGATTATCACTTGATATAATTTGCTTCATATATGGCAGGTGTTTTACCACAATGTGCATTTGGGTGGTTGGCCAGCGAGGTCACAAGCGTTGTCTGTGTTTGTGGGCGTGAGTGACCTTTCGCCAGTGGGTTTACTCATTTGACTATGCTTAAAAATTATTCGCTGGCCTTTCAAAAAAAATACATCATTTAATGAATTCATATTAGATAAAATGGTATAATAATAATGTATAACTTATTTTTCTCTCCAATTAGTTTAAGAATAATTAATTATCTTTTGTCTCTTCTAGGGCGATAAAATGTTGGTTCGATTCGATTTCTATATACCACCGAAACTGATAACTGAAGTTTGGTTTCTAAGAAATTCACCACCGAAACCGATAACCGAATATTGGTTCGGTTATTTCGGATATCATGTTGGTTTTCGGTTCGGTTTCGGTTATTTTTGGTTAATAACCAACTCAACACTTGGGTGGATAATTAAAAATAGAGAGCCAGTCAATTTTTATTTTAATATTTTTTTACCTAATAGGCTAAAAAATCCGATATTAGGAGCTTTTATGCACTGAGTGCAATGAGTGTTCATTTTATAGATGAGTTATACCTCATAGTACTTAGACAACATCAATGTGGGATGAAGAAGAGATTAAATTGCGCATTGTTTCTAATACATTAGATGGTCATTAATGTTGATGTCTTTGCTTATTGTTCGTGTCGGGGTTTTATAACGATATATTTTCATATTAGAGGGCTCCAAAATGGAGAGTGTTTATGGATGCAAACACTCGTATACCCCATCAAAATAACTGTCAGTAGCTGCAAACAATCGTGTATCACTCCATTAACGCAAGAGGCAACCGCCTACACCCGACGGAACCCTCACAAACCTCGTCTCTACTGGGACTTCTTCCTTATAAATTTGAACAAGGGTAAAAGCAAAAAAATAGAAAATGTTTGTGGCCAAAATAAGACCATAATAAACCCACTATTCATTTCACTAGCAAATTTAATATTACATAAGGGCTTGAAAACAGAGGGTCTTTATTGCTACAAACACTCGTATACCCCGTCAAAACAACTGTTAGTGGCTGTGAACAATTCTGTGCCACACCGTTAACCCAAGAGCAACCGCCTACACCTAACGAAACCCTCACAAACCCCGTCTCTCCTAGGACTTCTTCCTTATAAACCTGAACAAAGGTAAAAACAAAAAATAAAAAAGATTTGTGGCCAAAATAAAACCATAATAAACCCACTCCGTTAACGCAAGAGGCAACCACCTACACCCGACGGAACCCTCACAAACCTCGTCTCTCCTGGGACTTCTTCCTTATAAATCTGAACAAGGGTAAAAACAAAAAAATAGAAAATGTTTGTGGTTAAAATAAGACCATAATAAACCCACTATTCATTTCACTAGAAAATTTAATATTACATAATGGCTCGAAAACGGAGGGTCTTTACGGCTGCAAACACTCGTATACCTCGTCAAAACAACTGTTAGTGGTTGCAAACAATTGTGTGCCACACCGTTAACCCAAGAGCAACCGTGCCACACCGTTAACCCAAGAGCAACCGCCTACATCTAACGAAACCCTTACAAACCCCGTCTCTCCTAGGACTTCTTCCTTATAAACCTGAGCAAAGGTAAAAACAAAAAAATAAAAAAGATTTGTGGCCAAAATAAAACCATAATAAACCCACTATTCATTTCACTTGCAAATTTAATATTATGTAATAATTGTAGATTGCAAGATCTCTATCATATATTTTTACTAGCTTTCACATGATACTAGTCTCTTAAATATAAACCAAGTAGTGACCCATGTAAGCTGAAATTTGATATGCAATCCCAGTGATAGATTCACAGCAGAAAACGAAAATGAGTGTTTTAAACTAAAATGGGTTTAAAAAATGTGTAGAGAAGTTGTACTAAAACAGTTTAAAGGCATAAAGAAACATGCATATAACTCTAAAATACATGATAATATTTGCTAAACAATTACAAATTTTAACAATTACATGAGTTCGGTTCGGTTATGGAAAACATAGAAACCATAACCAAACGTATCCGGTTTTCGATTATCAGTTTTTCAGTTTATGGTTTTTTCGGTCATTTTCTTTTCAGTTATCGGTTTGGTGTTCGGTTGCGGTTCAGTTTTTCTCACCCCTAGACTCTCTTCCCTCTCCTCTCTCGCCCCTACAGACAATTATGGATGATGGGATCTCAGATCTAGTTTGATCAATTAGATTTGATTCGCAGCGGAATAGTATAAGAATTAGACGAAATTCAAGCAAGAACACAAATGATATTTCAATGAAACAGTACGGTTATAGAGAGAGAAAGTATTTATGCAAAAAGGAATGTTTTCATTCAACACACGCTTCAACCCGATACAATTAGGTCATCTTTTCTTTTATAGGAAAAGATGACGTCAGCTGATGTCACTTGATAGTGACATCTAACCGTTATACAAAAACTACTGAAAATAAACAAAACTACTGAAGATGTCTACAACAGCTGACATCTTCTTACAATAAAAGTTAAGTGTAAACTAATACTATAACTACTGAAACTACAACGTCTGAAGAACAGGCTCTTCAGACGTTTTACATTAAGTAAACTGCTGAAAACAAACTACTGAAACTATAAAAGAAAACTACTGAAATAAAACCATCACAACTACTGAAGAGAACTACTTCAGCTGTTGTGACAACCTCTGAAGACTTGATCTTCAGACTTTATCTTCAGAAGATACTTCAAACTTTGTCTTCATTACATGATCTTCAGTTGATGTCTTCAGTACAAGTCTTCAGCCTTTGTCTTCAGATGATGCAGTCTTCTTCAGTTGTTATGATTTCTATGGGACTTAAAGGTTTTTCTGATCTGGCTCATTGGTTCTTTTGGTCTAACAAACTCCCCCAGAACCAATGCAGCCAAAACCTTTAAGATTATTTGAGTCCCACTTATTAGGCAGAAAAGTTGTCTTTTTCTTCTGTATCAGCTCAGAAATAACCAATATAAGCACATGCCTGGGAAGAGGTTTCAGTAGATCTGATTAGCAAAGGATGGATGGGAACTCTGTCTTGGGGAACTGGACACAGAGTTATTACCCCATCCATGAAACCTACTTCCCTACAATGAGTCTGTAAGACTCTCACATAGGCCTCCAAGAAGACAATTTGTTCTTCTTGTGTGAGTTCTTCAGCTCCTCCTTCAAAAAAGAACTCAGGCCCATAATACTCAGATAGATATCTGACCTATTTTCCATTTCTTAACTCCACAGTTGTTATTTCTCTGTAAGCAAATTCATCAGGGTGATTACCCTCTAGTAACAACTGGAGCTCATTATGTCTAACTTCTTCAAGCCTCTTATAAATTAACCCCTTTTTCACCATTTTGTTTTCTAACAACTTTTGTGGGGGAAGATTAGCTTTATAGGCTCTCTTGAAGTCTTCTAGGATTTCCCAGGGTGATACTACAATGGCCAGCATGATCACTACATCTATAATCTTCTTCACTTGGCCATTGTATCTATGTGGAATGTTCTTCTTGTGAATTCTATGACTCACCCTGGGATCTGGCCAGATTCTTACTCTCTCCTTCTGATATTGAAAAGTGAACCTGAGAGCATATAACCTCTGAGCATGTTTCCTCATTGATAGAATTGATGAAGTGTGAAGAAAATCTTTGTCAACCAAACTCAACAACTGCTCATCATGTAGTTTGTGCATTTGCTCTTCTTCAAGTTTTACTTTCACAGTTTACATCTGGATGGCAGGAGTAATTGTTTTTGGTTGACTCTTGGCCTTTGGCAATTTAATAACAGCTGAAATGGGCAGCCTGTCCTCCTCCTCATCATCATCTTCTTCTTCTTCTTGAAGCCTCAACACCCTTCTCTTCCTCTTGGGTGCATCATCGGCAGTTTGAGTTAGTTTCTTGGGTAAAGGAGTTGGTTTTGTGGTTGTGATATTGGTTGTTTTGGTGTGGAAGATTGGACAGGCTGTTCTAGCATTTTGGTTGCAAGTGAGGCTTTAGAGTACTTTGCTAGATCAGTCCTCTTCTCAGCACCAGCTTCACTGAGGGCTTCAATGATTAATCCCTTTGTAAATACCTCAGACGAACAGATTTGGTTGGTTATCTCCAAAATACTATCCCTGGTCCATGACTTCACTTTAATAACAGATCTCCCCAAATACTTTGCTATGAACCTAACCATAGCTTCCAGCCTTTCCCTTTCATTTTCACTGTAACCAGCCCATCTATACTCTATCTCTTGTATCGCTAGCCTTCTGATCTCAGAATCAAGCTTAGCTGTATCAAATCCTTGTCTGAATAGCTGATCAATGATTTTATCCATTGATCTGCTATGATGCTCATCAGCTTCATTGATCATGTCATCCAACTTTTTCTCAGAAGACTTCTCATCACCTTTCCTCTTATTATATGTGACATGAAAGTCTTTTTCTTTTTCCTTCTCCTTCTCCTTTTCTTTTTCAATCACCTCATCCTTTTCTTTTTCTTCTTCTTTCTCCTTTTCTTGTTCTTTCTCTTTCTCTTGTTCTTCTTCAACTCTCTTCCTTTTAGCTGCTTTCACTGACTTAGACTCCCCCTTTTTGGTTGCATTTTGTTCAGGGGTTTGAATGTCAGAAAGCCTTTTAGAAACTGCATCATCAACAAGGGTTTGTATATTTGAGGAGAGCCTCTCATCAAGGGCGTGATGCAGTATGTCAGTGATGATGGGAGTGATGAGAGGCAGGGAAGATTTAAAAACAGCAACCATTTGCTCAGAGGGGTTCTGTCCCTGAGAAATGGTGCCAGAAGAAGAGGCTGGTGGTTGATTTATTGGGAGTGGCTCAGTGTTTGGGAGACCTTCAGAAGAAGGTTCCATCTGTGGGTGAATTTGGGCAGATGGTCTTGAGTCTTGAGACATTTTGGCAAGTTGTTCTTGTAGTCTACTTACCTCAGCCTCAAGAATAGTATTATGGGCTAGAACATCAAAGAAAAAGCCCAGGTCATCATCAGTGGGTGCTGAATCATTTGACCTCCTGATTTCATCAGGATGAACATATGCTGAGTGTGGATCAGTATTCACATGTGCCCCTTGATCTTGGTACTGGGGACTTCCTGCCTCAGGATTTTGTCCTTCATCAGCAATTGCCTCTGGTGAGGTCTTAGAGATGTTACCAACTTCAGCCTGTTCATGTGCTAAAATAGGAGAAGGGGCAGCCTCACCAGATGTTCTAATCTCCTCCTCCATACGGGGAGATTGAACTGTGTAATCCCTATGCTGTGGGCTATCAGCAACACTTGAATCCTCCCCCTCAATGGTTGAGGTTTTCCCAGTAGTAATAGGTGCCTGGGGAGAGAGTGGAGTGTTGAGCTGAGTCAGCACTTCTACAATTATAAATGTTAGGCTTTGTGGGGCGGTTGCAGTGGGAGATAGGTGTGAAGCAGATTGCACCTGGAGAGAGTGGTGCTCTTCAATGGCAACCTTCTCAAATGAGAGAGGTTCCAGTAATGCGGTATCCCCTGAAATGGTTGCTTCAGGATCCTTTTGAGAGGATTCCTGAGTGGCTGTGGTTGGTGGAGTCGTTAGAACTACTGGTGGATTACTACCAGTAGTTTCTTCCTGCCTTGGTGCTGCAGGGGCATCCTCAGGGGACTCAACTCCCTGAGTAGCCTTTTTGGGCTTTTGAGATTTTGGCTTGGTGGGGACTTTGGGTTTGGAGGATGAGGCTGTGGGTTCCCGCTGCTTGGGTTTTAGCAGCTTGGCAGCCTCTTTCAGTTGTGTGTTTGAGTTGTGCCTGGAGTATACTTCAGGCAATACTGCCACAGCAGGGACTCCTAGGCCAACAAGGCCCTCAGCTTTTAATTGATTTTCGATAATGGCCATAAGAAACCTTGGATATAATATCCATCTGTTAGCCACAGGTTTCAAAGCCATTTCTTTTAATTCTAAAAATATAATTTCAGAAAAATTTAAGCTTTGGCGTTCAAGGATAGAATACAATACCTGTTTCCACTTGGAATACATTTGATCCCATGAGGAGGTCTTGGGGGCAAGGCAGACATTGACCATGTGAAAGATAAGGCGTTTAGGGTCATGGAAGTGCTTCTTCAAGATTGTGGTAGCACTTAGGTTACCTTCATATCCATGATGGGCAAAAGATAAATCGGTTATACCCTTAGGATATTCGGTGACGAAGGTGGCATCATTCAGATTTAGGGTTTGCCGAAGAATGTCAGAAGTGACGACCACCTTCTTCTGGTTGACAAACGACTGGAGAGTGATCTCGGCATCAGTCTCACCAGTTGTAAGGGTGACGTTTGTCCAGAATTGTTGTAGGGATTCGGCGTATATGGTGGGATTCAAAAGAAAGGCCGTTTGGTATGGGGATTCAACTATCAAATCGATGGCGGCATCAAACTTATGCCAGAAAGCTGATTTGGTGAGGTAGGCTACACAGTTATGGCGTTGTTTGAGTTGCATGGTCGCCATTAATGCAGGAGGGAAGGTCTGAGAATTTTGAATGATAACGGTTAGGAAATGTAAAGTTTTGAGGTTTAGGGTTTGGTATTTATAGATTATAAAATGGCTGATGGGAAACAACCGAAGGTTTTGGTGTTGGTCATCAGTTGTTGGAAACGACTGAGAACATGGTTTTAACATTCAGATGTTGTAAACAACTGAAGACTTGGTGTTACTCATCAGTAGTTGGAAACTACTGAAGACTTGGTTTTGTCTTCAGTTGTTTTGAAATGAAACAGCAGTTGTTTAAAACAGCTGAAGAGTAAGTTACTCATCAGTTGTTGTCGTCAATTCACATATTTCACTTGTTTCATTCTGACCTCAACATTTACTCATCAGACTTTGTCTGATTTTCAGGCGTTTCATTGGTCATTAGTTCTTTGGAATATTTATTCATCAGCTCTTCTGAACATTTGTGCAGTAGATCTTTTTGAAATAAATATTCTTTTGAACTTGTGAACAAATATTGTCTTCAGTAGTTATGTGCAGGGTTACACATCAGTACTTTTGGACAAATTTGTTTTTCAGTACTTATTGGGTAAAAATAGGGATCAGTACTTATAGCCACATCAGTAGTTGTAACTATATCAGTTCTTTTCAACAAATAATGTACTTCAGTACTTGTAAGTATTTTAGTCTTCAGTCTTTATAACACTTCAGTAGTTATGAAAAATGCTGAAGACAAAATAACTCATCAGTACTTATTTTTGACTTATGTATACTAATGCTCATCAGTACTTGTGATCTGAGAGCATCAGTATTAGTCAATTTATTCCAGCTACAGCATACCAAGCCTTAGCACCAGATTTTGAAAAGTTGCACTGTCAAAGGCTTAGTAAATATATCTGCAAGCTCATCAGCACTAGGAACAAACTTTGGATCAATCAGACCTTTTTCATAACAATCCCTAATAAAATGATGTCTGATCTCAATGTGTTTGGTCCTGGAATGCTGGACTGGATTCTTAACAATACAAAGAGCTGAATCACTGTCCCTCAGTAATGGAGTCTTAGTCTCTGTAATGCCATAATCCAGTAATTGATTCTGAAGCCAGACTACCTGAGATGTACAACTTGCAGTAGCAATGTACTCTGCTTCAGCAGTGGATGTAGCAACTGAAGTTTGTTTCTTACTCTACCAAGAAACTAAACAGTTGCCTAGAAATTGGCATCCATCAGAAGTTGATTTTCTGGTTACTTTACACCCTGCATAGTCACTACCAGAGAAAGCAACCAATTTGCAAGAGTGCCTAGTGGAATACCAAAGTCCTAGAGATTGAGTTCCTTGCAAATATCTAAAGATCCTTTTGACTGCAATCAAATGGGATTCTTTAGGTGCAGCTTGAAATCTAGTACAGACACAAGTTGCAAACATAATGTCTGGTCTAGAAGCTGTGAGGTACATCAAGGAACCAATCATAAATCTGTAAAGGGTTTCATCAACTGCTTTAGCTTTCTGATCAACATCCAGTTGTATGGTGGTGCTCATAGGAGTAGAACAGGGCTTACAGTGTTGTAAATCAAACTTGTGCAAAAGATCTTTTGTATATTTTGACTGATGAATGAAAGTTCCATCAGTTCTTTGTTTGATTTGCAAACCCAGAAAGAACTGTAATTCTCCCACGGCACTCATTTCAATCTTTTGTTGCATTAATTTTGTAAATGCATCACACAACTGTGGATTAGAGGATGCAAAAATGATGTCATCTACATAAATTTGAACAAGTAGCTTATGTTGTCGTACTTTCTTTATGAATAAAGTTTTATCTATGGAGCCTCTAGTGAAATTATTTTGAAGAAGAAAATTAGACAATGTTTCATACCAGGCTCTAGGAGTTTGTTTTAACCCATATAAAGCCTTATCAAGCTTATACACCCAATCTAGATGCTTATTATCCTCAAAACCTGGTGGTTGACACACATAAACTCTTCTTTTATTTTACCATATAAAAATACACTTTTGACATCCATTTGAAAAACTTTAAGATTGTGGAAAGCAGCATAAGCTAAAAACAATCTGATTCCCCCCAGTCTGGCTACAGGGGCAAAGGTTTCATCATAATCAATACCTTCTTCTTGTGCAAACCCATGGACAACCAGTCTGGCCTTGTTCTTGACAATTTGACCTTTTTCATCAGTTTTATTCCTAAACATCCATTTAGTGCCTATTGCATACTTACCTTGGGGTAGAGGAACCAGCTCCCACACTTGCTGGTTTTTAAACTGAAGAAGTTCAAGTTGTATGGCTTCAACCCATCCATTGTCTCTTAATGCAACATGATAATTCTTTGGCTCTTGTTGACTGATGAAGAGAGCATAGAAGCAGAAATTGGACAATTGACATCTGGTTGAAACTCCAGCATTGATATCACCAATGATTTGAGACATTGGGTGATTCTTCAGCTCTTGATAAACAATAAGATCTGTGCAAGTGTTAGCAGGAGATTTAGCAGTAGCAGATGTTGATACAGACTCTTGAAACCATAAAGGAGATGGCAATTCAAATGAAGTAGATGATGCAGAGATCTCATCAGTATTTGTTGTGGATGGAGCTGGTGAAGCTCTAAGAGCATCAGGTTTAAATGACTCAGGTAGTTGAGTACTAAACTTGAAAATGTGAGTACTAGCATCATCATCATCAGCACCACCAGGTGGAGAACTGTGTTCAGGAACTGCAACAGCTGGAGATTGATAAGGAACATATTGCAGTATGTCCAAATCAAATAGCTCCACAGGGTTTTGATAAATTTTGTCTTTTGGAGATTCATTAAACTTCACATGCAAGGTCTCTTCCACTGTCTTTGTTCTGCAGTTGAAAACTCTGTATGCCTTGCAAGTAGATGAATATCCAACAAAGTACCCTGGATCCACCTTTGATTCAAATTTCTGAAGTGGATTACTTGTGTTAAGAATGTAATAGGGACACCCAAATGCTCTAAAGAATGAAAATCAGAGGGGCCAAATGATGTAACACTTCATAAGGAGTCTTCATTAGCCTCTGATTTACTAAGACTCTATTTTGCACATAGCAAGTTGTGTTGACAGCTTCAGCCCAAAAGGTCAATGGCAAACCTGAATCAACCAACATTGACCTAGCAGCTTCAATAAGTGTCCTGTTCTTTCTTTCCACCACTCTATTTTGTTCAGGAGTTCTTGGAATGCTATACTGCCTCTTGATTCCCTTGGACAAGTAGAATTCATCAAGTATGTGATTTCTAAATTTTGTGCCATTATCACTCCTCACACACTTGACTGGAAGGGAATACTGTTTTTCAACATACAACACAAAGTTTATAATGGCTTGTGCAGCTTCATCTTTTGATTGCAAGAAGAAAGTTCATACAAATCTGGAGTAATCATCCACAATTACCAGACAGTATTTCTTCTTTGCCATGCTCATCACTCATACAGGACCAAAAAGGTCCATATGTAGTAATTACAAGCATGAAGTGGACTTTGGCTCTTCTATTGAAGAAAAAGATACTTTGTGTTTCTTCCCTTTTAAACAAGCATAACAGTTGTCATCACATTTGAACTCCTTCATTGGCAGTCCTCTTACTAAACCATGATGGATCAGCTGGTTCATGTTTTTAAGATTCACATGACCAAGCCTTCTGTGCCATAGTTTAGATTCCTGAGGAGAGGCCTTGGAGAACAGGCAAGGATGGCCTTTTAGATTGATTTTCTTTGACAAATCCAAGGCATATACTCTTCCTATCCTGTTAGCCTTCAGGAGAGTATGATCATCAAATACCTTGTCAATCAGACTCAGAACTTTGGAAGACAGAATCCTGCAGTTTTGACTAGTGAAAAGGGCAACATGGCCTTTATCACACATCTGACTGACACTCAAGAGATTGTACTTGAGTTTCTCCACATGGTTGACATCATCAAACCTTATTTCACCATTGGAAACAATGCCTTTGCCAATGTTGTAACCCTTAGCATCATTACCAAAAGAAACAAACCCCTTCTTTCCTTGAGAATAGTCATTAAGAAGAGAGCGGCTCCCTGTCATATGCATGGATCCTCCACTGTCCACATACCAGATGCTTCTTTGGCATGCTGAAGAACCCTGCATTCATCACAAGAAACTGGTTAGCTTTTGAGACCCAAACCATTTTGGTTTTGGGTCTATTCTCATCAACAGATTTTACACTAACTGGTTTTTCATGAGTAACAACTTATGGTGGTGGAGATGGTGCAGAATAGGATTCCTTTGATTTCGACTTGGGTTTCCTTTTCTGTGGTTTAATCACATGAACATCTATTTGGTTGACTCTCCCCAATAGATGTTGAACCATCATAACAAGTTATTTCTGATTGTTTGCTAAAGCCTTCAGTTAATCAGACACATCAGTTCTTGACTTTGATGGATTCCTGTGTTACACCATTTTCCTTTAAACACCCTCAGCTGTTTCCTGATTAACCCCTTCCTTTTTTGGATTTCTTTAAGGATTTTAGGGTTTCAGGTTGAGATGCCGCTGGTACAAACTTGGTTTCAAACTCATTTTTCATTTTGTTAATTTTCTTTTTAATGTTCTTATCTTTGTTGAGTTTTGAACCCTTTCTGTACCAGTAGTCATCAGTGAGATGATTGAATAAGCCACATATTTCACATGGCTTTTTCTTCATCTTCAGTTGTTCAACTGCTGAAGAAGATGAAACTACTGAAGATTTGTTCCTCAGTACTTTCTTCCTTTTAGTACTTATGTTAAGTACTGATGAAGTCTTAACTACTGAAGATTTGTTCTTCAGTAGTTTTCTATCAGTACTTATGGAACTCCTGATAGACTCTTTAGCAGTTTTCAAACCCTTTTTGATTTCAGTGCTTTGGGTTTGTTCTTCAGGTGTTGTGACTTGTCCTTCAGTACTTTGAGTACTTTGTGAGGCAAGACCTGAAATGATCAACTCTTTCCTAATCATCTGTGTTGGACCAAAAGAACCAATGAGCCAAGATCAGGAAAACCTCTAAGTCCCACATACCACTGCAACAACTGCTGAAGACTCCCATCAGCTGTTCTGACAAAGTCTGAAGAATCAAAGTCTGAAGATCAAAGAAGTGAAGTGCAACAGCTGAAGGATCTAAAGTACTGAAGATAAGTACTGAAGTCTGAAGTACTGAAACATACAAGTACTGAAGACTTCAAGTACTGAAGACAAGTGCTGAAGACCAAAGTTGAAGAACTGAAGAACTGAAGATCATCTATTGACGCACAAAGTCTGAAGACAAAGACTGAAGACAACAGCTGATGACATCTACTGAAGTCATCAGCTGATACATCATCTGAAGCCTAAGTCTGAAGAACCAAGTGCTGAAGATTCAGAGTTTATCACAACAGCTGAAGAAGTCTTCTTCCGTTGTTGTGATGATTTTTCCTTTCAGTAGTTTTGTATTTAGTTTCAGTAGTTTGTACAACAACTGAAGAGCTTGTTCTTCAGCTGTTATAGTATCAGTAGTTATAAACGACTGAAGAGTTTGTTCTTCAGTCGTTGTAGGCTTTTCAGTAGTTTACTTTTGTCAGTACTTGTAATAGTTAGAACATTTTTGTAAGAAGATGTCAGCTGTTGACATCTTCAGTAGTTTTATGTTCTATCAGTTGTAACTTTAATAATCGGTTGATGTGACTACAAGTCACATCATCACCCATCCTTTTGCTGCCTATAAAAGGATGGTGAACCATGCTGTATTAGGTTCCGAAACGTGTTGAGTAATAGAAATCTTATTTTTCGTAGAACTCTCTTTCTCTCTCTATGATTGTGCTTTTACATGCAAAATACTTTGTGTTCTTGCTTTAAGTGCTATTGCTAAATCCGCTGCAAATATAATCTGATTGATCAAACTAGAGGCTGAGATCCTGTCAAATGGTATCAGAGCAGGTTAATCATTGATCGATTTCACTATTGATCATTTGAAACTGCTCTTTTGATCTCTACGTTTGATCGAATTAGCAATTTGCAAGAATTAGCCATAGAGAGTGAGTTTCTGCTGTTTCTGACCAAAATCTTGAGGTTCTCTGGTGGTTTTGAGCTACATTTGTTTTGCTTAAACTTGTTTTTGACTAAAACCTGAGATGTTAACACCAACTAACGATCCTCACAATACTGGTTCCTCAACCAAGCCTCCGATGCTTGTGAGGAACGAGTATAACATATGGCAAAGATGTATGCTTCACCACTTGTCTGTCAACAGTGCTGGTTGTTGGAAGTCAGTGGTGCATGGACCATACAAGCCTATGGTGAGCGTCCCTGAATCTAATGAACAGGTTCCGAAGAAACCTGAACAATATTCGGATGAAGATCTGAAGCTGTTCGAAATTAATGCTAGAGCCCATGGAATTTTAGCCATGGCTATTCCTAACGAGATTTATTCAGGGCTCTTGCATCATGAGACTGCTCATGACCTATGTGTTGCTCTAAAGGAACAATTTGGAGGAACTGATTCGGTCTTAGCAAACAATAGGGAAATCCTCGCCAAACAATATGAGACATTCTCATATAGAAAGGGTGGGACTCTGACCCAGCAGTTTGAGCGGTTCTCTTGTTTGATTTCTGAGCTGAAGATGGTCAAACAAGAGTACTCCAATAGCCAGATGAACAACAGGTTCCTCAGATCATTGCCTGAGAGATGGGACACTTATACCATTGTCCTACGTTCCAGTGCTGATCTGGAAACTCTATCTCTCACCCAACTTCATGGGAAACTGCTCACATTTGAGAGAGAGATAGAGCAAAAGAGGAAGTTGTCCACTTCTGGCAAGCTCGCTGATGACTTTGTTAAAGGTAATGCTGCCTTGATAAGTCAGGAGTCAGAATATGCTGCATCAGAAAGTTCTTATGATGAGCATATTGATTTCTCTACCAACTCAGAACAAGCTTTTGTTCGTGTTAGTAGTTTAGGAGGTAGTGGTGACAACTTGTGTTTTCTGATGGAGGACTTGAAGGGCATTCCAGATGATGATCTGGAAGAGATGGATATTTTGAACCAAATGGCAATGATAAATATCCGTTCTTAAAAGTTCTATAAGAGAACTGGTAGGAAATTCCCTGGACTCTCTGGCAAAACCAAAGTTGGTTTTGACAAGAGCAAGTTGAGGTGTCACAAGTGCCAAAGGCTTGGACACTTTGCTAGGGAGTGTAGATCATCTGGATCTAACTCCTCTGCACCCTTTGTGACTTTTCCCAGCAATAGCTCACAGCACAGAAGGCAACACTCCTCCAGTTCTGGCCATCCATCACAAGCACAGGCACCACCTGCTTATTTTGTGTCTCAGGGTCATATACCATATCCTTACCCATGTTACTATGTGCCTCAGCCTAGTCAGACTCAAGCACCCTCGGCTCAACCACCTCATGCTCTTCCTGAGCCTCAATCTTCCCAATCTCATCATCACACACAACCTCAACAACACAGCTTCTTCACCCCAAGTGTTGTTGACTGGAGTAGTCTACCAGATGATCTATCTGGTCAGGAACAACTACTCCAAGGTGCTGGTCAACATGGTGGTGACCAACCTTTTGGAAATCTTGCTCTGATGGCCCTTGATTCTGCTGAGGGGTCATCATCCAATGCCTCATCGCAGGTATCCACTGAGGCTAAAGCCAAGCTTTGTTCTGAATCATGCATAGCAGCATTTGCTTCTATTAGAGAAGCAAATGCAGCTTTAATAGATAAAAATCTTGAGCTAGAGCACACTATTTCCAAAAGAAAAGCTGATTTTGAGGCTACACTAAAAGAGAAAAATAATGAGATTTACAAGCTTAAATACCAAATCATAGATGATAAAGCTAGGGAAGATGTACTCTAGAGAAGTACAGAGGCCTCAAGGAAACTCTTGCAACCACCCAAGTTGAGTGTGATCGATGGGTGCAATCATGCAAGGGTTTTGAAATGCTTCTTAGTAAGCAATCAGCTTCCAATGTGAAGTTTGGCATGGGTTATAATCACACTGCTCCTCCTACAGATTTCACTTCAAGAGCAGAAGTTGAATCTGATGGGGAGAGCAATAACCAATCCTTCTCATCATGTGACCTACTATCTTCTGATTCAGCATCATCAGAGATAGAAGTCAGCATTAACTCCTGCCAAAACCAATCAGCTGATGCTACAACAGCTGATGGTTCAAATGCTGACTGTCACATGACCAAAAGGCTGATCAACTCAGGTGTTGTCACTAGAAGTACTGAAGGTACTGGAGAGCAAGTGACAACATCTGAAGTTCAAACCTCAACTACTGTTAGCACTAAAGAGAAGAAAACTAACAGTAAGAAAGGTTTGAAGACAGCTAAAGAGGATATCAGGAAAGCAGGCACTAGGAAGAAAACTGCTAGTACTTATAGCAAACAGCTGAAGAACAAGTCTTCAGCAGTTTCATCCTCTTCAGCTGATGATTAGCATAAGATGAAGAAGAAGCCATGTGAGATATGTGGCTTTTTCAATCATGTTACTGATGATTGCTGGTACAAAAGGGGTTCCAAACTCAAACAGAAGGAGAAAATCAATGAGGACATCAATAAAATGAAGAATGAGTTTGAAACCAAGTTTGTACTAGCAACATTCAAGCCTGAAATCCCTAAGCCCAAAGCTAAATCTAAACAGAAGGTAGGGGTTACTCAGGCAACAGCTGAGGTTTCTCAGAAAAAGATGGTACAACATAGGAATCCATCATCAGCAAACTCCAATGTGTCTGAAGAGCTGAAAGCTTTATCTCAGAATCAGACATAGCTGGTGATGATGGTTCAGCAACTAATGGGAAGAGTCAAGCATTTAGATGCTCCTGTGTTGAAACCACAGAAAAGGAAGTCCAAGCCAAAGGGCTCCTCTTCTGCACCATCTTCTTCACCTCAGGCTGTCACACATAACACACCTGTTAGTGCTGCACCTGTAGTTAAGAACAGAACCAAAACCAAATAGGTTTGGGTCTCCAAGACTAACTAATATGTGGTTATGATTGCAGGGTTCTTCAACATGCCATAGAAGCATCTGGTATGTAGACAGTGGAGGATCCATGCACATGACAGGAAGCAGCTCCCTTCTTAATGACTACTCTCAAGGAAAGAAGGGATTTGTCTCCTTTGGCAATGATGCAAAGGGTTACATCATCGGAAAAGGCTTTGTTTCCAATGGGGAAATAAGGTTTGATGATGTTAACCATGTGGAGAATCTCAAGTACAACCTCTTGAGTGTCAGTCAAATGTGTGACAAAGGCCATGTTGCCCTTTTCACAAGCCAGAACTGTCGGATTCTGTCATCCAAAGTTCTGAGTTTGATTGACAAGGTGTTGGATGAACACACTCTCCTGAAGGCCAACAGGACAGGAAGAGTGTATGTCTTAGATCTTTCCAAAAAGATAGATCTAAAAGGCCATCCTTGCCTATTCTCCAAGGCCTCTCCTCAAGAGTCTACACTATGGCATAGAAGGCTGGGTCATGTTAATTTCAAGAACATGAATCAGCTGATAAGCCATGGTTTAGTAAGAGGATTGCCTTTGAAGGAGTTCAAGTGTGAAGATGACTGCACTGCTTGCTTGAAAGGAAAACAACACAAAGTTTCATTCCCTTCAATAGAAGAACCAAAGTCCACTGCCTGCTTACAGCTTCTGCACATGGATCTCTTTGGTCCTGTCAAAGTGATGAGCATGGCAAAGAAGAAATACTGCCTGGTAATTGTGGATGATTATTCCAGGTTTGTATGGACTTTCTTCTTGCACTCTAAGGATGAAGCAGCCAAGACTATCATGAACTTTGTGTTACTTGTAGAAAAGTAATATTCCCTACAGGTCAAGTGTGTGAGAAGTGACAATGGAACAGAGTTTAGAAACCACACACTTGATGACTTCTACCTGTCCAAGGGAATTAGAAGGCAGTATAGTATTCCTAGAACTCCTGAGCAGAATGGAGTGGTGGAGAGAAAGAACAGGACTCTCATTGAAGCAGCGAGGTCAATGTTGGCTGACTCAGGGTTGCCACTGACCTTTTGGGCTAAAGCTGTCAATACAGCTTGCTATGTACAGAATAGAGCTTTAGTGAATAAGAGGTTGATGAAGACTCCTTGTGAAGTTCTTCATCATTTGGCTCCTCTGATTTCATTCTTTAGAGCCTTTGGGAGTCCATGTTTCATTCTCAATACTAGCAACCCACTCTAGAAGTTTGCTAGTAAGGTGGATGATGGGTATTTTGTTGGTTATTCATCAACTTGCAAGGCATACAGAGTCTTCAACTGTAGAACAAAGGTGATTGAAGAAACTCTGCATGTTAAGTTCATTGAATCTCCAAAGGACAATATTCCACAAAACCCTGTGGAGTTGTTTGATCTGGACATATTGCAATATGTTCCTTATCAACCTCCAGCTGTTGAGCCTGTCAACAGATCTCCACCTGGTGGTACTGATGATGATGTAGTCAGTACTCACCTCTTCAGGATTAGTGACAACCTGCCTGAGTCCACTGAACCTGATGCTCCTGTAGCCTCAGCAGCTCCACCCACTACAAATGCTGATGAGATTTCTGCTTGCTCTACTTCGTTTGAGCTGCCATCTTCTACATGGTTTCAGGAATCTCCATCACCATCTGTTGCTGCTGATGGGTCTACAAACACTTGCACAGATATCATAGTCTATCAAGAGCTCAAGAATCACCCCACATCTCAAATCATTGGTGATATCAATGCTGGAGTTTCAACCAGGGATCAATTGTCCAACTTCTGGTTCTATGCTCTCTTCATCAGTCAGCAAGAGCCAAAGAACTATCATGTTGCCTTAAGAGACAATGGATGGGTGGAAGCTATGCAGCTTGAGCTTTTTCAGTTCAAGAAACAGCAAGTGTGGGAACTTGTTCTATTACCCAAAGGTAAGTGTGCTATAGGCACCAAGTGGGTATTTAGGAACAAAACAGATGAGAAGGGCCAAATTGTCAAGAACAAGGCCAGGCTGGTTGTTCAAGGGTTTGCACAGGAGGAAGGCATCGATTATGATGAGACTTTTGCCCCTGTGGCTAGACTGGAAGCAATCAGACTGTTCCTAGCTTATGCTGCTTTTCACAGTCTTAAGGTTTATCAAATGGATGTCAAAAGTGCCTTCTTCTATGGCAAAATAAAAGAAGAAGTGTATGTGTGTCAACCACCAGGCTTTGAGGACAATAAACATCCCGATTGGGTGTACAAGCTTGATAAGGCTCTTTATGGGCTGAAGCAAGCACCCAGAGCCTGGTATGAGACACTCTCAACTTTTCTTTTAGAGAATAAGTTCACTAGAGGCACCATTGATAAAACCTTATTCATCAAGACTGTGGGACAACATAAGCTCCTTGTTCAAATTTATGTTGATGACATCATCTTTGCATCCTCTGATCCAAAGTTGTGTGATGAATTTACAAAGCTCATGAAGCTAAGATTTAAAATGAGTGCTATGGGAGAATTACAGTTCTTTCTAGGTTTGCAAATCAAACAACAGGATGGTGGAATCTTCATCTATCAGTCCAAGTATACCAAAGAGTTGTTGAATAAGTTTGATTTACAAACTTGTAAGCCCTGTTCTACTCCCATGAGCAGCATCACACAACTAGATGTAGATCAGAAAGGTAAAGCGGTTGATGAAACCCTTTACAGATGTATGATTGGGTCTTTGATGTACCTTACAGCTTCTAGGCCAGACATCATGTTTGCAACATGTGCTTGTGCTAGATTTCAGGCTGCACCTAAAGAATCCCATTTGATTGCAGTCAAAAGGATCTTTAGATATCTGCAAGGTACCCAATCACTAGGTCTTTGGTATTCAACTGGGCATTCTTGCAAATTAGTTGCTTTCTCTGATAGTGACTATGCAGGATGCAAAGTCACCAGAAAATCCACTTCTGGTGGTTGCCAATTCCTAGGCAATTGTTTAGTTTCTTGGCAGAGTAAGAAACAAACATCAATTGCTACATCCACTGCTGAAGTTGAGTACATTACTGCTGCAAGTTGTACCTCTCAGATAATCTGGCTTCAGAACCAACTTCTGGATTATGCCATAACAGAGACTAAGACTCCATTACTAATGGATAGTGCTTCAGCTCTTTGTATTGTTAAAAATCCAGTCCAGCACTCTAGGACCAAACATATAGAGATCAGACATCATTTTATCAGGGATTGCTATGAAAAAGGTCTGATTGATCCTAAGATTGTGCCTAGTGCTGATGAGCTTGCAGACATTTTTACTAAGCCTTTAGACAGTGCTACATTCCAAAATTTGGTACTAAGGCTTGGTATGCTGCAACTAGAATAATTTGACTAATGCTGATGCTTTCAATTCACAAGTACTTATGAGCATTAGGTCAAATATAAGTACTGATGAGTAATTTAGTCTTCAGCTCCTTCACATCTACTGAAGACTAAAATGCCTCAAAAGTACTGATGTACATTATTTGTTGAAAACAACTGATGTAGTGAGGTGGATTACAACTACTGATGTGTGATTTTCAAACAAATAAGTACTGAAGAACAAATTTTGTTCACAAGTACTGATGTGTAATCTTACACAAGTACTGAAGACAAAATTTGTTCACCAGCTCTGGAGTATTTCATCAGCACTTGTGAACATCTGATCACAAGAGCTGAAGGCTTAAATACTCACAAGAGCTGAAGGGTCAATGAAACATCTGAAAGTCAGCCAAAGAGCTGATGAGTAAAATGTAGAGACTAGCATGAAACAACTGATTTGACGGAAACAGCTGATGAGTAATTTCTCATCAGCTAATGCCAACAGCTGTTGTTTCATACCCAAACAACTGAAGGACAAAACCATGTCTTCAGTAGTTTCATAACTACTGATGACTAACACCAAATCCTCAGTTGTTTACAACAACTGAAGCAATACCATGTCTTCAGTAGTTTACAACTACTGATATCAGTAGTTCACAACTACTGAAGGCTAACACCAAGTCTTCAGCTGTTACAACGTCTGAAGATGAAAAATTAGGTCTTCAGTAGTTTATAACTACTGAAGACTGACAACAAGTCTTCAGCCGTTTACAACATCTGAAGGACAAAACCGAGGTCTCAGTAGTTTCAACTACTGAAGACTAACACCAACTCCTCAGATGTTACAACCACTGAAGGTTAAGACCACGTCATCAGTAGTTACAACAACTGATAACTAACACCAAAACCTTCAGTAGTTTTCTTTCATCCTTTGCCCTACCCTATAAATACCCAACCTTCAGAGCATTTACTCTTCACTTGACCTAACTTCTCAAAACCTCTGAACTTCCCATACACCATTAATGGCGACCATGCAACTAAAACCTCGACACAACTGTGTCGCTCATCTCACCAAATCGCCATTATGGCCAAAATTTCACCATGCCGTCGATCTTATGAACGACTCACCTTACCAAACGGCATTCCTGTTGAACCCCACCATCTACACCGACTCCCTGACGGAGTTCTGGACAAATATCACTGTCCAAACCGGAGAGCAGGATGGCGAGGTCTCTCTCCGGTCCTCCGTCAACAACCACCTAGTGGTTATCACTCCAGCTACCTTGCGCCAAACCCTAAAGCTGGAGGATGCCACCTACCCAACCTCTAACCCCAAAGGCGCCCTTGATCTATCCTTCACAGCCAACGACTATCAGGGTGACCTCTCCGCCTCCACCTTGTTGAAAAAGCACTTCCCAGATCCCTAACGACTAATCTTTCATATGGTGAACTGTGTCTGGCCCCAAAAACCTATTCATGGGACCAGATGTCAACAAGGTGGCAACAGGTATTATTCTCTATCCTTGAAAAACAACCTTTAAACTTAACTGATATTATCTTTTTGGAAATCAAGGACATGGCCACAAAACCAATTTCTAACCGATGGATCTTGTATCCTCGGTTCATAATGGCCATAATAGAGGATCAGCTTCAGGCTGAGGGACTAGTCGGCACTGGGGTCCCTGCCATGGCTGTTCTAGCCGAGGTATACTCCAGGCACAACACCGACCACACATTAAAACAGGCTGGCCGACTGCGAAAACCCACGCAGTAGGAACGCACAGCCTCCACCTCCAAATCCAAAGTCCCCACCAAGACAAAATCCAAAAAGAAGCCCAAAAAGGCTACTCAGGGAAATGAGTCCCCTGAGGATGCCCCTGCAACACAAACGCAGGATGTGGCTGCTGGTTCGATTCTCCCAGCAGCTACCACGACTCCACCCACCACAACCGCACAGGCTTCCTCTCAACAGGAGCCTGATGCAACCACTTCTGGGGCAGCCACACTTCTGGGGTCTATCTCACTTGAGAAGACTACCATTGAAATGTACAGTCCTCCCCATGTGCACACTTCTTCAAGCCCATCACCTACTGAGATCGCCCCCCAATGCCCAACCATAATAATCGCCAAAGTGCTGACCCATCTGAGCACTCCACCCTCTCCCCAGAAACCAATCACAACTGGGGAGACTCCAACCGAAGAGAGGGTGGATACAAGTGCAGGTGGGAGCCCACAGCACAGAGAATCACCTGTCTAATCTCCCAGTGTGGCTAGGGAGACAGGACATTCTGGTAAGGCTGGCACTTCCTCTGCATCAACATCTGAGCAGGGTGAAGCTGGTAACATCAATAAGACCTCACAAGAGGCAACTGCCGATGATGGATCCAATCCGGAGGCTGGAAGTCCCCAGTACCACAACCAAGGGGCACATGCTACTTCTGAGCCACACTCAGAGCATGTATATCCTGACATAGTCAGGAGGTCAGGTGATTCAATTCACACTGATGATGACCTGAGCTTCTTCTTTGACGTAGTTGCTCACAACACTATCTTAGAGGATGAGATAAGCAGACTCAAAGAGCTGCTTGCTCAAATGACTCAAGATAGAAGTCCATCTGCCACCACAAACCCACAGATGGCACCTTCACCCGAAGGCCTCACAAACACTGAGCCACTCCCACAAACTCGGCTACCAGCCCCTGCTTCTCGCACTACCTCTCAGGGTCAGAACCCCCCTAAGCAGCTAGATGCTATCCTCCAGAAATCTCTGCCTCTCATCACACCCTTAATCACAGATATTGTAATCGAAACAATTGATGAGAGGCTTCCCACTCACATCCAACCCATGGTGGAGGTTGCCATTGCTAAAGCGCTTGCTGATAGTCAAACCCCAACCAATGCACCCAAAAAGGAGGAGACATCAGTGCAAGCTAAGAGGAAGAGGGGAGAGGAGGAGTTAGAAGTAGAAAGAAAGGAGGTAGTTGAGAGGGAGAAGGCTGAGGAGAGCAGTAGGGTGAGGGAGAAAGGGAAGAGGGTAAGGGAGAGTGAGCCTATTGAAGTAGCTGGAATCCAAAAGGATTTCAGTGTCACTTATCATAAGAAAATGGGAGAGAAGGAGGGAGAGAGGATTGACTCTGATCTAGCAGCTCTTGTCAAGGAGGCTGATGCTGAACACAGCAAATCAATGGACTCTGCCATTGTTCAGCTGTTCAGGCAAGGCTTTGACAAGGACACTGCCATGCTAGATCAGGAGATCAGAAAGATGGAGATGAGAGAAATAGACCACCGATGGTCTACTTATAGCTAAGAGGACATAAAGAGACTCGAGGCTATGAGTAGATTCATTTTGAAGTATTTGGGCAGGCCAGTCCTTGATGTCAAAGCATGGACCAGGGACAGAATCTTGGCTATAACCACCAAGATCTGTTCAGCAGGTAATTTCACCAAAGGACTGGTCGCTGACGCCCTCTCAGAAGCCGGTGTTGGGAATAGGACACTGCTAGCAAAACAGACCAAACCATCACTTTTTTCAAGATTGCTAGCAGTGCCTGCCAACATTCCCACACCAACCACCCAACCAAAACCCACGAAACCAATCCCTTCACCATCAAAACCCACAGCCAATGATCCACCCTTGCAGAAGAAGAGAAGGGTGTTGAGGCTGCAAGAAGAAGTAGAAGAGGAGGATGAGGAGGATAGGCTGCCCCTTTCAGCAGTCATCCCTCTACCAAAAGCCAAACCACAAACCATCACTCCCACCTCACAGTTGGACACTATGAGGGTAAAACTAGAAGAAGAGGAGCAGCAAAGATTACACGATGAGGCAATGCTGAAAAGCATTGACAAAGCATATGCTGCTTCTACTTCTATCATAAACATGCAGAAGGAGGCTCTGAGACTCTTCACTCTTAATCAAACCTTTCAATATGAAAACGAAAGAGTGAGGACTTGGCCTGATCCTAGGGTGGCTCACAGGATAGTTCAGAAAGCTATGCCTGTGAGATACAATAGCCAACTGAAGAGAGTTGTAGATGAAGTAATCTCTATGGCTCTTGTAATAACACCCTGGGAAATAGTTGAGGAATTCGAGAAAGCCTATAGAGCCAACCAATCACCCCAAACAATGTTAGATAATAGGGTGATTAGGAAAGGGTTGGTCTATAAGAGGCTTGAGAATTTCCATAGGGATGAGCTCAACCTGTTATTGGAAGGAAAACATCCTGATGAATTTGCATACAGGCAAGTCACAACAGTTGAGCTCAAAAATGGAAAACAGGCCAAGTATGTCTCGGAGCTGTACGGCCTGAAGGGGTTATTCGAAGGTGTGGCTGAAGCCAAAGAAGAGCAGATGATATTTCTTCAGGCCTACACCCGAGAATCCTACCGGCTAGTACGAGGGAGGTAGATCTCGTGGATGGGACAACAGCTCTGTGTCCAATTCCCCAAAATAGAGCTCCCATCCATACTTAGCCAATCAAATTTTAGAGACTACCTCTCTGGCCAGTGCTTATCAGGGTCAACTTCTGATCTGATCCAGAAGGAAATAGACCAATCCTTATGCCAACAATAAGTGGGACAACAAATAATTAGAGGTTTTGGCTGCATTGGTTCAGGGGGAGTTTGTTGGACCAAAAGAACCAATGAGCCAAGATCAGGAAAACCTCTAAGTCCCACATACCACTGCAACAACTGCTGAAGACTCCCATCAGCTGTTCTTACAAAGTTTGAAGAATCAAAGTCTGAAGATCAAAGAACTGAAGTGCAACAGCTGAAGGATCTAAAGTACTGAAGATAAGTACTGAAGTCTGAAGTACTGAAACATACAAGTACTGAAGACTTCAAGTACCGAAAACAAGTGCTGAAGACCAAAGTTGAAGAACTGAAGAACTGAAGATCATCTACTGACGCACAAAGTCTGAAGACAAAGACTGAAGACAACAGCTGATGACATCTACTGAAGTCATCAGCTGATACATCATGTGAAGCCTAAGTCTGAAGAACCAAGTGCTGAAGATTCAGAGTTTGTCACAACAGCTGAAGAAGTCTTCTTCAGTTGTTGTGATGATTTTTCCTTTCAGTAGTTTTGTATTTAGTTTCAGTAGTTTGTACAACAGCTGAAGAGCTTATTCTTCAGCTGTTATAGTATCAGTAGTTATAAACGACTGAAGAGTTTGTTCTTCAGTCGTTGTAGGCTTTTTAGTAGTTTACTTTTGTCAGTACTTGTAATAGTTAGAACATTTTTGTAAGAAGATGTCAGCTGTTGACATCTTCAGTAGTTTTATGTTCTATCAGTTGTAACTTTAATAATCGGTTGATATGACTACAAGTCACATCATCACCCATCCTTTTGCCACCTATAAAAGGATGGTGAACCATGCTGTATTAGGTGCCGAAACGTGTTGAGTAATAGAAAATCTGATTTTTCGCAGAACTCTCTTTCTCTCTCTATGATTGTTCTTTTACATGCAAAATACTTTGTGTTCTTGCTTTAAGTGCTAATTTGTGCTAAATCCGCTGCAAATATAATCTGATTGATCAAACTAGAGGCTGAGATCCTGTCAATATGTTTGTCAGTATTGGAACCAGCAACTGTTTCAATATCAGCTGATTGGTTTTCTGAGGTGTTGATGCTGACTTCATCCTCTGATTTTGGTGCATTATCAGAGGGTGAATCACATGATGAGATGGATTGGTCATTGCTTTCTCCTTCGGATTCTACTTCTAATTTGGGACTAAAATCTATAGGAGGAGCAGTGTGATTATAACCAATTCCAAACTTCATATTTGAAGCTGTTTGCTTGTTGAGAAGCATCTCAAACCCTTGCATGATGTTACCCAGCGTTCACACTCTACTTGGGTATCTACAAGTGTTTCTTTGAGGTCCTTATACTTCTCTAACATGACCTCTTCCTTTGTCTTATAATCAGTGATTTGGCATTTTAATTTTGAAATCTCATCATTCTTTTCATTTAAAACAGACTCAAACTCAGCTTTTCTTTTGCAAATTACTGTCTCTAGCTCAAAATTTTTATTGATTAAAGCGACATTTGCTTCTCTAATTGATGCAAATGTGGCTATGCATGACTCAGAACATAACTTGGCCTTTGCCTCTAAAGATACCTGTGATACCTGTGATGTTGAAGCATTTGAGGATGAACCATCAGTAGACTCCAGGGCCATAAGAGCAATATTTCCAAAAGGATTGTCACCACCATGTTGACCAGCACCAGGAAACAGTTGTTCATGATGACCAGAAATGTCATCTGGTAAATTGCTCCAATCAACAACTCTAGGGGTGAAAAAGCTATGTTGTGGTTGAGATTGAGATTGTTGATGAGATTGAGATAGTTGAGGCTCGGGTAGGGCATGTGGTTATTGAGCTATGGGTGGTTGAACATGGCTTGTCTGAGGCATGTAAAAGCAGGGGTAAGGATATGGCATATGACCTTGAGGGACAAAATATGCAGCTGATGATTGAGCTTGTGAAGGATGACCAGAACTAGTGGAATGTTGCCCTTTGTTTTGTGAGCTGTTGCCTGGGAATGTCACAAAGGGTGCAGATGAGTTAGATCCAGATGATCTACACTCTCTTGCAAAGTGTCCAAGTTTATGGCACTTGTGACACCTCAACTTGCTCTTGTCAAAACCAACCTTGGTTTTGCCAGAGAGACCTAGAAATTTCCTACCAGTCCTTTTGTAGAACTTTTGAGATCTGATGTTAATCATTGCTATTTGACTCAAAATATCCATCTCTTCTAGATCATCATCTGGAATCCCTTTCAAATCATCCATCAAAAAGCACAAATTGTCACTAACACCACCTGAATTATCAACACCAACAAAAGCATCTTCTCCACTGTTTGTAGAGAAATCTATATGGTCATCATATGAACCTTCTGATGCAGCATACTCTGACTCATGACCGACCAGTGCAGTATTTCCTGGTACAAATTCATCAGTGAGCTTCCCAGATGAAGACAGTTTCTTTTTCTGTTCTATTTCTCGTTCAAATGTCAATAGTTTCCCATGAAGTTGGGTGAGAGATAGAGTGTCTAGATTTGCACTGGAGCGTAGGACAATAGTATATGTGTCCCATCTCTCAGGCAAGGATCTGAGAAATCTGTTGTTCATCTGGTTGTTTGAGTATTCCTATTTAACCATTTTCAACTCAGATATCAAACAGGAAAATCGCTCAAACTGCTGAGTCAGAGACTCACCCTTTCTATGAGAGAATGTCTCGTATTGCTGGGCAAGGATTTCTCTAGTGTTTGCCAAAACCTCATCAGTTCCTCTGAATTGTTCCTTCAGAGCAACACAGAGATCATGAGCAGTTTCATGATGCATAAGCCCTGAATAGATTTCATTAGGCAGTGCCATGGCCAGAATTCCATGGGCTTTAGCATCAATTTCAAACAGTTTTAGATCCTCATCCGAATACTGCTCTGGTTTCTTCGGAACCATCTCATTCTTCTCCGGAAGACTCACCATAGGCTTGTATGGTCCATGAACCACAGACTTCCAACAACCTATGCTATTGATTGACAGGTGATGTAGCATTCGGCGTTGCCATATGTTATACTCACTCCTAACAAGCATCGGAGGCTTTGTTGAGGAGCCAGTACTGTGAGGATCATTTGTTGGTGTAGCCATTTTCTCAGATTCAAATCAATTCAATTTAATTTTAACAAATCTAGCTCAAAAAATCAACAAATCAGTTTTAAACACGAGGAAACTCAAATTAATTCACCGAAAGCAACAGAAAATCAGACTCTATAATCAATTCTTGCAAATTTGCTAATTCGATCAAACTTAGATATCAAAAGAGCGGTTTCAATGATCAATTGTTAAATCGATCAATGATTAACCAGCTCTGATACCATTTGATGGGATCTCAGATCTAGTTTGATCAATTAGATTTGATTCGCATCGGAATAGTATAAGAATTAGACGAAATTCAAGCAAGAACACAAATGATATTTCAATGAAACAGTACGGTTATAGAGAGAGAAAGTATTTCTGCAAAAGGAATGTTTTCATTCAACACACGCTTCAACCCGATACAATTAGGTCATCTTTCCTTTTATAGGAAAAGATGACGTCAGCTGATGTCACTTGATAGTGACATATAACCGTTATACAACAACTACTAAAAATAAACAAAACTACTGAAGATGTCTACAACAGCTGACATCTTCTTACAATAAAAGCTAAGTGTAAACTAATACTACAACTACTAAAACTACAACGTCTGAAGAACAGGCTCTTCAGACGTTTTACATTAAGTAAACTGCTGAAAACAAACTACTGAAACTATAAAAGAAAACTACTGAAATAAAACCATCACAATTACTGACGAGAACTACTTCGGCTGTTGTGACAACCTCTGAATACTTGATCTTCAGACTTTATCTTTAGAAGATACTTCAGACTTTGTCTTCAGTACTTGATCTTCAGCTGATGTCTTCAGTACAAGTCTTCAGCCTTTGTCTTCAGTTGATGTAGTCTTCTTTAGTTGTTATGATATCTGTGGGACTTAAATGTTTTTCTGATCTGGCTCATTGGTTCTTTTGGTCCAACAATGGATATACATTAATACATAGTACAAACAATTAAAAATAAGTTGTTAACAATATTCTTCAAAGATGATAAACAAAATAAATTTTAATATGTGAATTACAAAAAAATGCATAAATAAAAAACCAAAGGTTATATTTTTTTTACGTGAACATACATGTATGATATTTTACGCTTATAAAGTAACATTTAAATTTATGTTATATCCAAATAAAGTTACATAATTTTAAATAGGCAAATTGCATATAGTTATAAGATATTTACGTATATGTATATTAAATATGACCATTTTAACATATACGTAAATATGTTAGGTGGTATTTTGGAGTAAAATTCGATGTTAAAAACACCAAAAAAATCATGATACATTTTAAACTGATTATTTATTTATAGATATGTAAATCTTCAATCTCATGTTGTTAGATCAAGAAGAAGGCTGGTGCAACCAAAACCAAATCACTTAGACTATTTCGGTACAACTAGTAAAGGACTTCCGAAGCTAAGTATGGAACTTTCGAAGGAAAAAGAGTTCTTTCGAGGAAAGTGTAATATCTTCTTCCGAAGACAAAAAATTCACTTCCGAAGATCAAGACTTAGAAAAGATCAGAAGATAACTTCCGAAGTATGAAGAAAAGAAGAATTCCTCAAGTCTCGGAAGAAGTAGTCTCTTCCGAAGTATAGGTGGCTTCGAAAGAACTTGTTCTTCCGAAGCCAACTAACCTTCAGAAGACAGTACTATGAACCAGTGGACATAAGTATGGTCCTCCTGACACTCTGCTGCAGACCTCTGATATACTGCATGGCATTTTCTCAAAAGCCATGTAGTTGACCATACTTTATTCCACTATTCACCTTTATTGGTTAGATCAGTTACTAACTTTAGTTAGTAACAAAAGGTAAGTCATGGACATGTCATGACTACCATATCTTAGATAATACTTTATCTAAGATACCTTAACTCTAGCATTGTGGTATATGCTTTAGTCATAGGTTCCCAGCTGGTATCAAAGTATAACCGGCTGTAGGTAGTATTATATATAGTTTCTCATTGTAACTCATAAGGATAAGCTTGTAAGAGTCTTGTAACACTTTGAGTTGAGAAGTAATATATACAAGTACCTTGAAAATTATATCTTTGTGCTTTTTGCTACTTAGTATATTATTATCAGCTCTTAGAAAAGTCTATGCTTAATCTGATCTGAGTGTTGTGTAAGTAAGTTTGAGAGAAAAACCAAGTTTAAGTGACAAAACTGATCCTGCAATTGGTATCAGAGCCACCTAGGCTCTTGATTGTGAGATCTTACCATCCTAATCAACCTGTTTTTCACTCCTTATTACACCACACTCTAAATGGCCCTCAACAAGTCTGAAGTAGAAATAGGGACGATGACTAAAGCACCTATCATCACCCCTGAAAACTTCAGATCATGGAGCAGACGTATGGAAGGCTTCATCAGATATTAAGATAGCAAGATGTGGCAGTCCATTGTCAATGACCCGTATAAACCTAAGGTGGCTGCACCCGGTGGAAATGGTGCCATGATAGAGAAAGCCGTTAAAGACTACTCTGTTGAGGACCGGAAGAAGATGGACATTGACAGAAATGCAATGACTATTCTTATGTCTACAATACCCAAATCCATTATGGTGGGATTTGAGCATTGCAAGTCAGCTAAAGAACTGTTTGATGCACTTGCTCAGATGTACTCTTGTTCAAATGACTCCAAGAAGGACTCACTGAAGCAGTAGTTTGAGAACTTCACCTACATTGCTGGAGAGACTCTCAGCCAGCAATATTTCAGGTACATGGATGTCATTTCTTCCCTTCAGTCTGTAGGAATCACTCCTGAACTTAGAGACCTCACAAGAAAGTTTATGAGGGCACTCTCTAATGAGTGGACGATCTACTATGTCTCTATCAAGAGAACATAAAATTTTAACACCCTCACCATGACCGAACTCTACAGAATTCTTGATGGATACCGTTTGGAGATGGAAAGCAAAAAGGGTCATCAGACAAGCAGATCCTCGAGTCTTCTTGCTAGCAATGCTTTGATGGTTGCTGAAGGCTCAGGACCCTCCAACCTCAACAGTTCCTGACATATAACCAGCAAACATCCTGTTCTTCTGGACCTTACATTACATTTCCTGAGACTCCACGGTCTCAACAGGCTCAGCATAGTTCCGTTCATGACAGTTGCGCCTTTGTCTCAGGAAGTGGACACTCCTGTGACCATCAATGTTGCTTTGAGGATCTAGAGTGCTTTAGTCCAAATGATGTGGAATATTTGGACATAGTCCAATAAATGGCTCTCTTAACCTACAGAGCAAAGAAGTTCTTCAAGAGAACTGGAAGGCAATTTTCTCAGAACCCAACCAACAGCAAATTTGGGTTTGACAAAACTAAGGCCAAATGTTACAACTGTACCCAACTTGGTCATTTTGCAAGACAATGCAAAGCTCCCAAGTCAAATCCGGGAACTCCACAAGCCTCCACACATCCTTCTGCATCAAAGCACACTGGAAAGTCAACAGAAATAACTACAATGGCTCAAGAGGTTGACTGGAGCTTTATGGTACAGGATGTGACTCCTGCTCAAGCACTCATGGCTGGAACAGATGATAGTAAGGTATATGAACATCTCTGTAATTCTACATGTATTGCTAAGGTTAAATTGCATAAGGACTACAATATGGATATTAAGTCTGATATTGAGTCTCTAAATGTTTTAAAATCTGATTTTAAAAGGGCTGAATCTGACTATCAAAGAAAAATTAAGGATTTGAAGAAAACTATGTCCTTATTAAAACATGAACATTCAAACTATAAGACTCAAATAAAGGTTTTAATATCCAAATTATCTAAGGCTCAAGCCCAGCTTGTCACTACTGAGGCTGAAGCTAGGAAGTATGCTATTTCCGAGCAGACCTTCCAAGCTATTATTGCATCATCCTCCCACCCCAAAGTTTGTTATCAAAACAAAGGAGGATTGGGGACCAATGAAATTTCTCCACCACACTCTTATGAGTCCATAAGACAACCAAGATACGGTACTGAAGAGCAGGAGGTTCCATCTGCTGATCCTTCTTCACCTGAGTTGAAGAATGATGCAATAATAGAAAACACCACAGGGAAGGAAAAGGTAAATCAACCCACTCCTACCAGTGATGATCAAATCCTGACCACCAAAGCCAGAAGAAGCAGAGCCAAAGCAGCAAGAAGAATTGCAAAAAAGTGGCTGAGTCTAAGCTGATGATTAACACAAAACAAAAGGGTGTATTCATCTCTGCTGGATTCCAGGTGGTAGGTAACTTTGATTCAGGAAAGAAGTGTAATACCAGTATTCCTGTCCTATTAGATGATCAGAAGTTAAAGGGAAAGGTTGTTGATGAAGAGAAAAGGAACAAGAAACAGCAATCCTCAAGTTCCTAGAAGATTAACATTGCATGCATAATGTGTGGACTGTAAAACCACATGGCCAAAGATCGTTACTATAATCCTGCTAGCACACATTATGCACATAATGTTAAAAGAGAAAGAGTCAGGTAAGGTTTCTTGTTTGGACCTTATCAAACAGTCCAAGTAATGAAAAGGGAAAGTTGGTTTCCGAAGCAAGGTTGCTTTCGGAAGAAAGTCATTCCTCTGAAGGGAAAATGGCTTCGGAAGCTAAAGCTGCCAAAAATCAAAAGAACAAAAGAATTCCCTTGAGACCATCCCAGAATAAGACTACTTCGGAAGAAAAGGTGGAGAAGGCTTCTTCCGAAAAGAAAGAAGCTTCGGAATAATGTCATGATGCAAGAGCTTCAACAAGCTCATCCTCTATGATCAACCAAAGGATGGATTGGAAGATCAAGAAAGATGTTGCAGCCCTAACCGCTTCTTTAGCAACATCCATTGAACCCTCATGCTTAACTTTTGGTTCAATCATGTCAATATCATTGGATGAACCCAAGACCAACAAGGCTTGGGTTTCCAATCAAAACTAATTATCTCATCTTATGTGCAGGAACATCCATATGACAAAAATAACAATGTTTGGATTGTTGATAGTGGATGCTCCAGGCACATGACAGGGAACAGATCTCTCCTTCAACAATTTCAACATTATGATGGAGGTCCTATCCAGTTTGGAGGTGAGGCCGGAGAATATATTTCTGGCAGAGGGATTATATCTAATGGAAAATTAAACGTTGACAAAGTTCACTTTGTCAAATAGCTTGAACACAATCTGCTAAGTGTTTCTCAATTCTATGATCAAAAGCATCAAATGCTTTTCACAGAACATGAGTGCATTCTCCTTAAACCTAGGATGACAATTCCTAAGGATAGGTTCTTCTTAGATCTCCCAGGAAAGAGGATATGTACAAGCTAGATATGAAGAATGCTTCCCTACTAGGTGAAGTATCATGCTTTCTTTCCAAAGCAAACAGTGATGAGTCAACTCTCTAGCATAAACGTATGTTTCATGTAAACTTTAAGACAATGAATAAATTGGCTAAAAATAACTTGGTACATGGTATGCCTAAAAAGGAGTTTTTCTGTAAAGACAACTGTGTTGCTTGTCTGAAAGGAAAGCAACATAGGGCATCTCACAAATCCAAAGAAGTTAACTCAATTACTACTCCATTACACTTATTGCACATGGATCTTTTCAGTCCCACAAGTATAATGAGCATTGCAAGGAAATCATATTGCCTTGTGATAGTTGATGATTTTACTAGATTTACTTGGGTATTCTTCTTAAGGACTAAAGATGAAACTGCTAAAACTCTAAAATATTTTGTTCTTAAGATAGAAATCAAATTGATCACAAGGTAAAAATAATTAGAAGTGATCAAGGGACTGACTTTAAAAATCATGTTCTTGACTTATTTTGTAACTCAAAAGGGATTGCCAGATAATATAGTGCTTCTAGAACTCCTCAACAAAATGGTGTTGCGAAGAGGAGGAACAGGACACTTATTGAGGCTGCAAGAACCATGTTAGCTGATTCAAAACTGCCTCTAACTTTCTGGGCAGAGGCAGTCAACACTGCATGCTATGTGCAGAACAGAGTTCTCATTGTCAAGCCCCATGGAAAAACCCCTTATGAGTTATGGAACAAGAGGCCACCATTCATTGGTTTTCTAAGGTCCTTTGGCAGCAAGTGTACCATACTTAACACAAAAGACAATTTAGCAAAGTTTGCTGAAAAGTCAGATGATGCTATCTTTGTTGGATACTCTTCAAGCTCCAAAGCTTATAGAGTATACAACATTAAGAATCAACAATTTGAGGAATCTTCTAATATAGTTGTAAATGAGCACACTCCTTGTGTTAGGGGGAATGGCCCTAATCATATTTTTACTTAGAATTGTTTCTAAACTATTCTAAACTATTCTAAACCATCTTGCTAGAATGTTTCAGCTGGAACAGGTGCTCAAAATGAATCTGATGCTAACCAATTGTTTGAGCTGCCCATACCTCTTCCAAATTCTCCAAGGGATACAAATAATCAAGCTACCACTATTGATAGATCAGATAGTGTAACTATCTCAAGAAATAGTGAAGCTTCAACCAGTGATTCACTTACTAATCCTCAAAATTCACCAGGTGACACTGTACAACACCAAGCTGATAGAAGTAGCATCTTGAAGGAACAGGTAACTGCTGATGCTGCTCCGCAGTCAACAAATGATAATGTTTCTCGTTCATTCAATCAGTCCTCATTGAATGAGGTTGAAACAGCAACTAGATGAAGTGTTCTAGCTCCTGAGCAAAATATGTCTAATCTGGACTTATCTTTGCAACTGGAAGTGATTCCTCGACTAAGGATTCATAACACTCATCCAGCTAAAAATATCATAGGGGATGTCACTGAAGGCGTGAGAACAAGAGGACAGACTCATCATGCGAATGTCTGCTTGTACTCCTGCTTCTTGGCTCAAATGGAACCCAAGAAGGTAGAAGAGGCCTTGAAAGATAGCAGCTGGATTGAATCGATGCAAGAGGAGTTGCTTCAATTCAAAAGACAAAAAGTTTGGAACCTATGACCGCTACCATCTGGTCAAGTACCTATAGGCACTAAATGGGTTTTCAGAAACAAGAAAGATGATAGAGGCGTGGTTATCAAGAAGAAGGCAAGACTGGTGGTTCAAGGATACACTCAAGAGAAAGGAATCGATTATACTGATGTCTTTGCACATGTTGCTAGACTCGAGGCAGTTAGGATCTTCCTTGCTTATGCTGCATCCAAGAATTTCACTGTCTACCAACTTGTTGTCAAGTGTGCCTTTCTATATGGGGACATAGATAGAGAAGTGTACGTGTGCCAGCCTCCAGGATTTGAAGACTCACATCACCCCAACTATGTGTGTAAATTGGATAAAGCTCTATATGGGCCGCACCAAGCACCTAGGCTGTGGTATGAGACTTTGTCTCAATTTCTCCTGAAAAATGGTTACACCAGAGGTACCATTGATAAGACTCTTTTTATAAAGAAGTCTAGAAAGGATATCCTGCTTGTTCAAGTCTATGTCGATGATTCATATTTGGCTCCTCAAATGACCAAATATGTAAAGACTTTGAAAGTATCATGAAGAAGAAGTTTGAGATGAGTTCCATGGGAAAAATGGACTTTTTCCTTGGAATTCAGGTGAAACAATTGAAGGATGGGTTCTTCATCAATCAATCTAAGTATGTCAATGACATTCTAGAAAGATTTGACATGAAAGACCGTAAGCCAGCCAAGACACCCATACCCAGAAACCATAACCTCTGTCCTGACTCTGAGGGGAGGATACTGATCAACATCAGTATAGGGCAATCATTGGTTCTCTGATGTATCTCACAGCAAGTAGACCTGATATCATGTTTGCAACTTGCATTTGTGCAAGGTATCAGGCTGCTCCAAAGGTGTCTCACCTAGCTGCTGCCAAGAGGATCCGTAAATACCTCAAAGTAACACCTAAACTAGGTCTCTGGTATCCAAGGAGCAACAATTTAAATCTCTATGGATACTCTGACAGTGACTATGGTGGTTGCAACATTGACAAGAAATCAACATCAGGTGGATGTTAATTTCTTGGTGGAAGGATTATTTCATGGCAATGCAAAAAGCAATCCTGTGTCTCTACATCAACTGCTGAAGCTGAATACATTGCTGCTGCAAGTTGCTATGCTCAGCTGCTGTGGATTCAGAACCAGATGTTAGACTATGGATTCAACTTTGTAAGCACTCCTATCCATATTTACAACAACAGTGCTATCTCCATCTCCGAAAATCCTTTGAAGCACTCCAAGACAAAGCATATTGATATCAGGTATCATTTCATTAGAGATATTCATGAGAAAAATCTAATTAAGCTAATCAAAGTTGACTCAAATGAATAATATGCTGACTTGTTCACTAAAGCTTTTGATGAACAGAGATTTAAATATCTCATTATATCCATTGGGATGATAAACATTGATTACTTTGCCTCTTTTGGAAAACCTTTTAGAATATGTAATGTCATATCTCAATGCAATCTAAGCCCTATTACAAAAGGTCTCTTTCTGAAATATTCACCAAGTGTAAATTCTTCCGAAGAGGAATTAACCTTCGGAAGATATTTTCTTCTCTTCCATAGCAAGTTCCTCGAGGATAATTTTTCTTCTCGGAAGAGATTTTAGTCTCGAAAGAAGCGATTGATTACATATCAGATCTACTTCTGATGCTTATTAAAACTCTCAAATCTGAAAGCCATCTTTACTCTCGGAAGTAGAATTTACTCTCGGAAGTAGAGTTTACTCTAGGAAATACAATTCTATATTCGGAAGTAAGAAGTTGCCTTCGGAAGATAAATTATCTTCGGAAATGACTTATACTCGGAAAGGAGGACCTTAATGTACAACAGAAATCTTTTGGGCCCCACTCTTTAAAAGGTAAAGATTATGTTAATGATGTAGGAATATTTAAATAAAAACTGACCTTACTGCTTCATTTTCATCCTCTTCCTAAAATCTTACTGCCCTAAAAATTTCCCTCACTACAAATTTACCCAAGCTCAAACTCATCTTCCCACAACTTTCTCCAATGGCACTTAACCCTCAGCACAATCAGGTCACATTACTTGATTCTTCCAGAGATGCTGACTTCTCTTGAAAGGATCTTAGATCTAGCTTGATCAATTAGGTTATGATTTGCAGCGGAATAGTGTTAGAATTATACGAAATTTAAGCAAGAACAAGATGAATTTTCAATCAAACAGTAATGGTTATAGAGAGAGAAAGTTTTATGCAAAAGAGAATGTTTTCATTCATTCATATGCTTCAGCAAGATTACAATTAGGTCAACTTTCCTTTATAGGAAAAGATGACGTCAGCAGATGTCACATGATAATGACATCTAACCGATTACACAAACAACTGAAAATAACTAAAACTACTGAAGATGTCCACAACAGCTGAGGATATCTTTTTACAATAAAAGCTTAAGTGTTAACTAATTCTACAACTACTGAAACTACAACATCTGAAGAGTAAGTTCTTCAGACGTTTTACATCTACTAAACTACTAATTACAATCTACTGAAAATATAAAGACAACTACTGAAAGTAAACCATCACAACTACTGAAGAGTACTTCTTCAGCTGTTGTGACAACCTCTGAATACTTGAACTTCAGACTTTGTCTTCAAAAACTTTGTCTTCAGACTTTGTCTTCAGCTTTTGTCTTCAGACTTTGTCTTGATCTTTTGTCTTCAGAATTTGTCTTCAGCTGATGTCGTCTTCTTCAGTTGTTATGATGTCTGTGGGACTTGAAGGTTTTTCTGATCTGGCTCATTGGTTCTTTTGGTCCAACAAACTCCCCCTGAACCAATATAACCAAAACCTTTAAGTTTATTGGTGTCCCACTTATTAGGCAAAAATATTGTCCTTTTCTTCTGGATCAACTCAGAAGTGACCAATTTAAGCACAGGCCTAGGAAGAGGTTTCAGAAGATTTGATTGGCAAGGGATGGATGGGAACTCTATCTTGGGGAATTGGACACAGAGTTATTGCCCCATCCATGAAACCTACTTCCCTACAATGAGTCTGTAAGACTCTTGAACATAGGCCTCAAGGAAAACAATCTGTTCTTCCAGGGTGAGTTCTTCAGCTTCTCCTTCAAAGAAGAACTCTGGCCCATAGTACTCAGATAGGTACTTAACCTGTTTCCCATTCTTTAGCTCCACAGTTGTTATTTCTCTGTAGGCGAACTCATCAGGATGATTACCTTCAAGTAACAAATGTAGCTCATTGCTTCTGACTTCTTCAAGCCTCTTATAGATCAACCCCTTTTTCACCATTTTGTTTTCCAGTAGTGTTTGTGGGGTAAGATTAGACTTGTAGGCTCTTCTGAAGTCTTCTACGATTTCCCAGGGCGACACTACAATGGCCAGCATTATCACTGCATCTACATTCTTCTTTCCTTGGCCATTGTATCTTCTTGGGATTTTCTTCTTGTGAATTCTATCACTCACCCTGGGATCAGGCCAAATTCTAACTCGCTCTTTCTAATATTGAAATGTAAATCTGAGAGCATACAATCTCTGAGCATGTTTCCTCATAGTTTGTATCGATGTAGATTGAGGGAACTCTTTATCAACCAGATTCAACAGCTGCTCATCATGTTGTTTGTGCTTTTCTTCTTCTTCAAGCTTTACTTTTACAGTTTGCATCTGGATGGCAGGTGTGATTGTTGTTGGTTGACTCCTGGCAATTATCTTTAATGCATCAGGCATCTTCCCTTTTGTTTTAACAACAATTGAAATGGGCAGCCTATCTTCCTCATCTTCTTCTTCTTCTTCTTCTTAAAGCCTCAACACCCTTCTCTTCCTCTTGGGTGCATCATTGGCAGATATTTGTGTTGGATTCTTGGGTAAAGGAGTTGGTTTTGTGGGTTGTGATTTTGGTTGTTCTGGTGTGGGAGATTGTACAGGCTGCTATAGCATTTTAGTTGCAAGTGTGGCTTTGGAGCACTTAGCCAGATCAGTCCTTCTTCCAGCACCAGCTTCATCAAGGGCTTCTATGATCAATCCTTTGGTAAATACTTCAGACGAACAGATTTTGTTGGTTATCTCCAAAATACTGTCCCTGGTCCATGATTTCACTTCGAGGATTGTCCTCCCTAAATACTTCGATATAAACCTGACCATAGCTTCTAGTCTTTCATTTTCTTTCTCACTATAGCTGGCCCATCGGTGCTTAATCTCTTGTACTTCCAGCTTTCTGATCTCAGTGTCAAGTTTGGTAGTGTCAAATCCTTGTCTGAAGAGCTAATCAATAATTTTATCCATTCATTTGCTATGTTGCTCATCAGCTTTTTTGATCAGTTCTTCTAACTTTTTCTCAAGAGGAGTCGTTTCACCACCTTTCCTCTTCTTGTAAGTAACATGGAAATCCTTTTCTTTCTCCTTCTCCTTGTCCTTTTCTTTCTCCTTCTCCTTTTCCTCTTCAACTCTCTTCCTCTTGTCTACTTTCACTAACTTAGACTCCCCCTTTTTGGTTGCATTGGGTTCAGGGGTGTGAATGTTAGAAAGTCTTTTAGTGACTGCATCATCAACTAAGGTTTGTATATTGGAGGAAAGCCTCTCATTAAGAGCTTGATGGACAATGTTAGTGATGATGGGAGTGATGAGAGGCAGGGAAGATATAAAGATAGCAACCATTTGCTCAGAGGGGTTCTGTCCCTGAGAAATGGTGCCAGAATCAGAGGCTGGTGGCTGATTTGTTGTGAGTGGCTCAATATGTGGGAGACCTTCAGAAGAAGGTGCCATCTGTAGGTGAATTTGGCCAGATGGACTTGATTCTTGAGACATTTTGGCAAACAGTTCTTGTAGACTTCATACCTCAGCCTCAAGGATGGTGTTGTGAGCTAGAACATCATAGAAAAAGCCCAGGTCATCATCAGTGGTTGCTGAATCATCGGACCTCCTGATTACATCAGGATGAACATGTGCTGAGTGTAGATCAGTGTTCACATGTGCCCCTTTTTCTTGGTACTGGGGACTTCCTACCTCAGGATTATGCCCTTCATCGGCAGTTGCCTCTAGTGAGGTCTTAGAAATGTTACCAACTTCAGCCTGTTCATGTACTGAAGCACGAGAAGTGGTAGCCTCACCAGAAGTTCTGATCTCCTCCTCCACATGGGGAGATTGAACTGTGTAATCCCTGTGCTGTGGGTTATCAGCAACACTATAGTCCTCTCCCTCAACTGTTGAGGTTTTCCCAGTTGTAATTGGTTTCTGTGGAGGGGGTGGAGTGTGTAGCTGACTCAGCACTTCTGCATTGATAAAAGTTGGGCTTTGTAGGGTGGTTGCAGTAGGAGATAGGTGTGAAGCAAACTGCACCTGGGGTGAGTGGTGCTCTTCAATGGTAACCTTCTCAAATGAGAGAGGTTCCAGTAATGTGGCATCCCCAGAAATGGTTGCTTCAAGATCCTGTTGAGAGGATTCTTGAGCGGTTATGGTTGGTCGAGTCTGTGTAACTACTGGTGGATTACTACCAGCAGTTTCTTCCTGCCTTGGTGTTGCAGGGGCATCCTCAGGGGACTCAACTCCCTGAGTAGCCTGTTTAGGCTTTTTAGATTTTGGCTTGGAGGGGACTTTGGATCTGGAGGATGAGGTTGTGGGTTCCCGCTGCTTAGGTTTTAGCAGCTTGGCAGCCTCTTTGAGTTGTGTATTCGAGTTATGCCTGGAGTATACTTCAGGCAAAACTGCCACAGCAGGGACTCCTAGGCCAACAAGGCCTTCAGTTTTTAGTTGGTTTTCTATAATGGCCATAAGAAACCTTGGATATAATATCCATCTGTTAGCCATAGGCTTCAAGGCAAGTAATTCTAAAAATATAATTTCAGAAAAATTTAAGTTTTGACATTCAAGGATTGAATACAATACTTGCTGCCACCTTGAAGACATTTGATCCCATGAGGAGGTCTTGGGGGCAAGGCAGACGTTGACCATGTGGAAGATTAGGCGTTCAGGGTCATGGAAGTGCTTTTTCAAAATTGTGGTAGCACTTAGGTCACCTCCGTACCCATTGTTGGTGAAGGATAAGTCTGTTGTACCCTTAGGATATTCGGTGACGAAGTTGGCATCATTCAGCTTTAGGATTTGCCGGATAATATCAGAAGTTACGACCACTTTCTTCTGATTGACAACCAACTGGAGAGCGATCTCACCATCATTCTCACCAGTTGTGAGTGTTACGTTTGTCAAGAATTGTTGTAGGGTTTCTACGTATATGGTTGGGTTCAAAAGAAAGGCTGTGTGGTATTGAGATTCAACAATCAGATCGATGGCATCATCAAACTTGTTCCAGAAGGCCGATTTGGTGAGGTAAGCTACACAGTTATGGTGGGGTTTGAGTTGCATGGTCGCCATTAATGCAGGAGGGAAGTTCTGAGAATTTGAATAATAAAGTTCTTGGGGTGAAAAGTTCTGAAGTTAGGGTTTGGTATTTATAGGTTATGAAACGGCTGATAGAAAACAACTGAAGGTTTTGGTGTTAGTCATCAGTTGTTTGAAACGACTAAAGACATGGTTTTAACCTTCAGATGTTATAAACAACTGAAGACTTGGTTTTAGTCATCAGTAGTTTGAAACTACTGAAGACTTAGTTTTGGCTTCAGTTGTTTTGAAATGAAACAGCAATTGTTTGGAACAGCTGAAGAGTAAAGTTACTCATCAGTTGTTGTCATCAATTCACAGGTTTCAGTTGTTTCATTCTGACCTCAACAATTACTCATCAGACTTTGTCTGATTTCAGACGTTTCATTGGTCATCAGTTCTTTTGAATATTTATGCACCAGCTCTTCTGAACATTTGTGCATTAGAGCTTTTGAAACAAATTATTCTTCAGAACTTGTAAACAAATTTTGTCTCCAGTACTTATGCCCAAGATTACACATCAGTACTTTTGGACAAATTTGTTCTTTAATACTTATCTGTTAGAAATAGGCATCAGTAATTATAACTACATCAGTAGTTGTAACTACATCAGTTATTTTCAACAAATAATGTACTTCAGTACTTTTAAGTAATTTAGTCTTCAGTCTTTTTAACACTTCAGTAGTTAAAAATATTAAAGACAAAATAACTTGTCAGTGCTTATTTTTGACTTTTGTATACTAATGCTCATCAGTACTTATGATCTGAGAGTATCAGTATTAGTCAATTTATTCTAGCTGCAGCATACCAAGCCTTAGCACAAGATTTTGAAAAGTTGCACTGTCCAAAGGCTTAGTAAATATATTTGCAAGCTCATCAGCACTAGAAACAAACTTTGGATCAATCAGACCTTTTTCATAACAATCCCTGATGAAATGATGTCTGATCTCAATGTGTTTGGTCTTAGGATGCCGGACAGGATTCTTAACAATACAAAGAGCTGAAGCACTGTCCATCAGTAATGGAGTCTTAGTCTCTGTAATGCCATAATCCAGTAATTGATTCTGAAGCCAGAGTACCTGAGATGTACAACTTGCAGCAGCAATGTACTCTGCTTCAGAAGTTCATGTAGCAATTGAAGTTTGTTTCTTACTCTACCAAGAAACCAAACAATTGCCTAGAAATTGGCATCCACCAGAAGTTGATTTTCTGGTTACTTTACACCCTGCATAGTCACTATCAGAGAAAGCAACCAATTTGCAAGAGTGCCCGGTGGAATACCAAAGTCCTAGAGATATAGTTCCTTGCAAGTATCTAAAGATCCTTTTGACTACAATCAAATGGGATTCTTTAGGTGCAGCCTGAAATCTAGCACATACACAAGTTGCAAACATAATGTATGGTCTAGAAGCTGTAAGGTACATCAGGGAACCAATCATACATCTGTAAAGGGTTTCATCAACTTCTTTACCTTTCTGATCAGCATCCAGTTGTGTGGTGGTGCTCATGGGAGTAGAACAGGGCTTACAGTTTTGTAAATCAAACTTTTTCAGAAGATCCTTTATATATTTTGACTGATGAATGAAAGTTCCATCAACTCTTTGTTTGATTTGCAAACCCAAAAAGAACTGTAATACTCCCATGGCACTCATTTCAATCTTTTTTTTGCATCAATTTTGTAAATGCATCACACAACTGTGGATCAGAGGATGCAAAAATTGTGTCATCTACATAAATTTGAACAAGTAGCTTATGTTGTCCTACTTTCTTTATGAACAAAGTTTTATCTATGGAGCCTCTAGTGAAATTGTTTTGAAGAAGAAAATAAGACAGTGTTTCATACCAGGCTCTAGGAGCTTGTTTTAACCCATACAGAGCCTTATCAAGCTTATACACCTAATCTGGATGTTTATTATCCTCAAAACCTGGTGGTTGACACACATAAACCTCCTCTTTTATTTTACCATATAAGAATGCACTTTTGACATCCATTTGAAAAACTTTAAGATTATGGAAAGCAGCATAAGCTAAGAACAATCTGATTGCCTCTAGTCTGGCTACAGGGGCAAAGGTTTCATCATAATCAAGACCTTCTTCTTGTGAAAACCCTTGTACAACCAGTCTGGCCTTGTTCTTGACAATTTGACCTTTTTCATCAGTTTTATTCCTAAACACCCATTTAGTGCCTATTGCACACTTACCTTGGGGTAGAGGAACCAGCTCCCACACTTGCTGCTTTTTAAATTGAAGAAGTTCAAGTTGCATGGCTTCAACCCATCCATTGTCTCTTAATGCAACATGATAGTTCTTTGGCTCTTGCCGACTGATGAAGAGAGCATAGAAGCAGAAATTGGACAATTGACTTCTGGTTGAAACTCCAGCATGGATATCACCAATGATTTGAGACATTAGGTGATTCTTCAGCTCTTGATAGACAATAAGATCTGTGCAAGTGTTTGTAGGAGATTCAGCAGCAACAGATGTTGATTCAGACTCTTGAAACCATGAAGGAGATGGCAGTTCAAACGAAGTAGATGATTCAGAGATCTCATCAGCATTTGTTGTGGATGGAGCTGTTGAAGCTATAGGAATATCAGGTTTAGATAACTCAGACAGTTGATCACTAAACTTGAAAAGGTGAGTACTGTCAGTATCATCATCATCAATACCACCAGATGAAGAACTGTTTGCAGGAGGTGATGGATTTTCAGGAACTGCAACAGCTGGATACTGATAAGGAACATATTGCAGTATGTCCAAATCAAATAGCTCCACAGGGTTTTGTGGGATTTTGTCCTTTGGAGATTCTTTAAACTTCACATGCAAGGTCTCTTCAATTATCTTTGTTCTGCAGCTAAAAACTCTGTATGCCTTGCAAGTGGATGAGTACCCAATAAAGTACCCTGCATCAACCTTTGATTCAAACCTCTGAAGTGGATTCTTTGTGTTGAGAATGTAACATGGACACCCAAATGCTATAAAAAATGAAATCAGAGGAGCTAAATGATGTAACACTTCATAAGGAGTCTTCATCAGCCTCTGATTTACTAAAACTCTATTCTGCATATAGCAAGCTGTGTTGACAGCTTCTGCCCAAAAGGTCAGTAGCAAACCAGAATCAGCCAACATTGACCTAGCGGCTTCAATAAGTGTCCTATTCTTTCTTTCCACCACTCCATTTTGTTCAGGAGTACTTGGAATGCTATACTGCCTCTTGATTCTCTTAGACAAGTAGAATTCATCAAGTGTGTGGTTTTTAAATTCTATGCCATTATCACTCCTCACACACTTGACTGGAAGGTAGTACTGTTTTTCCACATACAATGATGGGTTTGTTAGAACACAAAACGTAGTTTAACCGATTAAACTTTCTGAAAAACGCAGCGGAAGTTTAGCTTTATAACTTGTTTATAATCTGAATATTTCATGTTGTAAATGATGTTTTTAAGATGAAAAACAAACCCAAATCAAAAGGATCTTTAATATGTGAATGAACAGGCTAATAACATATGTAAAACTACATAAAATCACAGCTTCAATGAGCTGTGATATCTACCTCTTCCAGCAGTAAAATCAAGCAAAGAAATGAAGATTGGATGTCCCAAAAAATGGCCAAGGCTCCAAAATAGGACCCCTCAAGCTTGTATATCCCAAGCTTAGTTGCAATCACCTTTCTTGTTAGGAAGAATGAGCACCAAATCAACTCAAAAACCTCTCTATGCTGCTGCCTGGTCCGTAAGATGGAGGAGAGAAAAGGGGAGTTTTTTTTGATTTGCATGTATTGAATGGATGAGAGAGGTTGAGTGTAAGACATAGTAAATAATGTGTATTCTCAATAAAGGCAAGGATCCAATCACAAGCATGGGGGCGGAGGCCAAAATGGTTTAAAAAAAAGAGTTTCCCCCTTAAAACACAATACACATTATTTTAAACTAGTCTTTGTCATACATTAAAAAGTCTTCTACTAGACTTATTTAAAATTATGACATATGACATCTCTAATTAAACATTTTAATTAAAGTACACTCACATGTCATTAGTGTTATTTAAACCCTTTTAAATAACAAAAATAACAATAAACCCATCAACAAATTATCCTCATAATTTGTTCCATCTCGAATGCCTTTGTTTAGAAAACCCTTTTCTAAACATGGTGCGATTATTCGATTGCATGATCCCATCAAAAATTAAATAATTCTTGGTGATTGCAAAGCTTGTTATTGGGTATAACCCAACTTGGATCATAACATACTAACCGCATCAAAATTCTAAGTGTCTTGGGCACACAGAATCCTACAATCTCCCACTTGCCCAAGATTCATAGAAGATTGATGCAAGCAGTAAATACCGCCTAACAACGGTTTACTACCCTTAATACGCATGACTTATAGCCATTCAATAACATCATCCCTTTCAAGTACCCTACTTGAAATGATTTAGGTGAATCAATCATCTATCCTTTTGTTACAGATGTCATGTTAAATCCAAGGACACAGAATGATCATTCCTTGTTGATTTAACTTAATCAGGCCTTAGACATCTAACTCTCAATGAATAAGAGGAACAAATTCCATCTTGACTACATACGTTTCTCGCAAACACCTCGTGTCATACCTGAACATACCCTTATGTACTGTCCACTATTTCAGGACAGTGAAGAATTAGCTCAAGGTATGACACTTGGTGAATATCAAAACCCAATATGTATCTCAGGTCGGAGGATACCAAATGATATTTGCCTTTACTCAAATTTACTTATGATCAATCAATAAGATTCCATGTAGTAAAATTTGAGATGTGGGTTAGTCCAATATTTGTATCCCACAAATATCTATGAACCTTGGTAGCAACCCATTGCTCTATATTCATCCTTATGAATATCAACCAATCCAAGTTCATAATAGTCTTATCTTCAATACTTGCTCCCACAAGTCTGAACGACTACGGACATTTAGAGTAAACAATTTACTCATGGATTAAACATGCTAAATTGGAACATTAATTGAAACATTATAACCAAATAATTTTTTTCAAATAATAAAGAGTTCCATATATCCAAATACAAAATTTACAGATCAAATCCAATCACTAGAATATCGAAGTCCCATGGCACAAGTATGACCTTCATGCTTTGCCTTTTCAAGGAGCTTCGTGAGAGGATCCGCAATGTTTTGATCCGTGTGAACTTTGCGAATACATATCTTTCCCTTTTCTACTTCATCTCATATGTAGTTGAATCTCCGCTCAATGTGCCTAGTTTTTTTATGAGCACGGGGTTCCTTGATTTGAGCAATCGCACCCTCGTTATCACAAAAGATCTCTAGGGGGTCCAGAATGGAAGGGACAACCCCTAGATCGGCAACGAATTTCTTCAACCATGCAGCTTCTTGAGTTGCCAATGAGGCGGCGATGTATTCTGATTCTGTAGTTGATAGAGCCACCACATCGTGCTTGGAGCTCTTCCAAGAGACTGCTCCTCCATTCAGAATGAAAATGTATCCCGATTGTGACCGTGAATCGTCACGATCGGTTTGGAAACTCGCATCCATGTAACCTTTTACAACGAGTTCCTCATCACTAGATCCATAGATTAGGACCATATCTCTTGTCCTCCTTAGGTATTTAAGTATGTTCTTAACAGCCATCCAATGACCGTTTCCAGGATTTTGCTGGTATCGGCTTGTCATGCTTAAGGTGCATGACACGTCCGATCGAGTGCATATCATCACATACATGATGGATCCAATAGCAGATGCATGTGGGATTGCCTTCATTTTATCTTGCTCATCCTTTGAGCTAGGACATTGAGTCGTACTCAATATCGTTCCTCTTTGAATAGGTACGGTACCTTTCTTAGAGTTCTCCATCTTGAACCTTTTCAAGATTTTATCAATATATGCACTTTGATTTAAACCAATCAACCGCCTTGATCTATCCCTATAGATCTTTATTCCCAGAATATAGGTGGCTTCACCAAGATCCTTAATGGAAAAACAACTTCCAAGCCAGGTTTTTACACCTTCCAAGGTTGGAATGTCATTTCCAAATAGTAGTATGTCATCAACATACAATACTAGGAAAGTTATTGTGCTCCCACTAGCCTTCTTATACACGCAAGACTCATCAGCGTTTTTAATGAAGCCAAATTTCTTTACCTCCTCATTAAAACGGTGATTCCAGCTTCTCGATGCTTGTTTCAATCCATAGATTGATTTCTTTAACTTGCATACTTTATTAGGATGTTTTGGATCGACAAAACCTTCAGGCTGAACCATATAGACATCTTCCTCAAGATGTCCATTTAGGAAAGCGGTTTTGAAATCCATTTGCCAAATCTCATAGTCATAATGAGCAGCTATGGCAAACAATATTCTTATAGACTTTAGCATCGCAACAGGTGAGAAGGTCTCATCATAGTCAACACCTTGAGTTTGAGTGAAACCCTTTGCTACAAGTCTAGATTTATAAGTATCCAAGTTTCCATGCATATCGGTTTTCTTCTTGAAAACCCACTTACTTCCAACTACCTTGGAATTAAGAGGTGGTACAACAAGTTCCCAAACTTGATTGTCATACATGGATTGCATCTCAATGTTCATGGCTTCTAGCCATTTGTCACAATCCGAATTGGACATTGCATTATGGTATGTGGTTGGTTCATCTGAATCTACCACATAGCATCCATCCATGAAGAATCCGTATCTTTCAGGCGGATTACTAGTTCTACCACTTCTGCAAACGTCTTGTGTGTATTGATCAACCCCTTGATCATCCTCAACATCCTCATGTTGAGTGCTAGTTTCAACCAAACGTGCATCGGGTTGTGGTTCTTGATCTTCCTCAAGATCCACTGTTCTACTGCTAGCTCCTTCCATAAGGAACTTTGCTTCTAAGAACTCACCCTTTCTGGCAACAAACACCTTTTGTTCCAGTGGATCATAGAAATAATATCCCATAGAATCTCTAGGATATCCAACAAAGATACACTTGGTGGATCGGACTTCTAATTTTTTTGGGGTGGGAGTCTTAACATAAGCCTCACATCCCCAAACCCTTAAGTATGATAGGGATGGAACTCTTCCATGCCATATCTCAAAAGGTGTCCTTTCCACCTTTTTGGTTGGGGCCATATTTAGAATACGGGCCGCGGAGAGCAAAGCGAAACCCCAAAATGATAGAGGCAATGTGCTTCTAGCCATCATAGATCGGACCATATCCAATAAGGTCGATTCCTCCTCTCAAACACACCATTATGTTGTGGTGTTCCAGGTGGAGTGAGTTGTGAGACAATCCCACAACTCCTAAGATGATCTTGAAAAACATCACTTAGGTATTCACCTCCCTATCGGTACGGAGAACTTTAATTGACTTGTTAAGTTGATTTTCTACTTCATTCTTGAAGATTTTGAACATTTCAAAAGCTTCATCTTTGTGCCTTAATAAGTACACATACCAATAGCGACTATAATCGTCGGTAAAGGTAATGAAGTATCTTTCACCATTCCTAGTCATTGGTTTAAAAGGACCACATACATCCGAATGTATAATTTCTAATAAATCTTTTGCCCTTTCGGTAGTTCCACTAAAGGGTGCCTTAGTCATCTTACCTTGTAAACAAGATTCATAAACATCAAATGAATCACATTCATTTGTTTTTAAAAGACCATTCTTTTGATGTGTTTGTAAACGGTTCTTGTTTATATGACCAAGACGACAATGCCAAAGATAGGTATCACTCAAGTCCAACTTGAGATTCTTGGTGTTAGTTTGGTACAATGAACGATTTAAAGTATTTTCATGAACCAATTCATAAATACCATTAATGGGAATAGCTTTAAAATAGAACATACCATTTAAAGAAACATAAATATCATTTTAATAAAGGATAATATATAATCATAATGTCTTAATTGGGATACAGAAATAATGTTCCTAGTCAAACTAGGAGCATACAAAACATTCTTCAAAATAACTTCCAAGCCACTTGGAAGTTTTAGGATGTAGTCCCCACGAGCTTCAACTAAGACTTTAGTTCCATTGCCCATGAAGAGGCTTACATCCCCTTGATTGAAGTCCCTACTTCTTGTGAACCCCTGTAACAAATTGCAAATATGAGTTCCACATCCGGTATCTAATACCCATGTGTTTGAAGATGTAACATTAAGATCAATATGAATCATGTATATTGTACCTGAGGTCTGCCCGGCATCACTCTTTGCTTTCAACTCTTGGAGATGGACAAGACAATTCCTTGCCCAATGTCCTATCTCCCCACACTTGAAGCATGGGTCATTTGTAGCAACCTTTTGCTTTTTCTCTTGTGGTTTGGGTGGCACCCTTTCCACCCCTTTCCCCTTTCCCCATACGGGTCCCTTACCCTTGGCAACTTTTGCCTTGGGTGCGGGATGAGGCCTTTTGTTGTTCCCACCTTCATTGATGGTGAGAACGGGTAAAACCCTTTCACCCATGGCCGCCTCAGCCGTTTTGAGCATTGAGTGAAGCTCACCAATGCTTTTGTCCCAAGCATTCATGTTGTAGTTCAACACGAATGTCTCGAAATTCTTGGTAAGGCCATTTAGGATCAAATCCGTGGCCAATTCCTTCGATATGGGACAATTAAGCCTCTTGAGGCGGTCAATATGACTTTTCATCTTAAGTACATAAGATGAAACAGATTGGTTGTCGTCCATACGACATGCATGGAGTGCTCGAACCGTTTCGAAGCGCTCAATCCTTGCTTGCTGTTGGAATGTTTCCTTCAGCTGGGTTATCATGTCGTAAGCTCCATGATGTTCATACTCCTTTTGGAGATCCGGAGTCATGCTCGCTAGCATGAGACAAGACACTTGGACGGAGTCCTCAGTGTACTTCAGCCAATCGTTGTAGGCCTCCTCATCATCCTTAGTAGGTTGATCGGGATAGGGTCGTCTAAAACATATGATCTTCTCTCTTGCTTGAGAACGATTCTCAAGTTTCGATACCAATCAATAAAGTTGTTATGATTTAGACGTTCCTTTTGGAGGATCGCTCGTAATGATTGGTTGGACGCGGATGAGTTATCGTGATTTTCATTATTGGTGGCCATCTTCAAAATTTAACAAAGATCTATTTTAGTATTTTCGATATTGCTATTTTTAATAATTAATGCCTTTTAAGGTCATTTTTATATTAAAATCTAGAACCCAACATTACATTTAAATTGTGGTTAGGTGACCTTTATCCCACGATTTAAATTAATAAGGTGGTCAACGATTGACGGTTGCAACCATTTGCAACTTCTAGAGGTATGGGATCAACTTTAAACATCATATGTAAAGTCGGCATGTTAATCCCATCAACACCATTTGGAAACCATATTGTAGGTGATCCATTTAACATGGTTTGCAAATCAAGACATCCTACTTACACATACGTGTGAGTTTGCCAAAATGAGTGGTTAGGTGAACTTTATCCCACTAATATGGCATTCTCACCTTAAGTCATAAGTTCCCTCAAAGTGGTTAGGTGACCTTTATCCCACTAAGAGTTACCAAGTGACTTAAGTGTTATGTAAAAGGATGGTGTTGATCTTGTTTAAGAATATTTAGAGGTTTCATAATTCTAGTTTTGAAAACTCTATGTACTTGTATTTGTATGCTTTCAAATACAAGATACCCTATGGTCCTTTGATTAAAACCTATTTTAATCTTTAAAATCATTAAATCATTTTGATAACCTTTTATTACCTTTTAATGATTAAGAACCATCATTTTTATAACTTGTTAAGTTTGTTAATTAGTTTGTAATGCATGTCAAAATTTCAACCATACAATCAAATAACAAACATTCAAACAGGCATAAACATAAACAACCATAATGTGCATATGTGCATAACCATAGCATCTAAAGTGGTCCACACTTGTTTGCCATCACAAGTATGGTCCATAGGGCATTCCTAAGGTCATAACAAAACATATAGAAAGCTTCCAAAAGCCTCCCACTTGAAACCGCATCCAAAATGCTCCATGTTTCTTGTCTTTGATGTCCATCTTTGGGTCTTGATCTTGTGCATCTTCCTTTTACAAAATTGTATCCTAATACATTTTTTTTCTAATAAAAGAAATTCACCTAATCTATTAATTACATAACCAAATGAATAAATAATTACAACCCAAATGATAAACATAAAGATTACAACCCAATTGAATGAATAAAACAACCATTTGCAATCATCCAAATCATAAGGCCAAAGGCTAGGTTATGCACATTAACATCCAATAATCATATCATCCAAACAAATAATGAAACCCCACTTAAAACCACCAAATTTCAGCCAACATAAACTGAAATTTTGGGTTTTAAACATTGTCCAAACAATCAACATTTCATAATATATATCTTTCAAGGTCTAATCACTAGCATGTGTGATATGACCTTGAAAGTTTGGGGAATCATTCATACAAAACATATCAGCCCAAAATCAGCCTATAATAAGTTGATTATTATCCTTTAAAACCAATTTTAAAGACTAAGAACAAGCAAGTTATCCACATAACCGGCTCTTGATGCCATTGATGGGTTTGTTAGAACACAAAACGTAGTTTAACCGATTAAACTTTCTGAAAAACGCAGCGGAAGTTTAGCAATATAACATGTTTATAATCTGAAAATTTCATGTTCTAAATGATGTTTTTAAGATGAAAAACAAACCCAAATCAAAAGGATCTTTAATATGTGAATGAACAAGCTAATAACATATGTAAAACTACATAAAATCACAGCTTCAATGAGCTGTGATATCTACCTCTTCCAGCAGTAAAATCGAGCAAAGAAATGAAGATTGGATGTCCCAAAAAACGGCCAAGGCTCCAAAATAGGACCCCTCAAGCTTGTATACCCCAAGCTTAGTTGCAATCACCTTTCTTGTTAGGAAGAATGAGCACCAAATCAACTCAAAAACCTCTCTATGCTGCTGCCTGGTCCGTATGATGGAGGAGAGAAAAGGGGAGGTTTTTTTTTATTTGCATGTATTGAATGGATGAGAGATGTTGAGTGTAAGACATAGTAAATAATGTTTATTCTCAAGAAAGGCAAGGATCCAATCACAAGCATGGGGGGAGGCCAAAATGGTTTAAAAAAAAGAGTTTCCCCCTTAAAACACAATACACATTACTTTAAACTAGTCTTTGTCATACATTAAAAAGTCTTCTACTAGACTTATTTAAAATTATGACATATGACATCTCTAATTAAACAATTTAATTAAAGTACACTCACATGTCATTAGTGTTATTTAAACCCTTTTAAATAACAAAAATAACAATAAGCCCATCAACAAATTATCCTCATAATTTGTTCCATCTCGAATGCCTTTGTTTAGAAAACCCTTTTCTAAACATGGTGTGATTATTCAATTGCATGATCCCATCAATAATTAAATAATTCTTGGTGATTGCAAAGCTTGTTATTGGGTATAAACCGACTTGGATCATAACATACTAACCGCATCAAAATTCTAAGTGTCTTGGGCACACAGAATCCTACATACAACACATAGAATATTATGGTTTTTGCAGCTTCAACTTTTGAATGCAAGAAGAAAGTCCATAAAAATCTGGAGTAATCATCCATAATTACCAGACAGTATTTCTTCTTTGCCATGCTCATCACTCTTACTGGACCAAAAAGATCCATATGCAGTAATTGCAAGCAGGCAGTAGACTTTGGCTCTTCTATTGGAGGAAATGATACCTTGTGTTGCTTCCTTTTTAAACAAGCAGAGCAGTTGTCATCACATTTGAACTCCTTCACTGGCAGTCCTCTCACTAAACCATGATAGATCAGCTGGTTCATGTTTTTAAGATTCACATGACCAAGCCTTCTGTGCCATAGTTTAGATTCCTGAGGAGAGGCCTTGGAGAACAGGCAACGATAGCCTTTTAGATCAATTTTCTTTGATAAGTCTACGGCATATACTCTTCCTGTCCTGTTGGCCTTCAAGAGAGTATGTTCATCCAGTACCTTGTCAATCAAACTTAGAACTTTAGAAGACAGAATCCTGCTGTTCTGGCTAGTGAAAAGGGCAACATGACCTTTATCATACATCTGACTAACACTCAAGAGGTTGTACTTGAGATTCTCCACATGGTTGACATCATCAAACCTTATTTCACCATTAGAAACAAAGCCTTTGCCGATGATGTAACCTTTAGCATCATTACCAAATGAAACAAATCCCTTCTTTCCTTGAGAGTAGTCATTAAGAAGAAAGTTGCTCCCTATCATATGCATGGATCCTCCACTGTCCACATAACATATGCTTCTTTGGCATGCTGAAGAACCCTGCATTTGTCAAAAGAAACTAGTTAGCTTTTAAGACCCAAACCATTTTGGTTTTGGGTCTGTTCTCATCAATAGATTTTACACTAACCGGTTTGTCATGATTAACAGCCCGTGAAGATGGAGATGGTGTGGAAAAGGATTCCTTTAATTTTGGCTTGGTTTTCCTTTTCTGTGGTTTAATCACAGGTACATCTATTTGGTTGACTCTCCCCAACAGATGTTGAACCATCATAACAAGTTGTGTCTGATTGTTTGCTAAAGCCTTCAGCTCATCAGACACATCAGTTCTTGTTTTTGATTGGTTCCTGTGTTTCACCATTTTCTCTCTTTTGGAAGACACATACTTAGTCTGGTGTTTTGGTATTCCATGAGGAATCCATTGAACACCTTCAGCTGTTTCCTGATAAACCCCTCCCTTCTTTTTGGATTTCTTTAAGGAAATTTGGGTTTTCAGGTTGAGATGCCTCTGGTACAAACTTGGTTTCAAATTCATTTTTCATTTTATTAATTTTCTTTTTGGTGTTCTTATCTTTGTTGAATTTGGAACCCTTTCTGTACCAGCAGTCATCAGTGAGATGATTGAATAAGCCACATATTTCACATGGCTTTATCTTCATCTTCAGTTGATCAACTACTGAAGAAGATGAAACTACTGAAGGTTTGTTCTTCAGTACTTTCTCCCTTTCAGTACTTATGTTAAGTACTGACGGATTCTTAACTACTGAAGATTTGTTCTTCAGACATTTTCTATTAGTACTTTTGGACTTCCTGATAGACTCTTTAGCAGTTTTCAAACCCTTTTTGTTTTCAGTGGTTTTGGTTTGTTCTTCAGGTGTTGTGACTTGCCCTTCAGTACTTTGAGTACTTTGTGAGACAACACCTGATTCTACAAGTTTTAGATTAATTTTATCAAAAACGTTTTCACCTTTATTTATCTTGGTCAAATCAACACCCTCAGCTGTTTCTCCCTGGATGACATTTGTACATCCAACGGTATAAGAATATGTTTCTATATCACTTGATTGATTTTCTGAGGTGCTAATACTGTCTTCATCCTCTGATTTTGGTTCATTATCAGAGGGTGAGAGACATGATGATGTGGATTGATAATTGCTTTCTCCTTCAGATTCTACTTCTAACTTGGGAGTAAAATCTGTAGGAGGAGCAGTGTGATTATAACCAATCCCAAACTTCACATTTGAAGTTGTTTGTTTTTTGAGAAGAATTTCAAACCCTTTGCATGATGTTACCCAATGTTCACACTCTACCTGGGTAGTTGCAAGTGTTTGTTTGAGGTCCTTATGCTTCTCTAAGATGACCTCTACCTTTGCCTTTTCATCAGTGATTTGGCATTTTAATTTGTAAATCACATCATCTTTTTCATTTAAAACAGACTCAAACTCAGCTTTTCTTTTGGAAATCACTTTCTCTAGCTCAAGATTTTTATTGATTAAAGCTACATTTGTTTCTATAATTGAGGCAAATGTAGCTATGCATGATTCAGAACACAACTTGGCCTTAGCCTCTGAAGATACCTGTGATACCTGTGACGTTGAAGCATTTGAGCATGAACCATCAGTAGACTCCAGGGCCATAAGAGCAAGATTTCCAAAAGGGTTTTCACCACCATGTTGACCAGCACCAGGAAACAGTTCTTCATGATAACCAGAAAGATCATCTGGTAAACTGCTCCAGTCAACAACTCCAGGGGTGAAAAAACTTTGTTGTGGTTGAGATTGAGATTGTTGATTTGTTTAAGATGGTTGAGGCTCAGGTAGGGCAGGTGGTTGTTGAGCTATGGGTACTTGAACCTGACTAGACTGAGGCATGTAAAAACAGGGGTAAGGATATGGCATAGGACCTTGAGGGACAAAATATGCAAGAGACGATTGAGCTTGTGAAGGATGACCAGAACTGGTGGAATGTTGCCCTTTGTTTTGTGAGCTATTGCTTAGGAAGGTCACAAAGGGTGCAGATGAGTTAGATCCAGATGATCTACACTTTCTTGCAAAGTTTCCAAGTCTATGGCACTTGTGACACCTCAACTTGCTCTTGTCAAAACCAACCTTGGTTTTTCCAGAGAAACCGGGGAATTTCCGACCTGTCCTTTTGTAAAACTTTTGAGATTTGATATTGATCATTGCCATTTGGCTCAAAATATCCATCTCTTCCAGATCATCATCTAGAATTCCTTTCAAATCATCCATCAAAAAGCACAAATTATCACTGCTACCACCTAAATTACTATCAACACCAACAAAAGCATGTTCTTCACTGTTTCTAGAGAAATCTATATGCTCATCATAGGAACCTTCTGATGCAGCAAACTCTAACTCCTGACCGACCAGTGCAGTGTTTCCTGGTACAAAGTCATCAGTGAGATTCCCAGATGAAGATAGTTTCCTTTTCTGTTCTATCTCTCGTTCAAATGTTAATAGTTTCCCATAAAGTTGGGTGAGAGATAGAGTGTCCAGATTTGCACTGGAGCGTAGGACAATAGTATATGTATCCCATCTCTCAGGCAGGGATCTGAGGAATCTGTTGTTCATCTGGCTGTTTGAATATTCCTGTTTAACCATTTTCAACTCAGATATCAAACAGGAAAATCGCTCAAACTGCTGGGTCAGAGACTTACCCTTTCTATGAGAGAATGTCTCGTATTGCTGGGCAAGGATCTCTCTAGTGTTTGCCAAAACCTCATCAGTTCCTCCAAATTGTTCCTTCAGAGCAACCCAGAGGTCATGTGCAATTTCATGATGCATAAGCCCTGAATAGATTTCATTTGGCAGTGCCATGGCCAGAATTCCATGGGCTTTAGCATCAATTTCAAACTGTTTTAAATCTTCATCCGAATATTGCTCTGGTTTCTTCGGAACCATCTCATTCTTTTCCGGAAGACTCACCATAGGCTTGTATTGTCCATCCACCATAGATTTCCAACATCCTGTGCTATTGATAGACAGGTGATGGAGCATACGTCGTTGCCATATGTTATACTCACTCCTAACAAGCATCGGAGGCTTTGTTGAAGAGCCAGTATTGTGAGGATCATTAGTTGGTGTAGCCATTTTCATAGATTCAAACAAATTCAATATAATTTTAACAGATCTTGCTCAAAAACTCAGCAACTCTGTTTAAAACACGTAGAACTTCAAATTAATTCACCAGAAGCAGCAGAAACTCAAACTCTATAACCAATTCTTGCAAATTTGCTAATTCGATCAAACTTAGATATCAAAAGAGCAGTTTCAATGATCAATTGTTAAATCGATCAATGATTAACCAGCTCTGATACCATTTGAAAGGATCACAGATCTAATTTGATCAATTAGGTTATGATTTGCAGCGGAATAGTGTTAGAATTAGATGAAATTTAAGCAAGAACAAGATGAATATTCAATCAAACAGTAACGGTTATATAGAGAGAAAGTTTTCTGCAAAAGAGAATGTTTTCATTCATTCATATGCTTCGGCAAGATTACAATTAGGTCAACTTTCCTTTTATAGGAAAAGATGACGTCAGCAGATGTCACCTAATAGTGACATCTAACCGATTACACAAACAACTGAAAATAACTAAAACTACTGAAGATGTCCACAACAGCTAAGGACATCTTTTTACAATAAAAGCTTAAGTGTTAACTAATTCTACAACTACTGAAGCTACAACATCTGAAGAGTAAGTTCTTCAGACATTTTACATCTACTAAACTACTGACTACAATCTACTGAAAATATAAAGACAACTACTGAAAGTAAACCATCACAACTACTGAAGGGTACTTCTTCAACTGTTGTGACAACCTCTGAATACTTGGTCTTCAGACTTTGTCTTCAAACTCTATCTTCAGACTTTGTCTTCAACTTTTATCTTCAGACTTTGTCTTCAGCTTTTGTCTTCATAATTTGTCTTTAGCTGATGTAGTCTTCTTCAGTTGTTACGATGTCTATGGGACTTAAAGGTTTTTCTGATCTGGCTCATTGGTTCTTTTGGTCCAACATCTCTTATATCATTTCCTTTCTTATCCAATCTTCTTACTACATTACTCTGACTGTTAATCCTACTGTTTACTCAAATCATATGGCAGAATTCTGGGAAAATAGTCGGATTGAAACCACGAATGGGGTTCGAGTAATAAGGTCGAGCATCTATGGGCAGGAGTTAGTCATTACTGAACAACTCATCAGGGAGCATCTCGAGCTTCATGATGAAGGTATACACACAGAGTTCCCCAAAACAAATTTGGACAACACTTACATCCAAATGGGATATGGCTGAGACGTTAGCAGGTCTATAGTTTATAAGTTTAATTTCTCTTACAACTAGAAATTCCGGCTGCATATCATTCTTCACTACTTATCCAACAAATCTGGGGGATGGGATCAAATCCCTTACGAACTAGGGTGCCTAGTTCATGGAATGGTGAGAGGGCTTCGCTTCAATTATTCAAGATTTGTGTTGACCAATCTCATGGGAAACCTTCAGCGGGAGACATTCTTCATGTATCCCAGGTTTCTTCAGCACTTAACTAACTGTGAATTGGAAAAGAGTAAGCTTGTTTGTGCAGCTGCTCTGACTGTCCCTCAAATGAAGCCGACCATCTTCAAAATTTTAAAGAAAGTGTCCACCAATTTCACCAAAAGACATACTGCAATGCTTCCAGGTATGGCTGAGCAAATAGCTCCTGGTGACATCCCTGTTAACCCCACAGGTAATGAACCCACACCAGCACCTACCCTCACACTGCCAAAGCTTCCTTCTCACCCCATCAAAATAACATACCAAAGACACCCCAAACGAACCCTTGTTCAATCTACTCTGATTGAACAAGTCCTTTCTGTTCAATCCAAAAGGACTAGAGTGGAACAATGGGCTCCCACTCAGTCTGAGGTCTCACCATCCTTCACAATTGACCTCAATATGGGTTTTGAGTTTCCTCAGTCTCAAACCCAAGAGTCCGACACCCAAGCTTACAGCCCTCAGAGTGAGTCTCTACACTCTCTTAAGAAGCCATAAAGGGACAGCCCTAGCATAGGCTCAATGCCTTTAGACATTGATCAAGGTCCCAGGTCACTAGGTTTAACTTCTATATCCTTTACTGACCTTTTGTTGAGAACTGATGAAGAGATTACGTCTCTTCATGGCAATGAAGTTCATCCACAACACTCTTTTAAGGATCAACAGAGCCTTGAGAGATCTCTTATCTCTAGCCCCCATCAGCACGCCATTACTGAGGTGAGTCCCACTGATGTGGAGGGGACTCATGCAGATTCAGCTGCCACTACTGAAGTTGCCTCAATGGACCTTCAGGACAGTGGTAACATCTCTGAGACTGAATCTGCGGCAACCATGCCCATTGATGACTCTGAAAGAGACATCATTACGCACGGGAAACCAGGGTGCCAAGAAACCACATCTGGTGGTGAGGCTGAACATACTAGGTATGCTACCTCATCTCCCTATGATTCTTCAAAAGAAGATGAGGGAAGATTGCAACTCACCCTTAAAGACCTACTGTTTAAAGTCTCAATCCTTTGAATCAAAGGTTAGGACTTTAGAGGATAGGTCTACCACTCAGCAACTTAAGATTGACAATCTCAAGGCTCAACTAGCTGAGAAACAGATTGAGAGATCTGTTAGGCACGTACCTACTCAGGTATCCTTAAGCTCTTCCTCTAGCTCATCTAACTCTTAAGATGATGTTACCAAAAAGGGGGAGAGTGTTAAGAGACAAACATTTAAGGAACCACAAAGCCAAACTTTAACTTCTTTGGCTCTTACTACAACTATCTTTCCTGAGTCATCTCAAGCCATACTACAAATAGACCCAAGGATGCTCAGAGATCTCTATAGACTCTTTACCCAATTTCTATTGAGATCTTCTCTGGAACAGCCCATTCCTGATATGGCTATGATATACTTTGGAGCTAAAGAGCTGCAGAGGCTAAGTGCACCTTCTACCACTGAGGAAGAAGTTGGTCAACCTAAGGTCCAAATAAAACCTGAGATTAAATTCAAAGGGGAAATGAGGATTGATGGCCCAGCAACTAAAACAGTTGGGATAGATAGTGCACTTCCTCAAACTTCCGAAGCTGAAGTCAAAGCCTCGGAAGAACAATCTGAATCTTCCGAAGCTGAGATGGAAGATGTGGAAGGACTGTTTTCTCTGTCCAAAGATCTAATCATCACAGATGCAATTCTTGAGCTTACATCTGAGGTGACTAGTGAGGACTTTCTCAACCAACCCTTAACTCAAACATCTTCGCTACCTCCATCTCAATCTGAACCCTCCATCCAAGAACCACCAAAGTCAAGCACTTCCAAAGTTGATAAAGGAAAGAAGAAAATGACTGCGGAAGAACTTGAGGAGGAGGAGAAGATTGAAAAACTTAGAAGAAAAGGTAGACTTCCAATTGAGAAGTTGCTAGCTGCTAGTTCCAAAGCAGTTGCAGCCAATCAGGAAGAGGTCAATATCAAAAGGAGAGAAGAGATTATTGACAAGCTCATAATGCTTGGAGCTGCCAATGAAGACATACTCCTGCTACCATTAGAGGAGTTAGTAGAGCTAGAAAAGGCAACCAGACTGCAAATTGAACAAAAGAAAGAAGTAGCAAGGTTGGCCTTAGAGGAGGAAAGAGAAAGAAAATAGAGGGAAGCTGAACTGCAGCTCCAGAAGGAAAGGATATCCTTTCTAACCTCCAGAGGTTTCTCTCTTCAAGAACTATCTTCACATGAAAATGATATGATCCTATGGTTCTTCAACAAGGAGCAGGATCAAATGGAGAAAGAGAGAAAGAGAGCTGCAAGAGAAAGATTGAAGGAGAAGAAGAAGAAATAAGAAGAAGATAGGGTTACTGCTACCAAGAAGATAGGTGGAAAGGCCTGGATGAAAGACTATCTCTGGGCTCATGGCTTCTCTGGCAGGCAGGTGGGACGTATGTCTGAAAAGACACTCCAACGAATTGTCAGCGAAATCAACGCTGACAGAAGGGAGATGTATAGAAGGGTATAGGGGACGACCTTCAAACCAACCTCTCAACCTCAACCTGAACCAATTCCCTCACCTGTCACCATCAAACTTGAACCCTACACACCTGAGCCTACATCAGTACCCATATCAACTTTATCACCACAACCACCCAAACTACCTGTCCTCTAACCCAAAACACTCACAAGAACCACAACACCACATCCTATCTAACAATCTTCCAAACCATCCCCTCAGCTTTCTAAACATATCTCCTTAGAAGAATTTAAAGCAATCAAGACAAAGCTCATAAACTGCACAACCCTGAGCGACATCTCTTGTGAGGGAGACTCTGTCAAACAGACTTATGTTGATGGATCTTCATGCTCCCTCACTAGAGATCAATTCCTTGATCTGCCAAGAAGAACATTGGACCAAGCTTTTGTACTTCTTGGTCTTAACTCTGATTCCTTAAACGATGAAGAGAAGAGGCTAAGAAAAAAGCTGGTGACTCTACTGGATACAAGGGGAGGGAATAAAATTCCTAGTCAACCCCTCATGCCTAGAAAGAAAATCATCCAGTGCAGGTTTGATGAAGCCTCTCACAACTTTGTTGTGGAGAGAGAGAATGGAGAGAGCAATAGGCTGAATGCCTCCTCTTTGCTATACTCCAGCATATTCGACATTACTGAGTTAGCAGAGAAACCATTCTCTAATCCCTCCAGCTCCAATGCTGTTACACACATCAGAAATCATCTTAGCGGCCTTCATCTTGTTGAGCTAACCGCAAAAATCAAAAATTGAAGGGGAGCTAAAGCTGAGAGAGAAGGAAGCCAAGGAGAGGTCGACCATCACAGGAAAAGGGTTTCTACAGATGATGGAAGGGTCTGAATTAGAACCAATAGTTAGATGGGAGTATGACTATACATCCCATCAACTAACTCTCTTTAGAGGGACCCAATAGAGGGTACACATCATTCAAGGAGACAGACTAGATCTCCTGTCCACGAAAGATTTGTACAAGCTTCTCAGCACCACTTCCTAGAAGAACAAAGCCACTGATAAGTATCTGCTTTCCCCGGTGCTGAAAGTTTTGAGAAGCAGGAACAACTGATGTTTTGGTAGCATCAGCCTAGGGGGAGTTTGTTGGATCAAAAAGAAGGCTGGTGCAACCAAAACCAAATCACTTAGACTATTTTGGTACAACTAATAAAGGACTTCCGAAGCTAAGTATGGAACTTCTGAAGGAAAAAAAGTTCTTCCGAGGAAAGTGTAATATCTTCTTTGAAGACAAAGAATTTACTTCCGAAGATCAAGACTTAGAAAAGATCAGAAGATAACTTCCGAAGTATGAAGAAAAGAAGAAGTCCTCAAGCCTCGGAAGAAGTAGTCTCTTTCGAAATATAGGTGGCTTCGGAAGAACTTGTTCTTCCGAAGCCAACTAACCTTCGGAAGACAGTACTATGAACCAGTGGACATAAGTATGGTCCTCCTGGCACTCTTCTGCAGACCTCTGATATACTGCATGGTGTTTTCTCAAAATCCATGTAGTTGACCATACTTTATTACACTGTTCACCTTTATTGGTTAGTGCAGTTACTAACTTTAGTTAGTAACAAAAGGTAAGTCATGGACATGTCATGACTATCATATCTTAGATAATACTTTATCTAAAATACCTTAACTCTAGCATTGTAGTATATGCTTTAGTCATAGGTTCTTAGCTGGTATCAAAGTGTAACCGGCTGTAGGTGGTATTATATATAGTTTCTCATTGTAACTCATAAGGATAAGCTTGTAAGAGTCTTGTAACACTTTGAGTTGAGAAGTAATATATACAAGTACCTTGAATATTATATCTTTGTGCTTTCTGCTACTTAGTATATTATTATCAGCTCTTAGAAAAGACTCTACTTAATCGACCCAAGTGTAGTGTAAGTAAGTTTGAGAGAAAAACCATGTTTAAGTGACAAAACCGATCCTGCACATGTATCTACATATATGTAAATGTTAAAAAATGTGTAATTTATATTATCTATACTATATTAATATGCATTTAGGATGGCAAGAAAGTCTTTTCACACAAAACTCTTTAGTTTAAGAGTTGTGAAATCATTTAAGCATAAGTTACAAGTATTAAAGCCAGATAGATTGGGTTCTTAACCCTAAATAGATGTTTTCAAAATTCAAATATACCCCGAGATCTCAAACTCTCTTTCTACCTGGTGACAGATTTGGCATACCCGAACACTTGTAACTATCTTGTCTTGATCTTCATGCCTCATGAAAATAGTAAGTGTTCTATCATGTATCTTCTTCATTTAATCCACGCCTCAATCACCGGAGACTATTTCTTAAAATTTTGCAATTTTGTTTCTTCATTCGTTCGTAAATTCAGTGGTATATTAGGGTTTCGAAATGCTTCACATGGGAATGATAGGAGGCTTTATAGAGGTGAACTTCAAGCACGTAAGATGTCGTAAATTACCAATATGTAATAGGAAGCTTATTACCTGGGAGTATTGTTTTGATCTTTAAAGGATTCATTTGGTTATGTGCTAGATCCTTATTAGTCATATATTAATTAAATGTTATATAAGATTCTTTTAGTGATTTGAAACTTAAGTGCAGATAATGATTGGATAAAGGGAGGAAATAAAGAGAGCGAAAAAGAAATATAAGCCTTCTTCCTGCAGATGAAAACCACGGCCAGTTAAAATTGAATCTTAGAAGACGCTTTAGTTGCGTTGTCATCGTTGCTATAATTTCAACTATTGGTTATACATTTATTTGCTACAGTCAATATGCAAAGTTGTTGTTGCTAACCATTTATAAGATGCTCAAAAGATAGTTATTGCTAATGTCTACTAATGTCAAACACATAATTGAATGTGTAATTGCAGCTGAAGTTCTTCAAACTAAAAAGAAGCAGGCAACAACAAACAATTGATGCTGGCTCTAGTGATTTTGACAAATGAGAATTCAATATACATCGGTACAACACAAGTTGGAGATAAAATGGTATCTACTTTAAATACCTTCACCATTTTAGTTTAAAAGGTATCTATTTATGTAATAGAGTTTCCTTCTTTCACACTCTTTTAGGCTTCCGTTTTAAGCTAAAAACCTTGTTGATTTCATACACAACCATCAATGAGGGAATATGTATATACACATTTGCATGAAAGGATTGATCTTACATTGGGTGAACTCTCCTGGCCTGGTCTAACAGGATGAGTAAGCTATAATAATCAACTGCAACCTATTTTTGTTAATCAGGTCATACTCTTGCTGTTTTGTTATCAGGTCATGCTCCTGCCATTTTGTTTTCTAACATCCATTATTACAAAAAAATATTAAATAGTTGATCAAGTTTGACTTTCTTGATTATATTATAGCAATAACAACCATAATCTTTAGATAATCATAATATGCAAAAGGCTAATTATTTGATACATAATTTCAAACAAATGAAACATATCCAAAAGTTTTAGTAATTATTTCAAACGAAGGACTTCATTTCCACTAAAATGAACAAAAGCTTTTCTGTAACTATCCTTAAATAGATAAAACTTTTGCAAAAGAAGGAAGATTTTAATTGGATAAAATTGTTGACTTAATAGTCTTGGCTTATGTCATTTCTTTTGTACGCTTAAACGAACAGAAGTTATTTGACAACTATCCTTAAACAGATAATATACACCATATTTGAAAGCAGCTTCACATATGTGTTGGCATTTACCCTTTGTTTATAGTTGGACCATCGAATATACAATCTCTCTTAAAGCAAGTAAAATAACTTAAGTTTCTCAAGCAAGTCATACATGAACAATTGTAACCAATTCCATAAATACGTTAACAACGAGAACATTTTCATTTCGGTATAATATTATTTCTAACACAAAGCTTGAAATGAAGGTTCGAATATTTTATTATTTTTCTAATATTTACAAAAAGTGTGAATACCCAAAAAAAGTCAAGTTTTTTGACTTTTAAAAAGAATAAGCATGATGATACTAAATAGTCTGCATAAGTACTGTGAGGTCGTGAAATGTGAGCCTTGGACATAGATACAAGTCGCTTAAAATTCAAGGCGCATAACTAGTGATCCATGACTCTAGATTTCTCTAAAACTATATTTTGTATGTTTACAACATGCATGAGCCTTATTTTCACTCTATCTACTTCATGACATAGTTGTACCCTTAGGGTGGGATATTAAAAGGTACTAATGACGCCTAAGGTGATTTTAATTACAGGTTCTGTTAATGTTTAAAATAGGAGGATATGTCATAAATAGTAGATAGTTCCCTAGAGGTCTGCATGATGATCAAGTTGTAAAATTTTCCTTATGAAAATGTAATATATAAAGCTTCAATATGCATGCAAGTTTGATTAGAAATGATTTAAGCGGAGGTAATAATAGGTGCGGTGTGTATAAAACATCAAGTCAGAAATTTCTAAATGGTTATAAGGGTAGTTTTTGTATAACTAAAAAGAAACCATAAGGAGTTAATCAACAATGGCTCTCTGGTCATGGATATACGAAGATAATATATCGAACTATCTAAACCATAATAATTTTCATGTGTATTGGTCATTAACCAAACTATTTGTACTTGAGAATAAATTAATGACATTATAATACAAATTATGTTAATATAATAAGTATTTTATACTTTTAAAGCAACACAATTGTAATCAATCATAACTTATTGGCATAATATACATATTTGGTAAGGATACTTTGTTTCTGCTCATCATTTTAATCTAATTAGAGAATTGCTCATCAATTTAATCTAATTAGAGATTTCTCTTAATTGATGACCTAACATGCTCTGTTCATCTAATCAACTTTTAATTCGGTGATTACGGGCTACTTTTAATTCTGTGATTATGGGCCAAGCACACCATGTTTCTTTTCCAATAAATGATGTCTTGATCCGGTCAATATTTTGATGGATTGTTTTGTTTGCTTGATTCACAATTTTAAGTTTCTTTTTGGAATCCATCATAGGATTTGTTAACACCTGATTGTCATGGTTGTTTTTTAAGCTAATGTTGATTTTGACTTCTTTGTATTATTTAATTGAAGTCTATAAGACTCAAATTATAGATAAACCACATCGATGCTATGAATATGAAAACTAACAAAATTACTATATAAATCATGATAGGATGGATAAGCTAACGAAAACAAGTATCGCGTCGTAGGCCCTTAGCTGCAACGCATGGGTTTCTAACTAGTCTACCTATATGTAACTCTTTAACTCATCATTTATTTACATATATGTAAATTTCAATGAATATATTAATATAGTATTTACATATTACATGTGCAAAACATAAACACATTCAATTTAAGTAAAACATACCAATAACAATCTCGAGTCGTAAACACATATATTATAAAAGAATGAGATATAATATCATAAAACTAAAAGTGAGTAAGATTTTTTAGAGTAAATTACACTTTTCATCCTTTAAGTTTATAGTAAATTTCAGGTTTCGTTCTTAAACTAAGAAAATTATAGTAAACGTTATTTACGTTTAAGAAAGCTTGCAAGTTTCATCATTTACTCTAACAAACATTAAATTTTTCCGTTAAATCAGGTCATGTGCCTTGCACATGAGGGAAAATTTAGTAATTTTACCTTTCATTTACATAATAAATTATAATTAATTAAAACTAGTTAAAACCCACTTATCCCTCCTCTGTCTTCTCTCCCTCTCTCTCTCCCTTCTCTCTCTCTAGAACACCCACATACCAGATCTATCACTATCAAAAATACCACCAAACTCCAATACCATTTTGGTATAGGTGGTGTTAGGAGGATGTGCGGGCGCGATAACAAAGTGGCAGTAGAGACATAACTTGTGGTGGGGGTAGGGGTGAATAAACAGAAAAGGTGGGGATGGTGATGGTGGGGGTGTAAACAGGATGCGATGTAGCCACAATCGGTGGTGAAGTAACGAGCACCAAAAGCGATGAGGAAGTCTCCTGCAACATCACCACTCACCGTGCAGTGTCTAATCCCCCTTATATATATCTCTCTCTCCCCCTTCGCTATCTCATGGTGATGAAAATGACGGAGGTGGTGGTCTGTCGGTTGCAGGTTGAGGGTTGATAGAGGTGGCGGCGGTGGTGGTCGCAGGGTGGGTTTCGATGGAGGTGACAATGGTGGTGTTCGGTGGTCGCATGTTTGGATTTGATGAAGGCGATGGTAGTGGTCGGGTGGTTGAAGATTGGGGGTTTGATAGAGGTGTTAATGGTGGTGGTCGGGTGGTGGCAGGTTAGGTTTGATGGAGGTGATGATGGTGGTGGTCGGGTGGTTGGGTGGTCGTAAGTTGGGTTTTGATGGGGTGATGCTAGTGGTGGTCAGGTGATAGAGGTGATGATGAGTGGTGTGCTCGATGGTGGGCTGAATGGGTGCGGTGGAGTGGATGGGTGGTGCTTAATTAGGGTTTAGAGTTGGAGATAGAGGAGATGTGTTGTATGTTTTTTTTCTAGATTTTTAAATGAAATAAGTAAAAAGACCATATTGCCCTTATGCGCAAGTCACATGATTGAACTTAACAGACAAATTTAACATCCGTTAGAGCAAAGGACGAAACGTGCACTCTTTTTTAAACGTAAAGAATGTTTACTGTAATTTTCATAGTTTAAGGACAAAACCTGAAATTTGTTACAAATCTAAAGCATGAAAAAATTCATTTACTCTTTTTTTTGTTTTTTATTGATGTCCAATGTCATGGTCGAGATCCAACACCCAAACAATCTTTGTATTACTCAATTGACTAGATTGAGTGGATGAGACAATGTTCTTTTTTTTCTTGTGGTTTAAATTTTATAAAATAATGATCAATCTACAATCATATTACACACCTAATTTTTTTTTTATTTCTTTTTTATTTTTTTGCTTTCACCACCAATAGATTAGTAGTAGAAATTCGTCTAATTTAAATTTTTAAATAAATCATATAGTTGATAACTATCCAAATACATTTTTGTAAACAACATTAAAAGTTTTATTTGTAACTTGTTCGTCTTTATCTAAACTCAAGAGTTTCAACTACTCTTAACTCTGGATAATGTGACATATAGTTGACCATGAGTAAACACATGATCTTTCAAGTATAAGCCAACCATAGAAAGTGATTGACCTTGACTCTTGTTGATTGTTATCGAAAAACGTACCGCAAGTAGAAATTGTCTTCTTTTAAGTGTAAAAGGAATAATCTTTGCAGGACCGGTTAAGGGATGGTCAATACAATCAGTCTCATAAGGTGGAGAGTGTTAGAACACTTAACAGTTCAAATAGGGAACCGGGTTTTAAGAACAAGATGCAAAGAACACAAGTAAGTAAAGTGATAGAACTCAAGAACAATATATATATATGGTTTTCAAGAATGATGTATTTTAATCTCAAGTTCTCTTACAAGAGATACAATGCATAAGTTTAAGTTACAAGACATTGAGATACTTTATACTACATTCTACAACCGGCTATCTTGACCACCTTGATCTCTGACGACATACCATCAATCTGGACTAGCAGCAAAGGTCCAAGACAAGATTGGTCTTCTACCTACAAGAGGCTGAGCTTGAGTAGGAGTTGGTTGATCAGCCTCTTGTTGCACTTCCTAAGGATGCTCTGACTGACGTCTGGAAGTGGATGCCTTTAATTTCTTGGATACTTTCTTCATGGCTATCCTTTTCTTCCTCTTTGGAGTATTTAACTGAGAGGGATGGTCTTGAGTACCGTAGTGCCTCTCTCAGTTGGGTCCTCTTCCCTCACAGGTTCAGAAGGATAGGGAGTAGAACCCTACTGTGTAGAAGATGAAGTTGGCTATGATGCAGATGAAGGTTCGGGTTGTGTTGTCTGCATTGGTTCAAGCTGAACCTTAACCTTAGGAGGAGCTTGGCTTGGTGGAGAATGCAAGTCAACAAGCTATCCCTTTTTAATCCTCTGTTTGATCACTCTAATGTGCTCATCCATAATTGATAGAGACATTGGATAAAACATCCTTCCGGAGAATCCATACAGCTTCAAGAAGCTCATCATCCTTTGTCTGTCTGTAGACTTCTTTTTACTCTTTTAGATGATGGCTCTTGACTTTGCAACTTCTTCCCTCATCTTTCTCTTAGCAGCCTTTTGTTCATTTATGAATTGTTGTTCCAGCTTCTTAAGGTACTCAAATTCAATATACTCATATGAGAGGGGAAGAAGTATAGATGCCTGGTAGAGACCTGTGGCACTCAGGTAGCTGATCATGTTTTGTCTATCAGCCTCCTGGTCTACCTGAGGTTGTTCAGTTGCCACAGCCTCTCTATTAGGACTTTCATGAACTGGGGAGAGAGTAGGAGCATGTTTGTACAACCTTTTTTGACTTCTTTCTTCTATAGTTCTGAGGAGCATCTCTGCATCCTCTACCTCCTTCTTCTCCTTTCTCAGCTCTAAGTCTGCCAGTTCATTTAGTTCTTCTAAGGGAAGAGAGATGAGTTCATTAATGTTGTAGTTCCTGGTTCCCAGATAGTTTAATCTGGCAGCCCTCAACTCATCATCTTACGTGTTTCTCCTGGGGGTTGCCCTATTGCATCTTCCATGAAGCCTGAGGAACCAGCTGAACTCTCTCCCCTTAGCTTCCTTTTCCTCTCTCTTTATCCTCCTCAATCTCCTCAGGAGTCAGTTTCCTTTTCCCTTTGTCACTCACAGGCCTTAGTGACTCAGGGTGGAGAGAACTTTGGCCTTCATTGCCTGATTTAGCAGTCAGGCTCTAACCAGAGAGAGGTTGTGAAGCACCTTCACCAGTTGGTGCCTCACTGAGGGTACATGATGTTGAAGTGATTGATGGGTTTGTAAGAACACAAAATTATAGTTTAACCTCTTAAACTTACTCAAAACACAGCGGAATTATTACTTTATAAACTTGATTATAAAGCTGAAAAACATGTTCTTAAGTGACCATACTTAAGTATGAAACAAACCCATATATCAAAGGATCATTTTTATATGAATAAGCATGCTATGTGTGCATAAATCAACATAATATGACAGCCACAAGGGGCTGCCATAATCTACCTTACTGCAGCTTATAATCGACCAAAAGTGGATGTTTGATGAAGATGGAGATGCCCAAAATCAGCCAAGACTCCAAGAAAAGGAGCCCTCAAGCTTGTATACCCCAAGCCTCCTTGCAAAGCACATTCTTGTTAGGAAGATTCAACACCAAAAACAACACAAATAGCACTCCAAAATCTTCTAATGCTGCTGCTCCTAGCTGTAGCTTTTAGAGAGAGAGAAAGGTGTTTTGTGTGTTTGCATGCAATGAGATTGAATGGACAGAAAATGTATCCAAGACAAGTTAATGTGTGTGTAGTTACAAGGCAAAAATGGTCCAATAATAATAAGGGGGGGGGGGCGAATCCTAATTCAAAAAGGGTTTTCCCCCTTTAAACAAAACACCCACACACATTAGAATGGTCTTGTAACTAGACATGCAATTAACCATTTAATTGTATGTACAAGTTATATAACTTATACAATTAACCATTTAACTTATAAGTTATAATTTCTCATTATTATTTGGTGTTATCTAACTTATTTAAATAACACTTCAAATAATATATTGAAAAAAATATTCTAATAAGTTGTTCCCTCATATGCAACTTATTTAGAAAACCCATTTTCTAAATTGGTGTAAATATTTAATTGCATGATCATATCATCAATTAAATATTAATTGGTGTTTGCTAAGCTTGTTATTGGGTATAACCCGACTTGGACCATAACATACTAACCGCATCAATATTCTACGTGTCTTGGGCATATAGAATCCTACAATCTCCCACTTGCCCAGGATTCATAGAAGATTGATGCAAGCAGTAAATACCACCTAACAACGGTTTACTACCCTTAAAACGCATGACTTATGGCCATTCAATAACATCATCCCATTCAAGTATCCTACTTGAAATGATTTGGGTGAATTAATCATCTATCCTTTTGTGACAGATGTCATGTTAAATCCAAGGACACAGAATGATCATTCCTTGTTGATTTAACTTTATCAGGCCTTAGACATCTTGCTCTCAACGAATAAGAGGAACAAATTCCATCTTGACTTCATACGTTTCTCACAAACACCTCATGTCATACCTGAACATACCCTTATGTACTGTCCACTATTTCAGGACAGTGAAGAATTAGCTAAAGGTATAATACTTAGTGAATATCAAAACCCAATATGTATCTCAGGTCGGAGGATACCAAATGATATCCGCCTTTACTCAAATTTACTTATGATCAATCAATAAGATTCCACGTAGTAAAATTTGAGATGCGGGTTAGTCCAATATTTGTATCCCACAAATAACTATGAACCTTGGTAGCAACCTATTGCTCTATATTCATCCTTATGAATATCAACCAATCCAAGTTCATAATAATCTTACTCTCACACTTGTTCCCACAAGTATGAACGACTACGGGCATTTAGAGTAAACAATTTACTCATGGATTAAACATGCTAAATTGGAATATTAATTGAAACATTATAACCAAATAATAAAGAGTTCCACATATTCAAATACAAAATTTACAGATCAAATCCAATCACTAGAATATTGAAGTCCCATGGCACAAGTATGACCTTCATGCTTTGCCTTTTCAAAGATCTTCATGAGAGGATCCGCAATGTTTTGATCGGTGTGAACTTTGCGAATACATATCTTTCCCTTTTCAACTTCATCTCATATGTAGTTGAATCTCCACTCTATGTGCCTAGTCTTTTGATGAGCATTCCTTGATTTGAGCAATCGCACCCTCGTTATCACAAAAGATCTCTAGGGGGTCCTAAATGGAAGGGACAACCCCGAGATCGGCAATGAATTTCTTCAACCATGCAGCTTCTTGAGCTACCAATAAGGCGGCGACGTATTCTGATTCTGTAGTTGATAGAGCCACCACATCCTACTTGGAGCTCTTCCAAGAGACCGCTCCTCCATTCAGAATGAAAATGTATCCCGATTGTGACCGTGAATCATCACGATCGGTTTGGAAACTCGCATCTGTGTAACCTTTTACAACGAGTTCCTCATCACCAAATCCATAGATTAGGAACATATCTTTCATCCTCCTTAGGTACTTGAGTATGTTCTTAACATCCATCCAATGGCTGCTTCCAGGATTTTGCTGGTATCGGCTTGTTATGCTTAAGGCGCATGACACGTCCGGTCGAGTGCATATCATCGCATACATGATGGATCCAATAGCAGATGCGTATGGGATTGCCTTCATTTTATCTTGCTCATCCTTTGAGCTAGGACATTGAGTCGTACTCAATATTGTTCCTCTTCGAATAGGTACGGTACCTTTCTTAGAGTTCTCCATCTTGAACCTTTTCAAGATTTTATCAATGTATGCACTTTGATTTAAACCAATCAACCGCCTTGATCTATCCCTATAGATCTTTATTCCCAAAATATAGGCGGCTTCACCAAGATCCTTAATGGAAAAACAACTTCCAAGCCAGGTTTTTACACCTTCCAAGGTTTGAATGTCATTTCCAAATAGTAGTATGTCGTCAACATACAATACTAGGAAAGTTATTGTGCTCCCACTGGCCTTCTTATACACACAAGCCTCATCAGCGTTTTTGATGAAGCCAAATTTCTTTACATCCTCATCAAAACGATGATTCCAGCTTCTCGATGCTTGTTTCAATCCATAGATTGATTTCTTTAACTCGCATACTTTATTAGGATGTTTTGGATCGACAAAACCTTCAGGCTAAACCATATAGACATCTTCCTCAAGATATCCATTTAAGAAAGCAGTTTTGACATCCATTTGCCAAATCTCATAATCATAATGAGCAGCTATGGCAAACAATATCCTTATAGACTTTAGCATCGCAACAGGTGAGAAGGTTTCATCATAATCAACCCCTTGAGTTTGAGTGAAACCCTTTACTACAAGTCTAGCTTTATAAGTATCCAAGTTTCCATGCATATCGGTTTTCTTCTTGAAAACCCACTTACTTCCAACTACCTTGGAATTAAGAGGTGGTTCAACAAGTTCCCAAACTTGATTGTCATACATGGATTGCATCTCAACGTTCATGGCTTCAAGCCATTTGTCACAATCCAAATTGGACACTGCATCATGGTATGTGGTTGGTTCATCTGAATCTACCACATAGCATCCATCCATGAAAAATCCGTATCTTTCAGGTGGATTACTAGTTCTACCACTTCTGCAAATGTTTTGTGTGTATTGATCAACCGCTTGATCATCCTCAACACCCTCGTGTTGAGTGCTAGTTTCAACCAAACGTGCATCGGGTTGTGGTTCTTGATCCTCCTCAAGATCCATTGTTCTACTGCTACTTCCTTCCATAAGGAACTTTGCTTCTAAGAACTCACCCTTTCTGGCAACAAACACCTTTTGTTCCAGTGGATCATAGAAATAATAACCCATAAAATCTCTAGGATATCCAATAAAGATACACTTGGTGGATCGGATTTCTAATTTGTTTGGGGTGGGAGTCTTAACATAAGCCTCACAACCCTAGACCCTTAAGTATGATAGGGATGGAACTCTTCCATGCCATATCTCAAAAGGTGTCCTTTCCACCTTTTTGGTTAGGGCCATATTTAAAATACGGGCTGCGGAGAGCAAAGCGAAACCTCAAAATGATAGAGGCAATATGCTTCTAGCCATCATAGATCGGACCATATCCAATAAGGTTTGATTCCTCCTCTCATACACACCATTATGTTGTGGTGTTCCAGGTGGAGTGAGTTGTGAGACAATCCCACAAATCCTAAGATGATCTTGAAAAGCATCACTTAGGTACTCACCTCCTCTATCGGTACAGAGAACCTTAATCGACTTGTTGAGTTGATTTTCTACTTCATTCTTGAAGATTTTGAACATTTCAAAAGCTTTATCTTTGTGCCTTAATAAGTACACATATCCATAGCTACTATAATCGTCGGTAAAGGTAATGAAGTTCTTTCACCAGTCCTAGTCATTGGTTTAAAAGGACCACATATATCCGAATGTATGATTCCTAATAAATCTTTTGCCCTTTCATTAGTTCCACTAAAGGGTGCCTTAGTCATTTTTCCATGTAAACAAGATTCACATACATCAAATGAATCACATTCATTTGTTTTTAAAAGACCATTCTTTTGAAGTGTTTGTATACGTTTCTTGTTTATATGACCAAGATGACAATGCCAAAGATAGGTATCATTCAAATCTAATTTGAGTTTCTTGGTGTTAGTTTGGTACAATGAACTATTTAAAGTATTTTCATGAACCAATTCATAAATCCCATTGATGGGAATAGCTTTAAAATAGAACATATCATTTAAAGATACATGAATATCATTTTCAACAAAAGATAATACATAATCATAATGTCTTAGTTGGGATACAGAAATAATGTTCCTAGTCAAACTAGGAGCATACAAAACATTCTTCAAAATAACATCCAAGCCACTTGGAAGTTTTAGGATGTAGTCCCCACGAGCTTCAACTAAGACTTTAGTTCCATTGCCCATGAATAGGCTAACATCCCCTTGATTGAAGTCCCTACTTCTTGTGAACCCCTGCAACAAATTGCAAATATGAGTTCCACATCCGGTATCCAATACCCATGTGTTAGAAGATGTAACATTAAGATCAATATGAATCATGTATATTGTACCTGAGGTCTGCCCGGCATCCCTCTTTGCTTTCAACTCTTGGAGACAGGACAATTCCTTGCCCAATGTCCTATCTCCCCACACTTGAAGCATGGGTAATTAGTAGCAACCTTTTGCTTCTTCTCTTGTGGTTTGGGTGGCACCCTTGCCACCACCTTCCCCTTTCCCAAAACGGGTCCCTTACCCTTGGCAACCTTTGCCTTGGGTGCGGGATAAGGCCTTTCCTTGTTCCCACCTTCATTCATGGTGAGAACGGGTAAAACCATTTTACCCATTGCTATCTCGGCGGTTTTAAGCATTGAGTGAAGCTCACCAATGCTCTTGTCCCAAGCATTCATGTTGTAGTTCAACACGAATGTCTCGAACTTCTTGGTAAGGCCATTAAGGATCAAATCTGTGGCCAATTCCTTCGAGACGGGACAATTAAGCCTCTCGAGGCGGTCAATATGACTTTTCATCTTAAGTACATAAGATGAAACAGATTGGTTGTCGTCCATACGACATGCATGGAGTGCTCGAACCGTTTCGAAGCGCTCAACCCTTCCTTGCTGTTGGAACGTTTCCTTCAGCTGGGTTATCATGTCATAAGCTCCGTGATGTTCATACTCCTTTTGGAGATCCAGAGTCATGCTCGCTAGCATGAGACAAGACACTTGTACGGATCCTCAGTGTACTTCAGCCAATCGTTGTAGGCCTCCTCATCATCCTTAGTAGGTTGATCGGGGATAGGGTCGTCTAAAACATATGATCTTCTCTCTTGCTTGAGAACGATTCTCAAGTTTCGATACCAATCAATGAAATTATTATGATTTAGACGTTCCTTTTGGAGGATCGCTCGTAATGATTGGGTGGACGCGAATGAGTTATCATGATTGTCATTATTGGTGGTCATCTACAAAATTTTAACAAAGATCTATTTTAGTATTTTTAATATTGCTATTTTTAATTAATGCCTTTTAATGGTCATTTTATATTAAAATCTAGAACCCAACATTACATTTAAATTGTGGTTAGGTGACCTTTATCCCACGATTTAAATTAATAAGGTGGTCAACGATTGACGGTTGCAACCATTTTCAACTTCTAGATGTATGAGATCGACTTTAAACATCATATGTAAAGTCGGCATGTTAATCCCATCAACACCATTTGGAAACCATATTGTAGGTGATCCATTTAACATGGTTTGCAAATCAAGTTACCCTACTTGCACACACGTGTGAGTTTACCCACATAAGTGGTTAGGTGACCTTTATCCCCCCAATGTGGTATCCCCACCTTAAGTCACAAGTTCCCTCTAAATGGTTAGGTGATCTTTATCCCATTAAGAGTTTCCAAATGACTCAAGTGTTGTGTAAAAGGATGGAATTAAACTTGTTTGTCAAATGTTTAGAGATTTCACAATTCTAGTTTAGAAAACTCTATGTACTTGTATTTGCATGCTTTCAAATACAAGATACCCTATGGTCCTTTTAATAAAACCCATTTTATTATGTAATCATTAATCCTTTTAATAACCATTTATTAACACTTAATGATTAAGAACTATTTTTTATATTAGCTTGTTAAGATCATTTTTATTAAGATTGTTTATCATATCCAAATGTTATACATATCATATCCAAATGTTATACAATCATTCACAAAATCATAATCAAACAACCATAATATAAACAACCACAATGTGCATAACCATAGCTACTATTGTGACCACACTTGTTTGCCATCACAAGTGTGGTCATTTGGTCTTTCCTAAGGGCTGAATACAACACAAAATTGAGGTATTCATAGACCCCCATTTGAACTTGCATCCATATGCTTCAAGTCCTTCTTTTGTGTCTTGCTCTTGTGCTTCCTTCCCGAGCATCTTTTTTTACAAAATATATATCATAATACATATTTTCTAGTAAAAGAAAAAACACTCCTAATCTATTATTACATCCCAATGAATAAATAGACAAATTACATTTTTAAACAAAGCACAAATTAATATACAACCCTATTAAATAAACCAAAACCAAACATTGCAAACATCCAAACAAGACAAGGCCAAACGCTAGGTTATGCACCAATATGAACATTCATCATATCATCCAAATATAACTAAGAATCCCAACTAAAACCCACAATTTTCAACCAACATAAACTGAAAATTCAGGTTTCAAACATTGTCCAAACAATATACATATGATCATACATATCTTTCAAGGTTTAATTACAAGCATGTGTGATATAACCTTGAAAGCTTGGGGATTCAACATACAAGAACATTTCAGCCCTTAAAAGGGTTATAAAATCCCATAAAACAAATTTTTAAAGGATACTAATAAGCATGCTATCCACATAACCGGCTCTAGATGCCATTGATGGGTTTGTAAGAACACAAAATTATAGTTTAACCTCTTAAACTTACTGAAAATGCAACGGAATTATTACTTTATAAACTTGATTATAAAGCTGAAAAACATGTTCTTAAGTGACCATACTTAAGTATGAAACAAACCCATATATCAAAGGATCATTTTTATATGAATAAGCATGCTATGTGTGCATAAATCAACATAATATGACAGCCACAAGGGGCTGGCATAATCTACCTTACTGCAGCTTATAATCGACCAAAAGTGGATGTTTGATGAAGATGGAGATGCCCAAAATCAGCCAAGACTCCAAGAAAAGGAGCCCTCAAGCTTGTATACCCCAAGCCTCCTTGCAAAGCACCTTCTTGTTAGGAAGATTCAACACCAAAAACAACACAAAATAGCACTCCAAAATCTTCTAATGCTGCTGCTCCTGGCCGTAGCTTTTAGAGAGAGAGAAAGGTGTTTTGTGTGTTTGCATGCAATGAGATTGAATGGAGAGAAAAGGTATCCAAGACAAGTTAATGTGTGTGTAGTTTACAAGTCAAAAATGGTCCAATAATAATAAGGGGGGCGGCCGAATCCTAATTCAAAAAGGGTTTTCCCCTTTTAAACAAAACATACACACACATTAAAATGGTCTTGTAACTAGACATGCAATTAACCATTTAATTGTATGTACAAGTTATATAACTTATACAATTAACCATTTAACTTATAAGTTATAATTTTTCATTATTATTTGATGTTATCTAACTTATTTAAATAACACTTCAAATAATATTATTGAACAAAATATTCTAATAAGTTGTTCCCTCTCATATGCAACTTATTTAGAAAACTTATTTTCTAAATTGGTGTAAACATTTAATTGCATGATCATATCATCAATTAAATATTAATTAGTGTTTGCTAAGCTTGTTATTGGGTATAACCCGACTTGGATCATAACGTACTAACCGCATCAATATTCTACATGTCTTGGGCATATAGAATCCTATAGTGATTGACTCTGTGACAATGCTCACAGGTTCAATCACTTGGCCTTCATTCAAGATTTCCCCTTCGAAGCTAATCTTAGGGTCCACCTCAACATTCAGTTGACCAAGGACATTACCTATTTGCATTTTTCTTCTTCTATGTCTAAGTTCTTCCATAATCCTATCTTGAATTCTCTCAGTCAAAATGTCAGCTTGCCTGTGTTGACTTGGGTTGGCAAGTGGCATATTGACTAGAGAAAGACTGTTATAGTAGTTCAAGGTCTTAAAGTTAAAGACCTCTTGCTGTCCTTGAACTCTATGCAGTATCAGGGCTCTTCTATCAGCATCATACCTCCACCCATGTATTTCATTTGCAGCTCTATAGGGTGGGAATGACATTGCCCTTGGTATACCCTCCACAAATAGACTTTGGATGAGTGAGTCTACAACAATATGAAATTAAGGAGGTTGCTGAGTTTGGACAATTGCAAGTGAGGGTGGTGAATCCTCGGTGTCCATACTCTGAGAAGAACTCCTACGTTCTATGATTGTAACAACTTCCTCCCCCTTTTTGGTAGCATCACCCACTTGCATAGGTGAGCTGGAGGTTAAGACAATTACATCCTTAGGTTCTTGTGTTCTTGGTTGAGTCCTCCTGAAGGGCGTCCTAGCTAATTGTTCTTTGAGATCAGAAATCTCAAGTTGTTGATCACTGACCCTTCTTTACAAGGTGTAAGGCCCCGTTCCTGGGCATCTCACAGTTGGTCTTTCACAGCAGTAATTACAATAAACATTATGGGTTTACAAATTCAAGCAGCAGAATTAATTTAACAAAAGCCATTCATTTCATTATAAACACTGTTGCTAAACAATACACCTTGGTTTAAATCAGTTTACAAAAGAATAGTTTAGCTGCATTACAAAACAACAGTGACTTCTATTACGAATGGATGTCAGTCTTTCCCTGCCGAGTAGCTTCACCCTCGTGCCATCCTCAACAATATTTACCTGCCAACTGAAAATGTATAAAAGTCAGCATTGCTGAGTGAGTTCTAGTTTTATACATAATAAAATACTTTCTATATGTTTTATATGAGAATACTCTTTTCTGTAAAATACAACTCTGAACTGTGTATGTGAGCACGCATTAACTGTATGAACAAATAGTGTTCGTTCTCTGTACTGTATGCCTTGTCTGTAAACTTTTTAACTTTATGTTCCACTGTCTATGTGGACCAGTGCGCAATGCCCCAACTATGTGCGCGATGGAAAATGGGTGATGGGCCATCTATATCCCTCGAAAGGTTCAACTGTATCCCTCGAAAGGGCTATGTGTATCCCCCCCGAAAGGGTCAACTGTATCCCTCGAAAAGGCTATGTGTATCCCCCCAAAAGGGTCAACTGTATCCCTCGAAAGGGTCAACTGTATCCCTCGAAAGGGCTATGTGTACTATGAACAAGGCCGACCCAATCACCCAGGGCAAGCTACAAAGGTCCTGCCAATCTCAATTGATCGACCCTGTGTGCATAATGGGTAGCTAACCCACAACACAGTTGAGCTAACGACAACACGGTCGTGTCCCTCCTATGTGCTTGCAAGACTTATTAACATTTTATTAATGTTCCTCTTCTTTGCTTTATTACTCTTTCACTTTATTATTACGATATACTTTACGTTACGATAATAACATACCACGTAAAGTCACATACTATAAGTAATAATAGTAGTAGCAATAACTATATTAAGGATCAATCATAAGTAATCATATCATGCATGAAACATCATCATTAATAAGCTCTAAGTCAACCTCGGTCAAAACCCTAAAGCACAGACTCCCAGAGAATTTATGTAAAAATTCTAAGTGTTTGGGCGCATGAGCCCTGTTTGGGCGCATGAGCCCTGTTCAGACTTTCCAACAGTATGTAGGCTCACCAGCCTATACTTAGAAATATTTTCACCTTAGGCGTATGAGCCATTCAGGCGCATAAGCACTGTTGGGGCACATGACCCTACACAGTTGTCCGACTGACTTTTCTAGGCATATGACCACTATTCAGACTCACAAAGACACTGTTTAGGCTTATCATCTCACACTTAGACTTTAAAGCCCATTTTTCAGGCGTAAGAGCCCTGTTTGGGCACACCACCTTACACTTAACTTTTGTAAGTCATTCTCAGACACATGAGCACTGTTGAGGCTCATGAGTCTTAGGCGTATTAGGTACTGTTTGGGCACATGAGAACTATTTGGACTCATGACCCTACTTAGAACATTTCTAAGGCAATTCAGGGCATATGAGTACTGTCTAGGCTCATCAACCTTCTGTCCAACTTATTACTATGACATTTTCAAACCCAAACATCAAGCCTAACTGTTCTAAGCTTACTAAGGTCCTTCTAAGCATGGACTACACATAAACATCTAATGAACATCATCAAACATGCCAAAATACATACGGGTATCAATAGATAAACATAATAAAAATCATTAAATACATTTTCAGCCCCAAAAGAGTTTAAAAACAAGTAAAAACGGGGTCTAGAACTCACCTTAGCAGTCTCTCGAGTATGACTTCTTCAAAAACCCGTTTGCTACAAGTTCAACGCCTATAAAACCCAATGAACACACCCGAACACAAAAACACACACATAAGAACATGCATTCTCGGTTTCTTAGCCAAAACACAACTTAAAAACACTAATCCTTACCTTAAATTCGAATTCTTCTTCTTTCTCTCTCTAAAAGTCGAAGTCTCTGCTGTTTCTCTCTCTAAAACCGAATGAGAGCTTTTGACAGGCCAAAATGGGCAGCCATACCCCTTTATTCACCAACTTTTATTCTCTTTGTCCTTTTGGCACTTTTTACCCCTCTACTTTAGGTTGACTTTCATTTCTTCCTCTTTCTTTCCATTTTATTCTTTTATTTCTTTAAAAAGAAAATGCGGGTGTTACAAGTCCACCCCCCTTATATAGGTTTCGTCCCCGAAACCTGTTATTCCTCAAACAGATGAGGATAATGCTGCCTCATCTCTTCCTCAGTCTCCCATGTGGATTCGGATCCCTTCCTATGCTTCCACTGTACACGTACAAGAGGAACCACTTTATTTCTCAGCCTCTTCTCTTTGTGATCGATGATTGCCATTGGTTGCTCCACATAATTGAGGCTCTCATCAACTTCGATGTCCTCCAGTGGTACAATCATATCCTCATCAGCTAAGCACTTTCTCAGATGAGATACATGGAATGTGGGATGAATTCCACTTAACTTATCTGGCAGTTCAAGTCGATAGGCTACCTCTCCTCCTCGTGCGATGATTCGGAAAGGTCCTATATATCTCGGGCTTAGCTTACCTCGTTTCCTGAATCGGATAATCCCTTTCCAAGGTGAGACCTTCAACATGACTCGGTCTCCAACCTTGAACTCTATTGGTCTTCGCCTCTTGTCAGCATACGACTTTTGTCTATCTTTTGCCGCCTTCATGAATGCTTTGATCTTTTCCAACTTCTCAGTCGTAGCTTCGATCACCTCAACACCTCCTATCTCTTTCTGCCCAATGTCTCCCCAACACACGGGCGTCCTACATCTCCTACAGTATAGCATCTCGTAGGGTGGCATGCCAATACTGGCATGATAACTGTTGTTGTACGAGAATTCTGCTAACGGTAAGTGATCATCCCAACTTCCCCCAAAGTCGATCACGCACGCCCGAAGCATGTCTTCGAGTGTCTGGATCGTCCTCTCAGACTGACCGTCCGTCTGAGGGTGATATGCTGTACTAATGTGTAGCCTCGTCCCCATTGCATCATGAAATCTCTTCCAAAACTTGGAGGTAAACCGGGTGTCACGGTCAGACACAATAGACACCGGCACACCATGACGAGCTAAGATTTCCTTTCTGAACCGATCCACCAATCTTTCGGATGAGTACGTTTCGCGGATTGGTAGGAAGTGAGCACTCTTTGTTAGTCGGTCGACAATCACCTATATAGTATCACATCCCCTCGATGTGCGAGGCAGCTTAGTAATGAAGTCCATGGTGATGTGTTCCCACTTCCATTCGGGTATGTCCAACGGTTGGATCTTCCCGTACGGTTTCTAGTGTTCCGCCCTCACTTGTAGGCAAGTAAGGCACTTACTCACGTACTCCGCCACATCGCGTATCATGCCCGGCCACCAGTAATCTTTCTTCATATCGTGGTACATTTTGGTAGCACCAGGATGAATGGAGTATCGAGTTTTATGGGCCTCGTCCATAATCTTTCCACGTAGATCCCCGTATCGAGGAATCCACATTCGCCCGAATCGGGTCTTAACACCGAGAGTGTTCTCACCCAATTCCGAAACTAGACCTCGCATCCTTTCGGAGTTAAGACGATCTTCTTTCAAAGCCTCGTCTCGAAACTCCTTAACATGTGTCATCACGTCGGAGGTCATGATTAACTGATAAGCCTTCACCCGAATCGGCTCGGTCTCTCCTTCCGGCTAAGGGCATCTGCCACCACGTTGGCCTTGCCCGGATGGTAATGGATTTCGCAATCGTAATCCTTGATGAGCTCCAACCATCGCCTCTGCCACATGTTTAAATCTTTCTGCTTGAAAAAGTACTTCAAGCTTTTGTGGTCTGTGAAGATGGTGCACTTAGCCCCGTATAGATAGTGCAGCCAAATCTTCAATGCAAAAACCACCGCGGCTAATTCTAGATCGTGTGTGGGATAGTTGACTTCGTGGGTCTTCAGTTGCCGAGATGCATAAGCTATTACCCTTCCATGTTGCATCAACACGCAACCTAGCCCAGAGTAGGATGCATCCGAATATACTACTAAGTCTTCACTCCCCTCAGGCAATGTCAAGACAGGAGCTTGTGTTAGTCTCGTCTTCAACTCCTCAAAGGCATCCTCCTGTTCTCGACCCCACACGAACTTCACGTCCTTACGGGTCAGTTTAGTCAAAGGTGAGGCTATCTTGTAGAAGTCTTGAATAAATTTCCTATAGTAGCCCGCCAATCCCAAGAAGCTACGAATTTCGGATGGCGTCTTTGGTGATTTCCATTGCATCACAACCTCAACCTTTGCTGGGTCCACCATGATTCCCTCAGCATTTACCACGTGACCCAGAAATTGCACCTCGCATAGCCAGAAAGCACACTTGGAGAATTTAGCATACAGTTTCTCCCTTCTCAAAGTCTCCAACACCTCCCGAATGTGACCGGCATGCTCTTTTTCGCTCCTTGAATAAATCAGGATATCGTCGATGAACACAATCACTGATTTATCTAACATTGGCCGACACACTCGATTCATCAAATCCATAAAAGCAGCTGGCACATTGGTTAATCCAAAGGACATAACGAGAAACTCATAATGTCCATAACGCGTATGAAAAGTTGTTTTAGGAATGTTCGGCTCCTTTACTTTCAATTGATGGTAGCCAAATCGAAGATCTATCCTTGAGAACCAACTAGCACCTTGGTGCTGATCAAACAAGTCGTCAATCCTCGGTAACGGATACCGATTCTTTATCATCAACTTATTCAACTCACGGGGTTCGATGCACATTCTCATGCTACCGTCCTTCTTCTTCACAAATAAGACCGGAGCACCCTAAGGAGAGATACTCGGTCTGATGAAACCCTTATCGAGCAACTCTTGCAGTTGCTCCATTAACTCCTTCATCTTAGTCGGAGCTAATCGGTACGGTGCCTTAGCGACAGGTTGGGCACTGGGTATCAAGTCAATTTGAAATTCGATTTCGCGATCCGGTGGCACGCCCGATTAGTCTTCTGGGAATACATCGGGAAAGTCACACACAACCGACACATCAGACAATGGTGGTGTTGACGTGTCCACATCCTTCACGTAGGCCAAATAAGCGCTACATCCACGTCTCATGCATTTCCCCGCCACCGCCATCGAAATTACTTTTGGAATCGTCGTAACCCGATCGCCATATATTGTCACCGAACTTCCGTCAGGCGCCATCAGTCTAATCATCTTCTTACGACACATAATATTCGCTTCATAGGTTGCTAACCAATCCATCCCTAGCACTACATCAAATCCACCTAGGGGCATCACATGTAATTTAGCAGCAAACCTATGACCTTCTAATTCTATGGCACAATCTTCTATTACATCAGTAACTCTGGTGGACTTACCGGTAGCAGTTTTTACATCAAAAGGCTCGCTAATACCCCTACTACTAGCAGACAACTTAGCACAAAAGGTAGTAGAAATGAAACTCCTACTAGCACCAGAATCAAATAATGCAGAGGCACAAGTTTGATTAACTAGAAACATACCTGACATGACATCGGGATCCACTCTGGCTTCTTCCCAGGTCATGGTGTAAGCTCTAGTACTTGCTCTCAGCCCTCCTTCTTCCGGCTTCTTATTTCCAACTCCCGAGCTCTCCGCCCTTGGCTTCTTACAGTCTCTAGCGATATGGCCAGGCTGGCCACACCTGAAGCATACGTTCATCCCCATTCTACACTCACCAGGATGCTCCCTGCCGCACTTGCCATACTTCTTCGACCCCAAGCTGGACGACCCCACCCTACGGTCATCCATTCTCATCTTGTTGTTCGGGGTGAAACCACCCCGCCTGAACCTCTTTCCATTCCAACTCCGGTCACCGCCACCGGCTTTCTTCACCTCCACCACCGTCACTTCCCTTTCATTGTAGAGCCTCCCAGCCAGATCCACTGCCGACCTAAAGGTGCTTGGTCTAGCAGTGATCATGTGCCTGCGAATGTCAGCTGGCAGTCCCTGAATATACTGGTTAATTTTTCGAGACACCGGCGTCACCTGATCCGGCACCAATCTCGCCATCCCATTGAATTTGGTGGTGTACTGCTGGTGGGTCATGGTCCCCGCCTCAAGTTGCAGGAACTCCCTCTCGATCCTGTCGAGTTCCCTATGAGGACAGAACTCCTCCATCACTAGTTGTTTCGGCTCCCTCCATCGCATCTTCCCGATGGCTCTAGTACCCTCAGCTTGGACAATATTGTCCCACCAACATAATGCCGAGTCGGCAAAAGAGTGAGTCGCGAACTTCACCTTTTGATCTTCGCGACACTCACTGATCTCTAACACTGCCTCCATCTCCCTTACCCAGCGGTGAGCGGCAGCAGCATCGCCATTGCCATCGAAAGTCGGGGGCTTGCACCTCTGGAATGCCCCATAACTGCATCCCTTAGTTGTCACTCCTACTGCATCATCCTCGTCCTCGTCGGAAAATACTGTCTCAGGCTCTAGTCGTCCCTCATCTCCTTTGCTTTCCTTCCCAGTCGATCCTTTCCTGTCCCCCTTCTCCTTCCTTTCCTCATTCCTCACAGCCCGGATGACTTCAGTCACTACAGACGGTAAGACGGTCTGCATGACTTGGTGCACCTCATCAGCAATCGACTCCCGAGCTGAGGTGTTTAGGCTGGCATTCTCGTTCCCTTCAGTCCGGTCATGAACCTCAGGGTTCTCATGAGTCGTCTCAGGAGCCTTAGCACCACTCCTGGTCATACGTGGTCGACCTCTGCCTCTAGAAGCCTTGGAAGATTTCTTCCCAGCCATTTCCTAAGCACTATAAGATTCAAACACTAAAACAATCATTCAAGGTAATAGCTCAGTTTATGTCAAGTATAGTAAGTCCCTAATTACAGTGGCCAGTTGTGATTAGCCACTTACTTTACTTTTCACACCCCAAGCATTTCCTATCCTGACTACATCAGTATCTAAATCTACTATGATCACGTAATCAGATAGCACACGCACATAATTACGGTTAACTTTAAGAAAAGAAATACCTGTTGGCACGTAGCTACTCGGGCTGACATTCCTCTTTCTGTCCCATTTTCAGTTTAAGTTAAGGTTTATTTTGAAAATTTACCCATTTCACTTAAACTTTGGCTCTGATACCAACTTGTAAGGCCCCGTTCCCGGGCACCTCACAGTTGGTCATTCACAGCAGTAATTACAATAAACATTATGGGTTTACAAATTCAAGCAGCGGAATTAATTTAACAAAAGCCATTCATTTCATTGTAAACACTGTTGCTAAACAATACACCATGGTTTAAATCAGTTTACAAAAGAATAGTTTAGCTGCATTACAAAACAACAGTGACTTCTATTAAGAATGGATGTCAGTCTTTCCCTGCCGAGTAGCATCACCCTCGTGCCATCCTCAACAATATTTACCTGCCAACTGAAAATGTATAAAAGTCAGCGTTGCTGAGTGAGTTCTAGTTTTATACATAATAAAATACTTTCTATATGTTGTATATGAGAATACTCTTTTCTGTAAAATACAACTCTGAACTGTGTATGCGAGCACGCATTAACTGTATGAACAAATAGTGTTCGTTCTCTGTACTGTATGCCTTGTCTGTAAACTTTTTAACTTTATGTTCCACTGTCTATGTGGACCAGTGCGCAATGCCCCAACTATGTGCGCGATGGAAAACGGGTGATGGGCTATCTATATCCCTCGAAAGGTTCAACTGTATCCCTCGAAAGGTTCAACTGTATCCCTCGAAAGGGCTATGTGTATCCCCCCCCCCGAAAGGGTCAACTGTATCCCTTGAAAAGGCTATGTGTATCCCCCCAAAAGGATCAACGATATCCCTCGAAAGGGTCAACTGTATCCCTCGAAAGGGCTATGTGTACTATGAACAAGGCCGACCCAATCACCCAGGGCACGCTACAAAGGTCCTGCCAATCTCAATTGATCGACCCTGTGTGCATAATGGGTAGCTAACCCACAACACAGTTGAGCTAACGACAACACGGTCGTGTCCCTCCTATGTGCTTGCAAGACTTATTAACATTTTATTAATGTTCCTCTTCTTTGCTTTATTACTCTTTCACTTTATTATTACGATATACTTTACGTTACGATAATAACATACCACGTAAAGTCACATACTATAAGTAATAATAGTAGTAGCAATAACTATATTAAGGATCAATCGTAAGTAATCATATCATGCATGAAACATCATCATTAATAAGCTCTAAGTCAACCTCGGTCAAAACCCTAAAGCACAGACTCCCAGAGAATTTATGTAAAAATTCTAAGTGTTTGGGCGCATGAGCCCTGTTTGGGCGCATGAGCCCTGTTCAGACTTTCCAACAGTATGTAGGCTCACCAGCCTACACTTAGAAATATTTTCACCTTAGGCGTATGAGCCATTCAGGCGCATAAGCACTGTTGGGGCACATGACCCTACACAGTTGTCCGACTGACTTTTCTAGGCATATGACCACTATTCAGACTCACAAAGACACTGTTTAGGCTTATCATCTCATACTTAGACTTTAAAGCATTTCAGGCAAGAGCCTGTTTGAGGCACATCACCTGTCAGACACATCACTGTTGAGGCGTATTAGGTACTGTTTGGGCACATGAGAACTATTTGGACTCATGACCCTACTTAAAACATTTCTAAGGTAATTCTGGGCGTATGAGTACTGTCTAGGCTCATCAACCTTCTGTCCAACTTATTACTATGACATTTTCAAACCCAAACATCAAGCCTAACTGTTCTAAGCTTACTAAGGTCCTTCTAAGCATGGACTACACATAAACATCTAATGAACATCATCAAACATGCCAAAATACATACGGGTATCAATAGATAAACATAATAAAAATCGTTAAATACATTTTCAGCCCTAAAAGAGTTTAAAAACAAGTAAAAACCGGGGTCTAGAACTCACCTTAGTAGTCTCTCGGGTATGACTTCTTCAAAAACCCGTTTGCTACAAGTTCAACGCCTATAAAACCCAATGAACACAGCCGAACACAAAAACACACACATAAGAACATGCATTCTCGGTTTCTTAGCCAAAACACAACTTAAAAACACTAATCCTTACCTTAAATTCGAATTCTTCTTCTTTCTCTCTCTAAAAGTCGAAGTCTCTGTTGTTTCTCTCTCTAAAACTGAATGAGAGCTTTTGACAGGCCAAAATGGGCGGCCATACCCCTTTATTCACCAACGTTTATTCTCTTTGTCCTTTTGGCACTTTTTACCCCTCAACTTTAGGTTGACTTTCATTTCTTCCTCTTTCTTTCCATTTTATTCTTTTATTTCTTTAAAAAGAAAATGCGAGTATTACACAAGGTAGTCGCTTGAGATTCCAAGTGACTGACCTTGGAGACTAAACAAGTGCATCTTTTGGTCAATTTTTGCACCTTTAGTATGATATTCCCCTCATCTTCAGTAGAAGAATCACTGGGGCATGAGAGGATTGGACCCAATTCTTCCTCCTCATCACCAGCTTGTTGTTCTTGGCTTCTGGATTTCACCTGCTCACTGTCAGCTTCAGTTGAAGTGTCAATAGGCTGGGTTGCCATGGTTGAGGTCTTAATGATGTAATCACTTGCAGAAGTGAGAGCCTCTTCCATATGGGTCCCTAAATAGGTTTAGGAAGATCCACCTCAGTAGGGGGTGGATGATGTGGGCTAGATATAGGGGACATAGGAGTAGGCATCTCTATTTGAGTAGGGAAAGAGAAGAGAGACTCATGATACTCACTGAGTGCTATAGCCTCATCATCATAGAATTCTAGGCTAGGAATTGGTTGGTTTAGATCCAGAGGCTGGGGATGGTAACTTTCCCCTAAAGGTTGTTCACTAGAGTTTTGAGACTCTAAGTGAAGGATTAAGGCGTCTTGGGTCATGAGCTCATCAGTCTGAGCATGAGGAACCTCATGACTGATTATTGGTGAGATGGGAGTGCTTTGCTCCTTAGGAGAAGTAGAGCTCCATTGTCCACTGCTTCCTATAATGGTGGTGATATGGGGGCCTGCATAGGTTGAATAACATGTGCAAGGGTTCGTTTGGACTTTCTTTGGTAGGTGAGGATTGTTTGTGGCTGTGTGGGTGGTCTTAAAGTAGAAGGTGTGGGTTCAACACTAGCTGGTGCTGCTAGGTTGTCACCTTGAGCAATGAGCTCTAAAATTTTTGGGACCAGGGCTGTTTCTACCCCTGAGAAGCCCACAGTAGGCTTTCTCAATGTTTAGAAGAAGTCGGGCTTCATCTGTCCCAATTTAAGAATATTACCTGTTCCCCTCAACTGTGAGCCTAGTTTGTGAAGTCGGCTGGATCGGTAAACATCCGAGCGTGTTCTTGACGGAAAGATAAACAACCAAAACCAAAAGTCAAATCTATAACACGAACTATTAAAAATTGGTTTCATTGATAAAACCTAACGATTACAAGCTCGTTACAACTTAAGAATCAAGACTCTTGGCAAGGGGAGATCGAGCATGATCTCCCCTCTCATCCGGCAGCCCCAGGCTTCGGGCAGACTCCCTCTCGAATCCTTATCTCTCTACACATTGAAACCGGTATATATAGGCCTCGGCCCATATTAGATGCGACTGGGCCCATTCGTGCGATTGGACCATGCGTATAGTTCAATCGTACGACTGGACCATGCGTATGGTTCAATCGTATGACTGGACCATTCTTATGGTTCAGTCTTACGAATGCCCTAATCGCATCTCTCAGTCGCACGACTGGTCCATTAGCATGGCTCAGTCATACGACTGAGTCTCATTCATATATGCTCCTACGAATGACCCAGTTTCATGTGTTTACAACATATCAGGTGTAATACATTAAGCCTAGACTATTCGTTAAGCGACGGACACACTATATATGACAATATATGCTCCAACAAATTCCCCCTTGGACGTTTCTTGTGAATAGTAGATAACACCTCTTACAATCTTCAGTCAATCTTTGCTCTTGTTTCCAACAGAATCAAACGAACAACCATATTAGCCAACATTGCCTATCCATCAGGTTGCTACAGTATCCTTGAAAATGAATTTAGGCACTATAGTTTTCATTTACTTTGCAGAACACCATCATAGCAGCAAGATTCCTCATATGACTGATTTTTCCAGATAATGACATGAACAGTTTTCCATTGCTTCAATCTTCACACAGTCTAACCTGATTAACATTAACAACTATAGAAATTCACCCTCACATTCAGCATATCCCAATATATAAACATTATGCTCTCCTGGCGTCTTCATATAGTGTATTGGGCAAAAGGTTTAAGGTTTCAATCCATAGCTGACAATATCAAACAAATCAGCATGCAGGTAGATTCATCTTCAAAAACCTACTCACATCATCACTTTCTAATTGCGTCTTCAATTTCTTGTACATGGATTCCCCCTAAGAATGAGAATCCTCTCTGTGCGGATAAATTTAACTTGATTGGCCCATAAGTAGTCAGATGCACCTGACTACCCCACAAAATCAGCACCAACTGATGACATCTTCTCTCCTCTCTTTTGTGTTCTAACTACAATCACATATTCTGAATGTCCAAAAAACAATGGGGTATCCATCGAACTTATTTGACAAAAGAACCTCAAGGTGAATGTGTTTTGCTCATCCTCAAATCTTTGCAAAAGATAGTTCTAGACCTTTTTTTTGGTCTGGAACACCTTTCATTTGTATGACATGGAGGAAAAATATCACATTCGTGTGAATAAATGATACAAATGATATATTCATGCGACTGGACATAAGACTGGTCCAGTCTCATGACTGGACATAAGACTGGTCCAGTCTCACGACTGGAGATAAGACTGGTCCAGTCTCACCACTGGACATAAGACTGGTCCAGTCTCATGACTGGACATAAGACTGGTCTAGTCTCACGACTGGACATAAGACTGGTCCAGTCTCATGGTCCAGTCATACGAATGGACATAAGACTGGTCCAGTCACACGACTGGACATAAGACTGGTCCAGTCTCATGGTCCAGTCGCATGAACCATTCTGCACACAGATTTTTGGATCTGCAGCCGCCAAAACTGCCAGAAACCCTAATCTTACGAATTTTACAAGAACCGAACCAAAATAGACATCGTAAGATTCGCAGGGGTGATAGGAACGTGGTTTCGAGTTCGATTTTAACATAGAAACACCACACGTAACCAGATCTGAGCCAAACACGAAGAATACAAAGTGGGTTTAATGTCAAAGAACCTGAAATCAATCCAGAAATCAAGAGCTCGGGTTGCTAGAATGATTGTTAGATCATTCCAGCGAAAACCGGCTCTGATACCAATTGTGAAGTCGGCTGGATCGGTAAACATCCGAGCGTGTTCTTCACGGAAGGATAAACAACCAAAGCCAAAAGTCAAATCTATAACACGAACTATTAAAAATTGGTTTCATTGATAAAACCTAACGATTACAAGCTCGTTACAACATAAGAATCAAGACTCTTGCCAAGGGAAGACCGAGCATGATCTCCCTTCTCATCCGGCAGCCCTAGGCTCCGGGCAGACTTCCTCTCGAATCCTTATCTCTCTACACATTGAAACCGATATATATAGGCCCCGGCCCATATTAGATGCGAATGGGCCCATTCGTTTGATTGGACCATGCATATGGTTCAATCGTATGACTGGACCATGCGTATGGTTCAATCGTACGACTGGACCATTCTTATGGTTCAATCTTACGAATGCCCCAATCACATCTCTCAGTCGCATGACTGGTCCATTAGCATGGCTCAGTCGAACGACTGAGTCTCATTCGCATATGCTCCTGCGAATGACCCAGTTTCATGTGTTTACAACATATCAGGTGTAATACATTAAGCCTAGACTATTCGTCAAGCGACGGACACACTATATATGACAATATATGCTCCAACAAATTCCCCCTTGGACGTTGCTTGCAATTAGTAGATAACACCTCTTACAATCTTCAGTCAATCTTTGCTCTGGTTTCCCATAGAATCAAACGAACAACCATATTAGCCAACGTTGCCAATCTGTCAGGTTGCTACAGTATCCCAGAAAATGAATTTAGGCACAATAGCTTTCGTTTACTTTGCAGAACACCATCATAGCAGCAAGATTCCCCATATGACTGATTTTTCCAGATAATTGCATGAATAGTTTTCCATTGCTTCAATCTTCACACAGTCTGACCTGATTAACATTAACAACTATAGAAATTCCACCTCACATTCAGCATATCCCAATATATAAACATTGTGCTCCCCTGGCGTCTTCATACGGTGTATTGGGCAAAAGGTTGAAGGTTCCAATCCACAGCTGACAATATCAAACAAATCAGCATGCACGTAGATTCATCATCAGAAACCTACTCACATCATCACTTTCTGATTGCAACTTTAATTTCTCTGTACATGGATTCCCCCTAAGAATGAGAATCCTCTCCGTGCGGATAAATATAACTTGATTGGCCCATAAGTAGTCAGATGCTCCTGACTACCCTACAAAATCAGCACCAACTGCTGACATCTTCTCTCCTCTCTTTTGTGTTCTAACTACAATCACCTATTCTGAATGTCCAACAAATAATGGGTTATCCATCGAACTTATTTAACAAAAGAACCTCAAGGTGAATGTGCTTTGCTCATCCCCAAATCTATGCAAAAGGTAGTTCCAGACCTTTTTTTTTGGTCTGGAACACCTTTCCTTCGTATGACATAGAGAAAAAATATCACATCCGTGTGAATGAATGATACGAATGATATATTCGTGCGACTAGACATAAGACTGGTCCAGTCTCACGACTGGACATAAGACTGGTCCAGTCTCACGACTGGACATAAGACTGGTCCAGTCTCACGACTGGACATAAGACTGGTCCAGTCTCACGACTGGACATAAGACTGGTCCAGTCTCACGACTGGACATAAGACTGGTCCAGTCTCACGACTGGACATAAGACTGGTCCAGTCTCACGACTGGACATAAGACTGGTCCAGTCTCACGACTGGACATAAGACTGGTCCAGTCTCACGACTGGACATAAGACTGTTCCAGTCTCATGGTCCAGTCATACGAATGGACATAAGACTGGTCCAGTCGCACGACTAGACATAAGACTGGTCCAGTCTTACAACTGGACATAAGATAGGTCCAATCTCATGGTCCAGTCGCATGAACCATTCTGCACACAGATTTTTGGATCTGCAGCCACCAAAACTGCCAAATCCTCTAATCTTATGAATTTTACATGAACCGAGCCGAAATAGACATCATAAGATTCGCAGGGGTGATAGGAACGTGGTTTCGAGTTCGATTTTAACATAGAAACACCACATGTAACCAGATCTGAGCAAAACACGAAGAACATAAAGTGGGTTTAACATCAAAGAACGTAAAATCGATCCAGAAATCAAGAGCTCGGGTTGCTAGAATGATTGTTAGATCATTCCAGCAAAAACCGGCTCTGATACCAATTGTGAAGTCGACTGGACCGGTAAACATCCGAGCGTGGTCTTAACGGAAGGATAAACAACCAAAACCTAAAGTCAAATCTATAACACGAACTATTAAAAATTGGCTTCATTGATAAAACCTAACGTTTACAAGCTCGTTACAACATAAAAATCAAGACTCTTGGCAAGGGGAGATCGAGCATGATCTCCCCTCTCATCTGGCAGCCCTAGGCTCCGGGCAGACTCCCGCTCGAATCCTTATCTCTCTACACATTGAAACTGGCATATATAGGCCTCGGCCCATATTAGATGCGACTGGGCCCATTCGTGCGAATAGACCATGCGTATGGTTCAATCGTATGACTGGACCATGCGTATGGTTCAATCGTACGACTGGACCATTCTTATGGTTCAGTCTTACGAGTGCCCTAATCGCATCTCTCAGTCGCACGACTGGTCCATTAGCATAGCATAGTTGTATGACTGAGTCTCATTCGCATATGCTCCTGCGAATGACCCAGTTTCATGTGTTTACAACATATCAGGTGTAATACATTAAGCCTAAACTATTCGTCAAGCGACGGGCACACTATATATGACAATATATGCTCCAACACAGTTCACAGTTGAGAATGTGCTGGACATATCTAGGGAACATGTAATAATCTAAGTAGTCCAAGTTTGCAAGCAAATTAGTGTGTACAAATTGAGAATAGCTGAACTTGACCCCATGAACCATTCCATTAACTATGAAGGAGAGATCCTCTGGAATTTGGTCCCATCCTCCATGTTTATTTGACAAACTATGAATAATAACATGCAGGAGGTACTTCCATTGAGAGGAAACCTTCCCTTTCTTGAAGGTTCTAACAGAGAAGTCCCCTTCATAGCCCATCTGCTCAAAGAAGTGGTTTATAGCAGATTTTGAAAAGGACAACTCACCTTCTTCATCATCTAGCTGTAAGTATGAGTTATTGGAGGCTGGAGTGATGAACAATGTTCTCCCCTGCACTATGGCAGACAGTGCCTTCTCTCCATCCATGGTGACCTCTTGGCAGGTCCTCTAAAAATCCAAAAGTTGATCCTCATAGAGTGGAGGATCAATGGTGAGGGAGGTGAAGTAGTTAGACATAGAAAGAAAGTGGCAAACCTCTAAGAAACTTGGATCTTTCTCAGAGTTCAATAAGGCAACCTGATTGTGTTACCTGTGAACATGCATGGAAAAATCTGGTAGGATCTACGGTCAAGGTTGGCCATTTGAGGTAGCTTTGAGGTGAAGGAAGGTAAGAACAAAGGGGGTGAAAGTGAATTTAGGTTTAGAGACGTTTGTAGATGAAGAAGATAGTGATAGAGTAGGAACCATTGGGTGTATTTATATGAAATAGATGTGAGACAAAGTTAATGTGAAAGAATAAACTTTGAAATCCGAATGTCGGTCCCACCTCTGAAAAAGTTGTAACATCCGGTTTATAAATCCGGACTTGTAATTATATTATAGTTATATTTAATTGATTAAGTTGAATTGTTTGAGTGTTTAAGTGTTCAGTCGCATGAGTTACATGCGAATGAACTTTAGTCGCACTCCTTACGTGCGATTGAGACTCAGTCGTACGAATAGTAGGCGTATGAGCTTCAGTCGCACGATTCAGTCATGCGAATGGTTCAGTCATGCGACTGGGTGTAAGGCGGTTATGTTGCACATGTGGATAAGTAGGGCGGTGCAGAGGGTTCAAAAGTAGATTCTTATCTGCATCATCTTCAATCTCTTGTTCCCTTTACACCCAAATACCCCTGTTTTCACGAAATTGGCTAAGGCAACTCCGTTTCGGTAGGTTTTGGATGTCACGGATCAATCTTCATATGTTATAAGCTGTGTATGTGATTGAATTTGATCCAATAACACGTTTAGATCATGAAATTGGTCTGGTTCTTTTCTAAGTTAAAATCCGGGGGTTCGGATCCGAGTTTTTGTGAAGTTTTGATAAAATAATGATCCAAAACCATTGTAAATGATGTGTACACGATCTGATTTGAATATAACATGATTTGGATGGTTAAAACTCAAACATTGAATAAGTTTGGATCAAAAACGTCAAGAACACAGCTGCTGATCCGTTTCAGACGAATGGGCTCAATCGCATGCCTCAGTCGTGCGAATGAGAGTCTAGTCGTGCGACTGAGTGCGAATGGAAGTTCAGTCGTGCGATTGGGAACCCAGTCGCCTGGTTAGAAGACTGAATGAAGACGAGTGATCACTATGCACGAATAAGGACTCAGTCATGCGAATGAATGGTCAGTCGTACGACTGAAGGTTCACTCGCATGAGGTCCAATCGCATGATTGGATGTTCATCCGCGTAAGTTTCCATTCGCATAGGAGTCCTGTTGAGAATAAGTTATTGAATCAAGGTTTATTGCTTTAGATATACCTTGATTAGAGGAAGGACTAGTTACCTCGCGTACGTGGATTGTGTAGATTGTCGTAAGGAAGTTGATAAGGTGAGTTCTAAGCCATTTTCAAATGTTTGGTTTTAGTATTCGGTCTAGCACACATATGATGATAAATGAACTGAATGTTTTAGCACCACAACTATGATAATGATGTTTTCGTGTTTCTAACAGCTTGTGAAGCTGTTAGGGTAATGTTGGGGGTAATGAATGATTATCTGAACAGTGTGAATCATTACGTGATGGTGATGGTTCCAATGGGTCAGATGGGGTGTAATGATAAACGAAAATGTGTTAAAACTGGTGTTAAAAGAAAGGATGTGTGGGGTGTAAATGAATGTGATAATATTGGCAATAAATATGTAATGTTATTTAGTCTTCCGCTGTAAGTAGTAAGCTCTGATGTGTGTTTAAAATATTAATCCAACTGCGTGACGTGCCACCGGTGCCCTGCCGGGTTCTGGGCGTCACAAAAGTGCCCAAAAAGGTAGTTTTCTTGGAAGTCGTAACTCTTCCGAAGGAAATTTTACCTCGTATGTTTTGTGAAAAACTTCCGAAGCTTAATTTTGACTTCGGAAGATATTCCTTAGCTTAATGAGAAATGTCTTCGGAAGAAAAATTACTTGAAGTATTTTCTCTTATGAAGGGTATTTGGTTTCGGAAGATATTGAACCTTGAAAGTTTCATTCTTAAAGAGAATAAATTTTCCGAGACATAATTGCTTTCAGAAGAAATTTGTTCTTTAAATGCAAGCATATTTTGGCTTCGGAATAAATAAAAACATTTCTTCCGAAGGTAAACTTCTTATATGTAGTTATCTGATTTTAAAACTTAAAATTCTTCCCAAGGTAATGTTAATATTTTCTAAAAGAAATTACATTTAAGATTGTTCAAAATTATAAGGAATATCATTTGAAAAGATTTTCTCCCAAGATAAACTAGGCTTATGTGGGTGATAGTTTAGGCAACTTAGGACACATAATTCCTTTTAGAAATAATATTGATTAAGTTTTAAGAAAATCTATTCAAGGTTAATCATCCTAATGGCTGATATAAGATATTTAAATCTCTGTTCATCAAAAGCCTTTGTGAACATATCAGCAGATTGTTCATTTGTGTTAACCTTGACGAGTTTTATCAATCCATTTTCATGATTATCTCTAATTAGATCATACCTGATGTTGATATGTTTTGTCCTTAAGTGCTGCACAGGATTCTCTATGATAGAGATAGCACTGTTGTTGTCTATGTGAATAGGAGTCTCTTTGAAGTTGTATCCATAGTCCAGCATCTGATTCTGAATCCAAAGCACTTGAACACAGCAGCTTGCAGCAGCAATTTATTCAGCTTTAGCAGTTGATGCAGATACATAGTATTGTTTCTTGCATTGCCATGAGACTATCCTTCCACCACGGAATTGACATCCCCCATATGTGTACTTTGCAGTCATGTTACAGCCACCATAGTCATTATCTGTATAGGCATACAGATTAAAGTCAGAATTCTTTGGATACCAAAGGCCTAGTTTAGGGTCACCTTTGAGATATCTAAGAATTCTTTTGACAGCATCCAGGTGTGACATCTTAGGGTTGGCTTGATATCATGCACATATGCCTGTAACAAACATAATATCAGGCTTGCTGGCTATAAGATACATAAGAGACCCAATCATTGCCCTGTAAAGATGTTCATCTACACACTCCCCCTCAAGATTAGGTCCAAGGGAGTGGTTTCTCGCTATGGGTGTCTTTGCATTCTTATATTCAGTCATGTTGAATCTTGTAAGTATGTCTTGTACGTATTTTAACTGATTTATGAAAATGCCATTGTCAACTTTCTTCACTTGAATTCCTAGAAAGAAATTGAGTTCTCCTATGGTACTCATTTCAAATCTATTCTTCATCAGCTTCTCAAAGTCTTTGCAGAGCTTTGGATTAGTTGACCCGAAGATAAACTCATCTATATAAACTTGAACTAGCATCAAGTCATTCCCTGTTCCTTTGATGAAGAGAGTTCCATCTATAGTACCCCTCTTGTAGCAATGCTGACAGAGATACTATGATAGTGTCTCATACCACTTCCTTGGAGCTTGGTACAGCCCATAAAGAGCTTTATCAAGCTTGCAGACATAATCAGGATGATCTGGGTCTGCAAAGCCAGGTGGTTGTTTGACATGCACCTCTTCATCAATCACCCCATATAAAAATGCACTCTTGACATCAAGTTGGTAGACCTTGAAGTCCTTGGATACAGCAAACAAAAGGAATATCCTAATAGCTTCAAGTATTGCTACAAGAGCAAAGACATCAGTGTAATCAATTCATTCTTCTTATGTGTACCCTTGAACAACTAGTCTTGCCTTGTTCATGATGACAAGTCCTCTATCATCCTTTTTATTCCTAAACACCCACTTGGTACCTATGATAGTCTTCCTTTGAGGAAGAGCACATAGATTCCAAACTTTTTGTCTCTTGAATTGAAGCAGCTCCTCTTTGCATTGCTTCAACCCAACTTCCATCTTTCAGAGCCTCGTCAATTTCTTTGGCTCTATCTGGGACAAGAAACAAGAGTGTAGACAAACATTTTTGTCATGGGTTTGTCCTCTTGTTCTCACTCCCTTGTGAACATCTCCAATGATGTTTGTGGTGGGGTATGACTTGTGGATCCTGAGTTGAGGGATCACAGCAAGTTGTTTAGACGGATCTAAATTTGAGAAGTTTAGATCTGGCAATGAAGTGTCTCCTACCAGATTAGCACACTTATCAATAGAAGGTTGATCCAATAAGTGTGTGACATCATTGATGTTGTCTTTAATGGAATGATTATCAGCATCAAAAAATTCTTGATCACCGTCACCACCACCATGTCCTCCTATATTTGAAGCTCCTTCATCTATGTTTTATGCCCTAAGCTGGAATTTGTAGGCACCTCAAATGTATCAGCTGGATTTGTCATGGTTGTGCTGACAGAAACTTCATTTGTAGGGTTAGTTACCACTGGAGCTAAAGTTGTAATCAGACAAGGTGTGTGCTCATTGAAGATCACATTGGCTGATTCTTCAACTACTCTAGTTCTGAGATTGTATACTCTATAAACCTTAGCTTCAGAAGAGTATCCAATTAAGTGTCCATCATCTAATTTCTCAGCAAACTTAGCTACTTGATCTTTGGTATTCAAGATGGTGCAGGGACATCCAAATGACCTGAGAAAACCAATGAAAGGTCTTCTTTTATGCCATGGTTCATGAGGAGTCTTACTATGAGTCTTATCTACTAAAAATCTATTTTGCACATAGCATGCAGTGTTGACTGCCTCTGCCAGAAGGTGATGGGCAGTTTAGAGTCAGATAACATGGTTCTAGCAGCCTCAATAAGTGTCTTGTTTCTCCTCTCAGCAACATCGTGTTGCTAAGGAGTCGTGGGAGCACTATATTACGTTGTAATACCTTTCTCATCACAAAATGTGTCAAGTATTTGGTTCTTGAATTCGGTTCCTTGATCATCTCTTATGATCTTGACCTTATGATCACTTTGATTCTCAATTTTTAGAATAAAGTTCTTCAGGATCTCAAGAGTCTCATCCTTAGTTCTAAGAAAGAAGACCAAAGTGAATCTTATGAAATCATCTGTGATCACTAAACAATATAAGGTCCTTCCTAGACTCATTACACTGGTGGGGCTAACGAGATCCATGTGTAATAAGTGTAGGGGAGTAGTGATGGAGTTTTTTTCCTTTGGTTTGTGAGACACCAAGTGTTGTTTCCCTTTCAGGCATGCAACACAGTGATCATCACTTGTAAACTCTTTCTTTGGCATTCCAGTTTTCAAATCATTCTTAATTAATTTGTTCATGTTCTTAAAGTTTATATAGCACATTCTTTTATGACAAAGGAAAGACTCAACACTATTGGCCTTAGATAGAAAGCAAGAAACTTCTCCTGAAGGGGATGTTTCCTGCAAATCCATCTTGTACATGTTCCATTTCTAGGGTGCTCTAAGCAGGATATGCTCTTGAGGAATGACCACCCCGGGCTTGAGAACAATGCACTCATGCTCAGTAAAGAGCATGTTATGTCTCTGGTTAAAAAATAGGGATACACTCAGTAAATTGTACCCAAGCTCCTTACCAAAGTTTACCTTCTCAATGCTGAGCTTACCATTTGTAACTCTGCCCCTTCATGTGATGTAACCTCCAGAATTTCCTCCAAAACCAATTGGCCCTATATCAATTTTGAAGCAAAGAGCCATTGTATGTCATGTGCCTGGAACAACCACTATCAATGATCCATACATTTCTTTTGGTCTTCAGGTGTTCCTGCATAATAAAAGGAGAACTAGTTACATTTGGAAACCCAAGCCTCATTGGTCTTGGGCTCTTCAAAATGAACTGAAGACAATGCAACAGTAAATTGATCCTATACTTAGACTTTATGGATCACTTGCTGTTGTCGGTGAAGAATTTTTAGTCACATGTTCTTCCTTTATCTTCCACACCATCTTTGGAAGATTAGACTTGACCTTTAATGCTTCGGAAGTTTTTGCAACTTTGAAAGTTTTGGAGACTGACCCTTCGGAAGATCTTGCTTTCACTACAGCAAGCTTCAGCGCTTCGAAAGCATTCCTTTCTTTCGAGATCAAAATTTCTTCTGAAGGCAAATTTTCACTTGTCTTCATTTTCATTTTGGAGCTTCCGGAAGAAACACAGATTTCTTCAGAAGCTTTCTTCTTCTTGTTCTTCTTAGAGGTCTTCTTCCTTGTTATGTTGATAGTACTTTTGGGATTGTAGGAGCAATCCTTAGTAAGATGAAAAGTACTGCCATACATAATGCAGTAAATATGCTTCCTTCTAAGAGTCTTCTTATGAATGGAAGACTGAGGTTGATCATTTTCCATCTCCATCCCCATCTTTACAGATGTTGTAGGAAGTTTCTTAGGATGAGGATTGCTTTTGGAAGTGGATGGTTCATGCTGTGTAGCAGTGGTACACAACTGCTCAGTCTTCATTTCTTTACAGGAATGAGTTGGACATGAACTTGAACTCTTGGTACTAGAGTTCAGAGTTGCATCCACAGTCTTCACCACTTCAAAACCCGCAGAGATAAAAACTTGTTTCTGCTTAGAGTTGAAGGTGGCCTTGATCTCTTGAGCTTTCTTTGATCTTCTCTTTGCTGCTCGAATCAAGTTCTTCCTCTTTGACTTAGTCATCCCTGACTTCTTTCTCTCCTTAGGAGAGTAGTGACCCTTGTTAGGATGATCTTCTTCACTCTTCCCAGATCCATCCTTCACTACCTCCTCTTCATCCTCTTCATCACTAGGATCTATGGATGGAAGCTCATATTGACTAGTTCTACACCTATGAGATCCTACAGACAATAGAGTGTGTGGGGGAGCTATCTCAGTAGATCCCAAACCCTGTTTGTTCTGATAACACACTTTGGAATGAAGGGATGAGGATATTATGTTCTTGATGGTCTCTTCTTTAAGAACATGTTTCTCTTCCTTGGCTTTGGTGATCACTAGCTTAGCCTGACACTCAATTAACTTAGTGATGAGATCTTTGATTTGAGTCATGTAGTTGGTATACTTATGTTTAAGAGTTGAAATGATTTTCTTTAAGTCTTCTATTTTTAACTTATACTCATTTTCAGCTCTTTTAAAATCAGATTATAAGATGTTCAAAGACTGAAGATCAGATCTCATCTCTAAGTTATAGGACCTATATCTATTTACTTTAGCAATTCATTCTGAGGTACAAAGATGTTCCAATACCTTGGCTTCATCAAGATCTACCATCAGTGCTTGGTTTGGAGACACATCTTCAACCTGGAAACTCCAATTAAAGCCTCCTTCTTCAACAGCAACTGGGGCTTGCTGCTTGGGCTTCTCAGTATATGGAGCTCCTTTAGTGTAGTTTGGCTTGGGTTGTGCTTGGCCACCATTTATCCTGGGTGCCTTGCACTCCCTAGCAAAATGTCCTATTTGGTTACAGTTGTAACACTTCACTTTGCTTTTATCCAGCCCAAACTTTCCACTGGATACATTACAAGGAAACTTTCTCCCTGTCCTCTTGTAGAATTTCTTGGATCTGTGAGTGAGAAGAGCCATTTGTTGAACTACCTCCATGTATTCTATATCATCTGGATGGATACATTCCAAATCTTCAAGGGTGAAGAGAAATTTGCTTGTGCTTTCATCATGCGACACAAAGGCATGTGATGAGCTTATCTCTTGAAATGTGCTTCCTTGGATGTATCTCTCCCTTGGTGTCTTAAGAAAGGTGATGAAAGGGCCCTTGGATGAGTTATCAGGGTAAGAAGTGAAATGGTGATGTGGTTCTCTACAATCCCTTTCAACCACATGAAGGGCAGAACTCTATTCATTACTAGAGTTTCCAGATCGATTTTGTATGTTCATCTCCATCTGGTAACCACTGAGTATGCTATATAATTCAGTGAGAGTGAGGGTCTTGAGATTTTCAGTCCTCTTAATGACCACACAATAGTGTGTCTATTGTCTAGGAAGAGAGGACATGAACTTTCTCATAATATCCCTATTTTCAAGTTTCACTCCAACATCCATCAGAGTATCCATAATCTCAACATACTTGAAGTATTGTTGAGTTATGGTTTCACCAGTTTTGTAGATAAAATTCTCAAACTGTTGCTTCAGAAGGTACTACTTTTTTCTTTGGCATCAGAAGACCCTTTATACATCAGCTTTACTGCATCTAAGAATTGCTTAGCAGTTTTACACTTCTTGAAGCCTCTGTAGATGGCATTTGAAAGAGCAGTTTGGAGGGCAGTCATGGCTTTCTAATTTACATCTATTCTTTTCCTATCTTCTTCAGAGTAGTCAGCCACTTCCTTTGGAATCATGGCACCTCCAACAGCAGCTGAAGAGGTGCATGGAATGTAAGGTCCGTTGGTAACAGACTCCCACATCCTACTGTCTTGTGACTTGATGAAGCCTTCCATTCTTAGGCACCAAGTAGCAAAATCATCAGGAGTGATCAGTGGAGACTTTACTATGGTATCGGTTTCCATATCAGACTTAGATGCTGCCATTTGAGATGTTAACTGTTTTATAAGAACTGAGGAGATTTAAGATGATGAGATCTTATAATCAAGAGCCTGGAAAGCTCTCATACCAATTGCAGGACCGGTTAAGGGATGGTCAATACAATCAGTGTCACAAGGTGGAGAGTGTTAGAACACTTAACAGTTCAAATAGGGAACCGGGTTTTAAGAAAAAGATGCAAAGAACACAAGTAAGTAAAGAGACAGAACTCAAGAACAATATATATATGGTTTTCAAGAATGATGTATATTAATCTTAAGTTCTTTTACAAGAGTTACAATGCATAAGTTTAAGTTACAAGAAATTAAGATACTTTATACTACATCCTACAACTGGCTATACTTGGAAAGCTAGTTGGAACATTGAAAGACAACAAAATCAATGTAGAGTCAAAAGGCAGATTGCCTTTTGACTGTTGACTATGACATGTCATAGCTCACATCTTATTATATTACAGAAAGGATAAAAGTACATAAAGTAGAAAGTTACAAACTCTAGACCTCAATGCACAGTTGTAAAAGCATGAACCTTTTCACCAACTAATGCAAGTTAGTGAGTCTTCAGAGTTGCAGCGGAAAGTGGTCCAGCTTTATGCAAAAGTACATCCGAGAAAGCATGTTTATCTCTATCTTTGGAAGAAATCAATCTTCACTTCATTCGGCTTCGGAAGACTTTGCCTTTGAAGCTACGAAATACTTCATATTTGGCTTCAAAAGATTTGGTCTTTGGCTTCGGAAGCTTTTATACTTCATGTTATTCTTGTGCAAAGTATAAAGCTTCGAAAGGAACTTTAGCTTCTGAAGATTTTATACTTAGCATAATTCTTGTGCTAAGTATAAAACTTCAGTAGCAGCTTCTACTTAGTACTTAGTGCATGCATGCAGGAAGCATTTGGTTGCTTTGGTTGCATCAGCCTTTATATAAACCATACATTCTTATCAGAGGGTGTTAAGTTGTTCTCGGAATGAATGTATGCACCCCGATATTGCTTCTTGAGATAATTTTGGCTTTGATAACCCTACTACCAAGGCTTAACACCTGTAGTCTTGTTCCATCATATAATCAATTTTTAATTAATATTTTTAAGCAACATGATTAGGACTCCAACTTTTAATACTAAGTTATGATTTAACAATTCTGATATTTTAAGTTCATTCAAAACATCAGATGAGTATAACGTCTCATCAAATTAGAATTGACATGGTTTTGTTGGCATATACTATATGAGCTTAAGTATTCCATTTGATCACCTGGAAATAATGAGAACAAGTGATCATTAATATCTTGAACCACCTCATTAATTGGTGCTATAATTACCCTTTCTCGGAAAAAACCTTCACTTTGATAAATGTCTAGAATTGAAGTATATACATAATCAATCAAATCAAAAATTGGATAATGCGAGTTAGAAATAAGAAGATTTTAGGTATGTTAATGATTTCCTCACTATCATTTGGAGACACCAGATTTTCTTCTCCTATATCCAAAAGCCAGTTTGTAAAATCTTTGTATGATTAATATTATTATTGTTAACATAGGTATGTAACCTTGTGTTTACACTTAGTTATGTAATTAACCTTTTAATTATATAACTTATACATACACTTTTATTATTTGATATTATTTAACCAACTTAAATAACATTACAAATAATATCCATGAACAAAATATCCTTATAAGTTGTTCAATCTCATATACAATTTATTTAGAAAACCTATTTTCTAATTGGTGTAAATATTTAACTACATGATCATATCATCAATTAAATATTTATTGTTGTTTGCTAAGTTTGTTATCGGGTATGACCCGACTTGAATCATAACGTACTAACCACATCAATGTTTTATGTGTGTTAGTTTAAGAACCTTGTTGTGTAGCCAGATGTATGATGAATTTAAAGATGCATTTATAATATCAAGTTTGTTTCTGTTTGGAATAATTGGTAGAATCTGTTTAAAGTTGCCTCCAAAAACGATAACCTTACCTCTAAATACCATCTGAGAGTTATCTACGATATCACAATCCATTATATCTTCATGACTTCTACCTAATGCTTGAAAATCATGTTTGTGTATCATTGGGGCTTCATCCCATATCAAGTTTGCATTTTTTTAGTACATGTGCAATGCCACTGTTTGGTTTTATATGACATGAGTCCTCGTTTAAGTTCAAAGGAACTAAAGACCTAGAATGTGCCGTCCGACCACCTCGTTACAACAAAGATGTAATTCCACTTGAAGTAACGTTGGTAATCTTACCTTTTAATCTTATGGCTGTAGATAAAGTCTTCTACAGAAACGTTTTGTCCATAAACAAAAAAGACATCTCCTTTATAGTTTCCAAAAATACGTTTATAATTATAATTCAAAATAATACTTTTGATATTTTAAGAAGTCTAACAATTAGTCTGTTTTTAATATACCCTTATAATAATAAAGACGTTGGTTGATTACATAATCATATGATTGACATGCCTTTATTATTATTTTTTGTAAATATGTATTTGTTTATACACACAAGTTTTGGTAACTTTATAATATATTATGTTTATGTCGTTTTGTTGCACTAAAGAATTAATATGGCTTTATTATAATAAAGATGTTGGGTTGGATTATACTTTGAACTTGATCAAACTCTGGCTCACCTGGAAAAATGTACAACCACCAAATATTATTTGTGTAATGGTAGATTAGGAATAGTATTGAGATACATAAAGCAATAGTTTAAAGCATATTTATGTACATGAATAATAAACACATAAAGGAATTTTTTAAGAATAGTTAGTTTATATAAATTAAAGATAAGTATTAAATTTATACTAAGCAAAATAAATGACAATTTAGAAGTGTTAAAAGATGTAATTATGTGTTAGTGAAAAGAGTTAGTCACAAAAATAATAATATACGTCGATAGCTAACATAATTTCTAAAACATGGTGATGGATTTAGTTTAATAAAATATGAAAGTAGGAAGACATCTAAAATTAATAAAATTTAATATTTTTATGTTATCAAGATATATATAATTCACTAGCTTTAGTTACCCGTGTATTACACGGGAGTTTGATAGTTAATTATTAAAATAACAAAAAAACATAAATAAACTTAATGTATTACACGGGTTGAAAAAATAGAGTTGTATAGTTATTGATTGTTATTTATATAATACTAATTTTATTAAACCTGTGTATTACACGAGTTAAAAAATAAAATATTAATTATGATAAAAGTTTATGAAGTATAAAATGATATTTTAAAATAAGATATGATTAAAATTACATATGAGTAATAATTAAGTAGTAATATTAACTTTATTTCCAAAAAAATATAACCATTTTTTTCAAACAACCAGTATTAGAAAAATCATTTTTAAAAGTTTCTTATTATAACTCCTAATTTTAATTATTTTTAGTTTATAAAGAAGATTACTTTTTATAGACATCAATTTTAAGATATTTCATATTCTTAAAAATGTTTGATGTTTTAGAAAAACTCTTATTTATAAAAAAATTATTTTTAGAAATAACATTAATAAAAAGACATCTTTTCTTAATTTATTAATAAATGTTTTTAATCTTAAAAAGAATTAAAATTATTTAATTTTTAATTTAGGTAAATATTTAAGAGAATAAAGAGGCGGAAAAAACAAACTTAGGGAGCCTAAGAATGTGACAACTATCCCCCCAAATTACTTTTTTACTATTATATATAGATATAGATATAAACATGCAATTCAAAAGATTATTCTTTAGAGAAATTAGTTAAAGAAACAATAACAATAATTGATGAAAAAAATGTATAGTTTCTAAGAATAATCCACACTTATTAGAAATTTGCGTTACTTTGTAAAATCAATTAAAACTTTCTATATATATGTCTAAGGTTATTGTTGGAAAGAATATGTATGTTATTATTAAAAAAATCTAATTTGAAGGAGGTGAACCCGTGTAAATATCTACGTAACGCCTACAAGTACAGCCTAAATAGAAGCAATGTGGACAAAAAGTTATGTTTTAATTATAGGTTATAGATTACAGGTGAAGTGATCAGCTCCTCTCGAGCTCCCCTACTTCACTTTGCACATATATATAGGATTAGATATTATTAAATAGGGCTAATTTTGTAAAATAGTAATCAATTTTTAAAATTGTTCTAATTAGGTCACTTATAAAGTTTTTTGTTTCAATCAAGTTACTTGTAAAATTTTTATCTCAATCAGATCACTAAAGTTTCAGGATAGTTCTACTTAAGTCATTCATAAGTTGCAAAAAAATTCAAAAATTGAAGTTTTTTAAAAAAACATAAAAATATTTATAGAAAAAGATCAACTGTTTAAAAAAATTATGAATTATTTAAAACAATGAAAAAAATACGAGTGACCTGACTATAACACTCTTAAAACTTTAATGACCTGATTGAAACAAATAAAAGTATTAGTGACTCAATTGAAACACTTTTAAAACTTTAATGACCTGATTAGAACAAAAAAAATATATGAGTGATCTAATTGAAAAGTTGTAAAAACTTGCTTACTATTTTGTGAAGTTTTCCCTATTAAATTTAAAATTAGCACAACCGGATGACAAACTGAACTAGAAAGATAAAAAGATGCACATTTTTATATTATTATCGTCTTAAACGTCAACATTATCTCACCGACCCCATACTCAAGGCCACATTGTAAATTGTTAATAACTAAATTACCCTATATATGAAAAAAGCAACTGTGATGAACAGTGTTTCGAGGGCATTTTTGGTATTTCACTTTCTCCTCGGGTAGCGCACATTGTCTTTATCATGCGTTTTTTCTTTATCATTAAGCAGATGTTAGGTGGTGGCTTTGTGGGTGAGCAGATGTTAGGTGATGGCGGTGTGGGTGTAAAAGCAGCCAAGGAGCATCTGTCTTCTAACCCTTTATGGTGTTGAGAGAGAGGGTTTACGGTGGTTGTGTGGCACCGCCACTGCCGGCGGCCATCGTTGTTGCTACCTTGAACGACGGGCGCGTGGCACCGCTGCTAGCGGCGGCCGTCGCCGTTGCCGGCTTGAATTTGGTCATGTGGCGTCGCTGCTGCTCGCGACCGTCATCGTTGCCGACTTGAACGGCGATTGTGTGGTGCCACTACTGTCGACTACCATCGCCATTACCATCTGCCTTTGGGTAGTCGTTGCTGGCTTGATTCTGCATGTTTAGTGTCGTTGCGTACGGCTCCCGGTTATGGTGCAGCGTCGTCATTGCCGGCGACCATTGGGCTAGCCTTCTGCTGCCGCCCCAACTGACCGCCTTTGGGTGTGTGTCGTCGCCATTGGCAGTGGCCCTAGGTGGTCGTCGCATGTTGATGATGATAGGTAAACTTCATTTGAGACTTTCGTTTGAGGTCTCTGATCTTCAACCCACCATAATCTTTCTGATGCCTGTTTTTTGTGTTTGGAGCAGGGTGGAGGCCGAGTGCCTCCGAGACGCGGTGGTGGGTTTGCGACGTCGGCCGAGGCTGACCGACGGTCCGCGGGTGGCACCGACGCTGTCCGATGGCGGAATGATCGACGGTACTAGCGTGGTTGAATGCATGTATTATTTGTATGTTCCAGTCGATGACGACGAGTGCAAACTCATCCGAGACTTTTGTTGTTCGTTGCTTCCTTTATTGTTGAGGCACCCCGTGTTGGTTGATATCTCTGTTGTCGTTTGAATATGGATTAGGCGATGAAAAAAAGAAAAGGATATTTGTTCATTGTTCTGGCATGGCAAACGAGTCTTTGCAGCCACAATGGACCACCATCTCTAAGCCTCTAAATCCGTAATTACATATATTGCTTTTGTCACCGTTCATTCAATTTATTAATCTATTATTGTTTTGGTTGTTTTCTGGCCGTGATGGTATACTGAAACTGTTTCTGGTTGTATAGGCTTGGCAGCTATTTTCGGTGTGCAGCCACAACCAACCAGTGGTTCTGAGCCGCGTTTTTTGTGTTCGTGTTTCTTTCCGATTTTTTGTGTTTCTTTCCGAGTCTTGAACGTTGGTACATGTACAACGTGAGCGAAAATTAATTTCGCGTAAAGCGCGAGCAGGATTTCAACTAGTTAAAAGAAAGTGGCAATTTTTTAAACGAAGAAAGTGAGCTAAATCTTAATTAATTTCTTGCGTTTTGGAGTTGGTGGTGCGTATTTTATGTAAAGTTAATTTAATAATATGGCTTATGTATTTATATTATCCAGGACATTACTATACTTTAAAACACAAGTTGAGGAATAGTAACAGTATTAACTTTTTTTTTAATAGAAAAGTCAAAAAAACAATAGATTAATATTATTGTTTTAATAAATTATTAATTAAAATCCATTTACTTTGGTGGTAAGAATATCATGTTATAACTTAATGTGTTTGGGTTCAAGTCTAGGTAACAACTTTTTTTTCTATTTTTTTTTCTTTTGGTTTTGTATTTTTTTTCGACTCAAACACATGTTTTGTAAACATGAATTGGGCTTGCTAGAGTTTAGTTATGTAACTTTTTTTTTCTATTTTTATTTTGTGGTTTGTTTTGTTTTTCTTATATTTCTTTTGGGCTCGATAAATTATTTTATCACTTTTACGAATTACGACGAAGTAGCTGTTAAGGTTATCGACGGAGTGAGAGTCGTAGCGGCGGGTTCGTTTTACCTTTCTACATGCTTTAGGATTTTACATTGGAATGGTAACCGTTACATTGTGTTTGACATTTGCGTTTTGATATTTGGGATCATGGCGAAAGACCCCGCGCAACGCGCGAGGCAAAAAATCTAATTTATATTTATTTTGCATGATTTTGCCATTTGTTACGGAAAATGATTCGATAAAGAAATATAAAATTGTTAATTAAATTGAAGAATCTTTACCAAACATCTTAATACGCATGCATATCAAAGTGGATGTAACTAATAATTTAACGGATAAGTTTTATTATCACTTAGAAAAAAATATTGCCATTGTTCCCATCGTTCTATCCAATCATAGGTCATAATATATGAAGAACAAGATAACTTTATAAAAATTGTATTGGCCATGCATATCAAATCGCATATGGGCAGATATGTCTAGATCCGATCTTCACCGCCCTTGTTAAGATCGACAAAGACGATTTAGTTTCAATCATTTTGCCCTTCATTGATTCCACCCGTTTCTAATAATTGACGGACCAGCTCGACCCAAGCACTCTTAGGGATGTGTACCCGAATAGTGAAGAGCCTTTGATGAGTGTAGGCTTCGGGTGAATTAATTTAGAGCAGTTGGGCTCGGCCGGCGAAAGTTCTAAATAGGCTCAACTTAGTTGATTATTAACTAAAGAGATTAACTCTAGTTGTAACCTATAGATATAAATCATTGTATTTGTAATCTTTATCACTCAATAAAAGGAAAATCCTAGTTGCTCCAAAAGAACGTAGGTTGCACAACATGACCAAACCTCTATAAACCTCTATTTGTGTGTTCGTACCAGTTTGTTCCTAACAACTGGTATCAGAGCTTCAAGCACTTGTTTACTTTCAAAATCTTCACCCTGTTTTCGGGGTTCGGGCTCTTGTTCTCTATTTGCGTGTTCGTACCAGTTTGAAGATTTCGTACGAACTAGGGTTTCTGCCGCCATTGGTTACCGGTTGAACTAGGTTTCTACCGTTGTTTTTGTCTTGTCAAATTAGGTTTTCTACAGTCGTCTGGGTAGTTTGATTGTCTGCTACATTCAAAACTCAAGTGCATTATCAAACTCGTTTGCTTTCGGTTTTTTGGAACTGGTTTTCATAGAATAGTGGTCAATAGAAAAACACTCAAGTTCATGTCATCGGCTATTCTTGTGCTTGTCACTATTCTCAATTGTGACTCAACTGTTAAGTATTAGTGGTCTGGAATAATGGCTGAGGACGGGAAAACAAAAATCAAGAATTCGATGGCCATGATTTTTGTTGTTGGAAGATGCAAATCGAGTATATGCTGGATCAAAAGGATTTGGAAGCCACCCTATTTGGCTCGAAACCAGATAAGACTTCAAATGCTGACTGGGCTACTCTTAATAGAAAGGTTGTTTCTATCATCAAACTCTCACTGTCAAAAATTGTTGATTTCAATATTCTAAAGGAAAAAACAGCTAAAGGCATCATGGATGCACTATCGAACATGTATGAGAAGCTGTCTGCTGCAAATAAAGTCGTTCTGATTAAAGAACTAGTGAACATGATACTGAAAGAATGAGGATTCGTTACCACTCATATAGCAACTTCAACACTATCATGTCTCGATTAGTGTCAGTTGATATAAAATTCGATGATGAGGTTCAGGCATTGTTGCTTTTATCTTCTTTACTAAGTTGGTCAGAGACTCTTTTAGTGTAGTTAGTAGTTCATCTACAACTACTAAGCTTACTACTACTGCAGTCCAGGATCTGATTTGGGGGAGGATGTTAGAAGAAGAGCTTTAGGGGAATCATCGAGTGCTTTACTAAGTGCTGAAGGGAGAAGAAGATAGAAAGAAAGGGGTGCTAGTAGAAGAAGGTCAAAATCCAGAAAAAAGAAACAGTTAAATACTAGAAAGACATCTAGTGTTGGAACTAAAAAGAAACTGGGCATTTTTGAAATCAATGCCAAAACCCGTCTACCTTAAAAGAGAAGAAGGAGGTCAATGTAGTTGCTCATAATTTTGATTCTGATACCCTTATCTACTGTGTTGAAAACTCAATTGAGTGATGGATTATGGATTCCGGTGCATCTTTTCATGCTACCGCTAGCACGAAGATGATGAAGAATCTGCAAACTTGTAACTTTGTTAAAGGTCGTTTGGCAAACAACCATACTTTTGATGTCACGGGATTGGGAGATTTTGATTGAAAACTTTATTGGACACCTCATGGACCTTAAAGGATGTTCAGGTCATTCCTAGATGAAAAAGAAACTAACCACTATTGGGTAGTTGGATGATTAGGGATACGATGTGATGTTTAGCGGGGGGACAATGGAAGGTAGTAAAGGGGAATCTTGTAATCGCCAGAGGTAAAAAAGAAGGGCACTCTTAATATGGCTGAAGTTCTAGTGGATGGAGTAAACTCAATGACCGGCGAATTGAGTAAATCCAGTATGTGGCACCAACGACTCGGTCACATGAGTGAAAAAGGGATGAAGATGATCGTTCCATAAGGTAAGCTTCTAGAACTCAAAAAGGTTGAATCTGAATTCTGTGAACCTTGTGTCTTTGAGAAAAAGAAGAAAGTATCATTTGTGAAGACGGAAAAGGTACTAAAAGCTTAGAAACTGGAGTTTGTTCACACTGATGTCTTCGAACTAACCTCGGTTTCATCTCTGGGAGGAGATCATTACTATGTTACCTACATAGACGATTCAACAAGCAAGGTATGGGTTATTTTCTTAAAAATAAATCTGATGTCTTTAGTATTTTTAACAAATGGAAAACTGCTATGGAATTAGAAACTAATTTAAAGGTAAAATGCTTGAAGTCGGATAACAAATGAGAGTACATCAGCACAAAGTTTCTTGATTATTATGTTGAACATGGTATTCTAATGATAAAGACAGTCCCAAGCACTCCTCAACAAAAATGGAGTGGTAGAAAGGATGAACTGAACCTTAAATGAGAGAGCCAAAAGCATGGGACTAAATTGCAGGGTTCCAAACATGTTATGGGCTAATGCATCAGTATTGCTGCTTCTTTAATCAACCGGAGATTATTAGTACCACTGGGATTCAAGATACCAGAAAATAATAGAAAGGGGAAGCAGTTAAATACGGGCATTTGAAATTGTTTATGTGCAGTGCTTATGATATAGTGAAAGATGGTGACAAACTGGATACTACTAAGAAGTACACTTTTATTGGATATGGGTTGGATACTATGGGCTACACGCTTTGGGATATTGAAAGTAGAAAGGTAGTTAGAAGCATGTAAGGCCCCGTTCCCAGAACGCTTATAGATTGGACCGTCATAGCATAAATCATTTTGAAATATACATTACTTTTACAGCGGAATTTAAAAACTTTCATTAATAATTAAAAACATGTCATTTCATTACATTACATCATTCATTTTCATATCAAAACACAATAACATGTCAAAATGTGGATGCCAGACTCAAAACGCTCCCAATAGCTTATGCATCCATACCTGCAACTCCTCAGCATCAACCAAATACCTGCCAACTATCATGCATACAAAAAGTCATCGACACTGAGTGAGTTCTAGTTTTAAAAATAAAATACTTGACTTTCTTTAAAACCAAACCTTTTCATTCGTTCGTGATCATACATCAAACGTACACATAGATAATAATTACTCATTTATTATCTTTCTTATCATACACAATCATTCATTTCTCATTCGTTTGTTTCGTACGTTTCATTCTTTCATAATTATCTTTCTCATTTATCTAGATCCTGTCTCATGCAATACCCCTGACTCATGTCTGAAGGCTGATACTATGCTGGGGCCTGTAAACAAACCCCCGACTCATGTCCGAAGATTGAATCAGTACCGGAGTACGTGACAAGAACCCCATTCACCTCTATCTAGACCCATGCTATACTCCCGACTCATGTCCAAAGACTGACACAGTACCAGAGTACGCAACAAGGATCCCTTTTGAGTCAATCACAAGGATTGAACTCCATTCGAATCTTTTGCGACAACAGGGTCGCTTACCTCATTGTCAATCTCAATGATTGACCCTATGTGCATCCTTTGGGGTAGCTAACCCGCATTACAGTTGAGCTAACGACAACACGGTCGTGCACCTCCATTCATTTTGCTTGCAGGACTTTCATTCGTTCATTACGTTCCACTTCTCATTATTGTTATCTTTCACTTCATTACATAATACTTTATGTTCATTCGCACATACATCATACCACGGAAAGTCATAACATAATACATAACGTATTACATAATATATACTTTTGAAAACCGTTAAATGAAGAAAGATAACACATCATACACACACAAAAATAAACCTCATCATCATCATCATACATCAAGCATAAGCCATCACATCACCAAGGAACCTATCTCAATCATTTCTTCACATAAGGACCCTTAGAAAATCCTAAGTCCAAAATAGGCGCATGGGACACCTTAGGCGCATGGGACACCTTAGGCGCATCAGTAGAAAATTCTAAGTGTAAAAGCCTCTGGCTGCATCAGCACTATGCAGGCGCATGAGCCCTGCATAGGTGCATGAGCACAGCTGGGGCGCATCAACACTTAGGCGCATGAGCCACCCTGGGCGCATGGGCACTATTTGGGCGCATGACCTAACACTTAGACTCCTGAGTAATTCTAGGCGCATAGGAACACTGTTCAGGTGCATGGCCCACACTTGGGTGCATGGCCAACACAGACGCATGGCCAACACAGACGCATGGCCAACATGTTAGGCGCATGGGCCACTATTTAGGCGTATGGGATAACACTTAGCCGCCTAGGCACTAATCTGGGCGCATGGCTACTATTTAGGCACATGAACTTAGGCGCATGAGAACACTTAGGCGCATGAGAACACTTAGGCGCATGAGGTCATTTCTAGGCGCATGACAGATCTAACATACTAAGGCCCTTAAACATGCTAAACATCAACTCTAACCCATAAACCCATTCTAAAACAAACACATACAGAGCATCATCGAACATAAGCCTGAAAACCCATGGTTTCTTTTAAAAACATTTACTTGGTATGCATAATAACCCCAAACAAGTTGTAAATCACTAAAAGAGGGTATCTAGAACTCACCTTGAAGCAATTCTTCGAACTAGTCACTTTCACCAGCAAGTCTAACTCCAAAAATCCCGAAAACAACTCTAAAACACCAAGAACTTCGGTCAAGAAGATCTGAATTCGGTTAAAACTGAACATATACTCAAGAAAACTCACCCTTTGCAGCTTCTTTCTCCTTTCTCTCTCAAGAATCAAGAGTTCTTCTTCTCTTTTCTTCTTTGGCCGAGAGCAAGGTTGTAGATTCACTTTAAGTGGGTGGCCATACTCCCACTTACATTGAAATAATAAAGTTTTGTACTTTGTATACTTTATCCCCCTCCACTTGTGCTCATTACCTATTCTTTCTATTTACTTTTCCTTTCCGTTCTTTTAATTAAAATTCGAGTTGTTACAAGTCTACCCCCCCTTAAAGAGGTTTCGTCCCCGAAACCTATCGCTTCTCGAACAGTTATGGGTAAAACTGTCTCACCTCTTCCTTCGTCTTACATGTAGGCTTAGATCCCTTTAGGCTTCACTGCACCCGCACAAGTGAAGCCATCATTCTCCTAAGCCCTTCTCTTCCTTCTATCAGAAATGGTCACTAGTTGCTTCTCGTAGTTGAATACTTTGTCCATTTTTGTGTTCTCTAGTGGCGCGATCATACTCTTATCGATTGAGCACTTTCTTCGACAATATACATGGAACGTTAGATAACTTCCACTTAACTCATCGGGTAGCTCCCATCGATATGCCACTGTTCCTTCCTGAGCAACTATTTGGGATAGTCCTATATACCTCGGTGTTCCCTTTCCTTTCTTTCTGAATCGAATGATTTTCTTTTCCAAGGCGAGGCCTTCATCATTACTCCATTTCCGTAGATCGGCACCAAACTCTTTTCGGGCGCGATTGATTAAACCTCCTTCCTAAAACACTCGGTGATTGCCTTATTGGTTGTCAGTCAATGCATCCGAAGACGTATGCCTATCCACCCAAGTCTATTCTGAACGGTCTAGGAGGAACTAGCGCTCTCTCAGTTCTATCGCGCAATCCTCTAGGGCATCAGGTAACCTAGTGGACTTACCAATAGCAATTCCTACATCAAAGGGCTCATCGATCTTCCTACTCCTAATGTGCAACATATGACAGAAGGCAGCAGGAACGAAACTACTACTAGCACCACAATCAAAGCATAGATGCATAAATTTAAATTACCAGAAATGTACCTGACGTCAAGTCGAAGTCCGCTCTAGCCTCCTCTCGGTCATGGCAAAAACTCTAGCCTTCACCCTCTGTTCTCCTTCCTCGCACCAGAGCTTCCCACCCCTGACTTCTTACAGTCTCTGCTCATGTGTCCAGTCTCACAACAGTCGTAGCATTTAGCCATACGACAATCCCTCGCCATGTGGCCTTCCTTCCCATACTGAAAGCAGATGTTCAGCCCCCACTTGCACTCCCCCTCATGGCCTCTATCACAATTCTTGCATACTTCTTCTCTCCTTTCTATCCTCTTTCGATCATTATCCCTCAACGCCTTACCTTCAGACACAAATCCACCATCATTATCGCGCCTTCCATTCCCATTCTTAACATAGTCTCACTCCTCCTCTTCGTCTGTTATCTCCATCGCCTCTCACTCGTCATACAACCTCCCCGCTAGATCGACCGCCAACCTAAACGTGCCTGGTCGGGCAGCGAGTCTGTGAATATTTGTCGGCAGACCTTGAATGTACCTCTTGATCTTCCGTGACACAGGCGTCACTTGGTCTGGCACCAGCCTTGCCATCTCATTAAACTTCATCGTGTACTGCTGATGTGTCATCGTTCCCGCCTCCAGCTGCAGGAACTCTCTCTCAACCTTGTCGAGCTCTCTATGAGGACAAAACTCCTCAATCACCAACCTCTTTAGCTCCTTCCTCCTCATTCTCCTAATTGCTTTGGTACCCTCGGCTTGGACAATGTTGTCCTACCAGCACAAGACCGGGACCACAATCGAGTGGGTAGCAAACTTCACCTTTTGATCCTCTCGGCACTCGCTAATGTCAAGCACCGCCTCCATCTCCCTCACCCATCGTTGAGCAACAGCAACACTGCTATTTCTATCAAATGTCGGAGGCCTGCATCTTTGAAATGCCCCATAACTGCATCCCCTTGCAGTTTCCTTCCCTGCTTCCCTTTCGTCATCACTGGAGACAACCACATCAGTGTATGGTTGTTCCATGCCTCTAGAACCTCTAGTTTCACCCTCTTGTCGGGTGGTCCTCCTCTTTCCCACCTTCCCTCGTCCTCCCTCACTGCACGAATAACTTCGGTCACTACAGACGACAGAATCGTCTGCATGACCTGATGAACCTCCTCAACTACTACCTCTTTCATGGAGGCCCTCAGATTAGCGCTCTCGTCACCACCCTCATTGTGATGAATCTCGGGCTCTTCGGATGTCGTCTCGGTAGTCTTAGCTCGGTTCCTTATGACACGCGGTTCAGCACCACGTCCACCACGCACTCCACCTCGGGAAGCATTCGAAGACCTACCACCAGCCATCTACAAACACTACAAGACTCAAACACCAACACAGTCAATCAAGGCAATAGCTCGGATTATGTCAAGTATAGTAAGTCCCTAATTACAGTGGCCAGTTGTGATTAGCCACTTACTTTACTCTTCATCTCCTAATGTAACATCCGGTTTCTAAATCCAGACTTGTAATTATATTATAGTTATATTTAATTGATTAAGTTGAGTTGTTTGAGTGTTTAAGTGTTCAGTCGCATGAGTCACATGCGAATGAACTTCAGTCGCACCCCTTACGTGGGATTGAGACTCAGCCGTACGAATAGTAGGCTTATGAGCTTCAGTCGCACGATTCAGTCATGCGAATGGTTCAGTCGTGTGACTGGGTGTAAGGTGGTTATGTTGCACATGTGAATAAGTAAGGCGGTGAAAAGAGATGAAAAGCAGATTCTATCTGCATTTACTTCATCCCCTTTTTCTCTTTACACCCAAATACCCCTGTTCTTGCCAATCGACTAGGCTAAACTCCGTTTTGGTAAGTTTTGAACATTACAGATCAATCCAGAGATGTCATAAGCTGTGTAAATGGTTGAATTTGATCCAACAACATGTTTTAAATCATTGAATTGGTCTGGTTCATTTCTAAATTAAAATACGGGAATTCGGATCCGAGTTTTTGTGTAATTTTGATGAAATACTGATCCGAAACCATTGTAAATGATGTGTACATGATCTATTTTGAATATAACATGATTTGGATGGTTAAAACTCAAATTTTGAGTAAGGTTGGATAAAAAACGTCAAGAACACAGCTGCTGATCCGTTTCAGACGAATGGGCTCAATCGCATGCCTCAGTCGTGCGAATGAGAGTCTAGTCGTGCGACTGAGTGCGAATAGAAGTTCAGTCGTGCGATTGGGAACCCAGTCGCCTGGTCAGCAGGCCGAATGAAGACGAGTGAACACTGGGTACGAATGAGAACTCAGTCGTGCGAATGAGTGGCTAGTCGTACGGCTGAAGGTTCAGTCGCATGGTTCATCTGCATAGGTCCAGTCGCGTGAGTACTCACTCGCATAAGTGTTCAATCGCATGAGGGACCTATTTGAGAATAAGTTTACTGAATCAAGGTTTATTGCTTTAGATATACCTTGATTAGAGGAAGGATTAGTCACCTGGAGTACGTGGATTGTGTAGACTGTTGTGAGGAAGTTGATAAGGTGAGTTCTAAGCCCTTTTCAAATGTTTGGTTTTTAACATTCGGGCTAGCACACATACAATGATAAATGAATTGAATGTTTTAGCACCAAAAATGTGATAATGATGTTTATATGTTTCTAACAGTTTGTAAAGCTGTTAAGGAAAAAATGGGGGTGTAATGATAAACGAAAATGTGTTAAAACTGGTGTTAAAAGAAAGGATGTGTGGGGTGTAAATGAATGTGATAATATTGGCAATAAGTAAAAGAAATGTTTTTGAAATGGTAATGTGATGTAAATCTCAACAGGCCAGCTAGGGTAAGATGCCTGGGTGTATGAACTGTACAGTTAGATAGGAGTGATGACGATCACTCAGCTTTGTGAACATCTTGTGGTGACGACCCTAGATGATTAATTGGCATCCTACTGGATGAGAGATAGTAACTTCAGTTTCTGGATGTGGGAAACTGATAGTTACTGGGTATGGGAAACTTCAGTTTCTGGATGTGGGAAACTGATAGTTTCTGGATGTGGGAAACTGAAAAGTTGGTAGATGTGGGCAACTGATGTTCGGTGGGACAAGTCCGGTGGGACAAAGGAATGATAAAAGTTGATTTTATAATATTGCCAATATAAATACGACTATTGTGTGTGTAAAAGTGCTATTAATGTTTTAATAAAAATTTAGAACTCACCAGTTTATCTGATGTTTTGAGTATGTATGTGTGCTAGGTAAGGAAGGACCCTCTAACAATAGAGGGAAAACGAGCATGAGCTAAATAAGATTGCTATCCCGGAGTAGCTGCTGGCATAGGGTGTAGGACTTGTTAATAATGTAAATAGGGAAATGTATAATTAAATACAATTATATGTAAAAATGTTTCAAAATGTTGGGTTAATATGTAATGTTATTAGTCTTCCGCTGTAAGTAGTAAGCTCTGATGTGTGTTTAAAATATTAATCCAACTGCGTGACGTGCCACCGGTGCCCTGCCGGGTTCTGGGCGTCACATGTTGGTATCAGAGCAGAAGTTAAAGGGATCTAGTGTCGTAATAACTAGACTTTAACTAGAAAATAGATGTGCCAGCAGGGATAGCTACATAGAGTAGTTTATTAAAACAAGAGAAGGTGATGGGAATATCATGAGAAGGAGTAACGAGAATAGTAAAAGTAAAGTAAACAATTAATAGTACTTGTCCAACATTATTAATAATTTACTTTACTTATAGTATTCTGGTTATATACTTACATGCGAGTACCAAATAATCCTGATCTCGTTTTAATAGGTTATGGCTGACAGGGATAGTGAAAGAATGCAAGGTGGAACCTCGGAAAGAAATGTTGATGAAAGCACAGAGGTGCTTAGTATGACGAGGCAGCAATTCCGTGATGCAATTGCTGAGGAGGTTCGTAAAGCCTTGAATGTGGCTAGACCTGATGAAAATAGGAATGATGATAAAGTCGAGGGGTCTAGCGGGAGATAGGGAGTTACGTATAGTCAGTTTAAAGAATGTAATCCTCCACGATTTTCTGGGGCTATGGATGTGGTAGCCACCTATAAATGGCTTCGTGAAATGGAAGCCGTGATCAAGTTGAGTGAGTGTAGGGGGATCAGAAAGTAAAGTTTGCAGCCCACTCGTTTATAGGTGAGGCTTTGTATTGGTGGGATACGATTATCCAAACGTTAGCCGAGGAAGTTACTGACAAAATGTTGTGGCCTGAATTTAGAAAGTTAGTGTCGGACAAGTTTTGTCTGAAAGGTGAGATGGATTGAATAGAGATGAGTTTCTTGCAGTTTCAGGCAGGTAACATGTCTCATCGGGAGTACACGTCTAAGTTTGAAGAGATGGCGCGGCTGGTGCCTCATTTGGTGGTTCCTGAAGAGAAGAAAATCTTGAGGTATACACAGGGGTTGCCTCAGGAGGTTAGAAAGTTGGTTAGATCATTAGCTCCGAGTAGTTATCAGTTGACGGTAAACTTAGCTGCCGATATGTATCAAGAAGTTTATGGTAGTAATGTTGTTCCTGACGAAAGTAAAAGGAAGCGTGAAGAACCTGTAGTGCAAAGAAGATTTGAGAATTTAAGTTTCCAGAAGAAGGGTAGATTTGGAAGGGGCCAATTCCAAAGGAATGTCAGAAATGAGCTGCCACGTTGCGGGAAATGTAGCAAGCTACATCAGGGTGAATGTATGATTGGTAGTAGAACTTGTTTTAGATGTGGAAAGTTGGGGCATTATGCTAATGAATGTAGTGAAAGTCCTCGTAGATGTTATGAGTGTGGAGAAACGGGGCATATTCGTAGTGAATGTCCAATATTAACCGTTAGAAAGCCTGAACCGGTTAGATCGATGAAAGGGTCAGGAGAAGGGTCGAGTATGGTGAAGGGGCGAGCTTATTCTATGTCAGCTAGTGAGGCTAAAGCTTTGCCAGATGTAGTTTCAGGTACGTTTCTAGTTAATGGAATTCCAGCTAACGTGTTATTTGATTCTGGTGCAAGTGGAAGTTTCGTATCTGTTGATTTTTGTTCTATGCTTGCGTGTGAAATTCGACCATTAGAAATAGCCCTCGTAGTTGAAACTGCTAACGATAGGTCTGTGATGATTAGTAGCATGATTGACGGTTGTTTTATTGAGTTAGAAGGATATAGATTGCCTGTTAAACTATATCCTATGGTGTTAGGAGGGTTTGATGTAGTCTTGGGTATGGATTGGTTCGCAAACCATGAAGCCCATATTGTATGTAACAAGAAGCTAATTCAGTTAAGAGCACCGGATGGGAAAACAATTAATGTGTATGGTGATAGAGAGGAGTCAACTGTGAAAATAGTATCTATGATGAAAGCTGATAAGTTAATGAGCCGCGGGTGTGCATCTTACTTAATATATGTAATTGATTCCTAAAAGCCTGTGAGAAAGATAGAGGATATTCCTATGGTTAGAGATTTTGTAGATGTGTTCCCAGAGGAATTACCGGGTATTCCCCCAGATCGTGAAATCGAGTTTAGAATTGATTTAATTCCGGGTGCTAAGCCAGTGGCCAAGTCACCTTATAGACTAGCTCCATCGGAACTGAAGGAGTTAATGAAGCAGACTGAAGATTTGCTTAAAAGAGGTTTCATTAGACCCAGTTCTTCCCCGTGGGGTGCTCCAGTGTTGTTTGTAAAGAAGAAAGATGGAAGTATGCGTATGTGTATCGATTATAGGGAGTTGAATAAGTTGACGATAAAGAACAAATATCCACTTTCATGAATAGATGATTTGTTTGATCAGCTACATGGAGCCAGTTGGTTTTCTAAGATAGACCTTTGTTCGGGTTATCATCAGTTGAAAGTTAAGGAAGAAGATATACCTAAGACAGCGTTTCGTACACGTTATGGTCACTATAAATTTTTGGTTATGTCTTTTGGGTTGATAAATGCACCTGCTGCTTTCATGGACTTGATGAATAGGGTGTGCAAGCCAATGTTAGATTGATCAGTAATTGTGTTTATTGATGATATACTGATCTATTCGAAGAATGAGGGAGATCATGCCTGCCATCTTCGTGAAGTCTTGGAAAGATTGAGAAGAGAAAGACTTTATGCAAAATTTTCTAAGTGTGAGTTTTGGTTGCGGGAAGTATAATTTTTGGGACATGTGATCAATGCAGAAGGCATTTTAGTATACCCTACCAAGATTGAAACAGTAGTGAAGTGGAGTTCTCCAAAGACGCCATTTGAAATCCGCAGTTTCTTGGGTTTGGCTGGTTATTATAGAAGATTTATTCAAGATCTTGCTAAAATTGCATCCCCGTTAACGAAACTGACGAGAAATGAAGAATACGTTTGGGGACCAGAACAAGAAAATGCATTTCAAGAACTGAAGCAGAAGTTAACTCGATCACCAGTGTTGTCGTTGCCAGATGGAAATGAAGATTTGGTGATTTATTCAGATGCTTCTTATCAAGGTTTAGGTTGTGTATTGATGCAGAGGGGACGGGTGATTGCTTATGCTTCTAGACAGTTGAAAGAACATGAAAAGAATTATCCGACACATGATCTAGAACTGGCAGTAGTGGTATTTGCCTTGAAAATATGGAGGCATTACTTATATGGGACAAAATGTACGATTTACACAGATCATAAGAGTTTGAAATGTTTCTTTGATCAGAAAGAATTAAACATGCGCCAGCGGAGATGGTTAGAATTAGTGAAAGATTATGATTGTGAAATACTTTACCATCCTGGTAAAGTAAATGTGGTTGCTGACGCGTTAAGCAGAAAAAGTGAACACCCTCCGATCCGAGTTAAGTCATATAAGTTAGTGATAACCCCAGATTTTATGCATCAGTTACGAGAAGCTCAATTAGAAGCATTAAAGGAAGAGAACGTGAAGCGGGAACAAATGAAGGGTCAAACAAAGGATCTGGAAGAAAATAGTTTTGGGGATAAGATAAAATGTGGCCGTATGTGGGTTCCGATTAAGATGAGGGAGTTGGTGCTAGATGAAGCTCATAAGTCCAGATATTCTATACATCCTGGTGCTACTAAGATGTACAAAGATTTAAAACAAGAATATTGGTGGCCCGGTATGAAGTTTAATGTAATGCAGTATGTGAATAGGTGTTTGACGTGTCTTCAGGTCAAAGCTGAGCATCAAAAGCCATATGGTAAGCTTCAACCCTTAGAGATCCCCAAATGGAAGTGGGAGGAATTGACAATGGATTTCATAACTAAGCTTCCACGTACAGCTAAAGGTTATAATACCATTTGGTTCATAGTGGATAGATTGACACGTAGCGGGCATTTCTTACCAATCAAGGAAAAGTACAACTCTGAGAAGTTAGCAGAACTGTTTATTCGAGAGATTATTGCTCGTCATGGTGTACCGTTATCTATTTTTCAGATAGAGATACACGTTTTACTTCAAGGTTTTGGAGAAAATTTCATGAAGATATGGGTACTCGTCTATTACACAGCGCATCCTTTCACCCAGAAACTGATGGGTTGACTGAAAGAACTATCCAAATAGTTGAAGACATGTTACGAGCTTGTGTAATAGATTTCAGTGGTAGTTGGGATAGTCATTTGCCATTAGTTGAATTCTCTTACAATAATAGTTATCATTCTACAATTGACAGAGCCCCTTATGAGATGTTATATGGCAGAAAGTGCTGGAGTCACATATGTTGGGGAGAATTGGGCAGAAAGAGTTGGGTAGTCTAGAAATTGTACAGGCTACAAATGAGAAGTTGGATCAGATTAAAGCTCGGTTTAAAGCTGCTCAGGATCGACAAAAGTTTTATGAAGATAAAAGGCGAAGGCATATAGAATTTGAAGTAGGGGATAGAGTTATGTTGAAAGTATCCCCTTGGAAGGGAATTATCAGATTCAGAAAGAGAGGGAAGTTAAGTCCTCGTTTTATAGGACCGTTTGGGATCATAGCACGAGTTGGAGAAGTGGCCTATAAACTAGAATTACCCGATCAATTGCAAGGAATCCACCCAACCTTTCACGTATCACAGTTGCGCAAGTGTTTGGCCGATGAAAATGCTTATGTACCTTTAGATGATATAGAGGTGGATGATAAGTTGAACTATGTTGAGAAACCTACTGCTATAGTAGACAGAAAGGTGAGAAAACTGAGAAATAAAACCATTGAGTTAGTTAAAGTAAAGTGGTCGAATAGAAAGGGGTCTTATTTCACTTGGGAATCAGAAGATGAAATGAAGAGAGATTATCCCCAGTTGTTTGAACAAGTCGGTTTCGAGGACGAAACCTATTTAAGGGGGGGAGAGTTGTAACATCCGGTTTCTAAATCCGGACTTGTAATTATATTATAGTTATATTTAATTGATTAAGTTGAGTTGTTTTAGTGTTTAAGTGTTCAGTCGCATGAGTCACATGCGAATGAACTTCAGTCGCACCCCTTACGTGCGATTGAGACTCAGTCGTACGAATAGTAGGCGTATGAGCTTCAGTCGCACGATTCAGTCGTGCGAATGGTTCAGTCGTGCGACTGGGTGTAACGCGGTTATGTTGCACATGTGAATAAGTAAGGCGGTGAAAAGAGATGAAAAGCAGATTCTATCTGCATTTACTTCATCCTCTTGTTCTCTTTACACCCAAATACCCCTGTTCTTGCCAACCGACTAGGCTAAACTCCGTTTTGGTAAGTTTTGAACATTACGGATCAATCCAGAGATGTTATAAGCTATGTAAATGGTTGAATTTGATCCAACAACATGTTTTAAATCATTGAATTGGTCTGGTTCATTTCTAAATTAAATTCCGGGAATTCGGATCCGAGTTTTTGTGTAATTTTGATGAAATACTGATCCGAAACCATTGTAAATGATGTGTACATGATCTGTTTTGAATATAACATGATTTGGATGGTTAAAACTTAAATTTTGAGTAAGTTTGGATCAGAAACGTCAAGAACACAGCTGCTGATCCGTTTCAGACGAATGGGCTCAATCGCATGCCTCAGTCGTGCGAATGAGAGTCTAGTCGTGCGACTGAGTTCGAATAGAAGTTCAGTCGTGCGATTGGGAACCCAGTCACCTGGTCAGCAGGCCGAATGAAGACGAGTGAAAACTGGGTACAAATGAGAACTTAGTCGTGCGAATGAGTGGCTAGTCGTACGGTTGAAGGTTCAGTCGCATGGTTCATCCGCATAGGTCCAGTCGCGTGAGTGCTCATTCGCATAAGTGTTCAATCGCATGAGGGCCCTGTTTGAGAATAAGTTTACTGAATCAAGGTTTATTGCTTTAGATATACCTTGATTAGAGGAAGGATTAGTCACCTGGAGTACGTGGATTGTGTAGACTATTGTGAGGAAGTTGATAAGGTGAGTTCTAAGCCCTTTTCAAATGTTTGGTTTTTAACATTCGGGCTAGCACACATACAATGATAAATGAATTGAATGTTTTAGCACCAGAAATGTGATAATGATGTTTATATGTTTCTAACAGTTTGTAAAGCTGTTAAGGGAAAAATGGGGGTGTAATGATAAACGAAAACGTGTTAAAACTGATGTTAAGTAAAAGAAATGTTTTTGAAATGGTAATGTGATATAAATCTCAACAGGCCAGCTAGGGTAAGATGCCTGGGTGTATGAACTGTACAGTTAGATAGGAGTGATGACGATCACTCAGCTTTGTGAACATCTTGTGGTGACGACCCTAGATGATTAATTGGCATCCTACTGGATGAGAGATAGTAACTTCAGTTTCTGGATGTGGGAAACTGATAGTTACTGGGTATGGGAAACTTCAGTTTCTGGATGTGGGAAACTGACAGTTTCTGGATGTGGGAAACTGAAAAGTTGCTAGATGTGGGCAACTGATGTTCGGTGGGACAAGTCCGGTGGGACAAAGTAATGATAAAAGTTGATTTTATAATATTGCCAATATAAATACGACTGTTGTGTGTGTAAAAGTGCTATTAATGTTTTAATGAAAATTTAGAACTCACCAGTTTATCTGATGTTTTGAGTATGTATTTGTGCTAGGTAAGGAAGGACCCTCTAACAATAGAGGGAAATGAGCATGAGCTAAATAAGGATGCTATCCCGGAGTAGCTGCTGGCATAGGATGTAGGACTTGTTAATAATGTAAATAGGGAAATGTATAATTAAATACAACTATATGTAAAAATGTTTCAAAATGTTGGGTTAATATGTAATGTTATTTAGTCTTCCGCTGTAAGTAGTAAGCTCTGATGTGTGTTTAAAATATTAATCCAACTGCGTGACGTGTCACCGGTTCCCTGCCGGGTTCTGGGCGTCACACCTAAGCATTCCCTATCCTGACTACATCAGTATCTAAATCTACACGAAAGCACACAAGCCACATAACATGCGCACATAATACCGGTTAACATTAACTTACATAAAACGTTTTCATAAAACCTTTACCTACAGGCATGTAGCTACTAGGACTGACATCCCTTTCCTTTCGTCCCATTCTCAGTTTAAGATTAGGTTTTGAAAATATTCACCCAATTCACTTAAACTTTAGCTCTGATACCAACTTGTAAGGCCCCGTTCCCGGAACGCTTATAGATTGGACCATCATAGCATAAATCATTTTAAAACATACATTACTTTTGTAGCGGAATTTAAAAACTTTCATTAATAATTAAAAACATGTCATTTCATTACATTACATTATTCATTTTCATATTAAAACACAATAACATGTCAAAATATGGATGCCAGACTCAAAACGCTCCCAGTAGCTTATGCATCCATGCCTGCAACTCCTCAGCATCAACCAAATACCTGCCAACTATCATGCATATGAAAAGTCAGCGTCTGAGTTCTAGTTTTATAAATAAAATACTTTACTTTCTTTAAAACTAAACCTTTTCATTCATTCGTGATCATATATCATACGTACACATAGATAATAATTACTCGTTTACTATCTTTCTCATCGTACATAATCATTCATTTCTCATTCGTTCGTTTCATATGTTTCGTTCTTTCAAAATTATCTTTCTCATTTATCTTGGTCCTATCTCATGTAATACCCCCCACTCATGTGTTGGACCAAAAGAACTAATGAGCCAAGATCAGGAAAACCTCTAAGTCCCACATGCCACTGCAACAACTGCTGAAGACTCCCATCAGCTGTTCTGACAAAGTCTGAAGAACAAAGTATGAAGATCAAAGAACTAAAGAACAACAGCTGAAGACTCCAAAGTACTGAAGACCAAGTACTGAAGTCTGAAGTACTAATCATACAAGTACTGAAGACTTCAAGTACTGAAGACAAGTACTGAAGAATCAAAAGCTGAAGAGCTGAAGACCTGAAGACCTTCTACTGAAGCACAACGTCTGAAGACAAAGACTGAAGACAACAGCTGATGACATCTACTGAAGTCATCAGCTGTTACATCGTCTGAAGCCCAAGTTTGAAGAACCAAGTGCTGAAGACTCAGAGTTTGTCACAACAGCTGAAGAAGTCTTCTTCAGTTGTTGTGATGGTTTTTACTTTCAGTAGTTTATTATTTTGTTTCAGTAGTTTGTACAACAGCTGAAGAGCTTGTTCTTCAGCTGTTATAGTATCAGTAGTTATAAACGACTGAAGAGTTTGTTCTTCAGTCATTGTAGGCTTTCAGTAGTTTACTTTTGTCAGTACTTGTAATAGGAACACTTTTGTAAGAAGATGTCAGCTGTTGACATCTTCAGTAGTTTTATGTTCCGTCAGTTGTAATTTTAATAATCCGTTGATGTCAGAGAACAATTAAAAGGATGGTGAACCATGCTGTTTTAATTGCCGAAACGTGTTGAGCAATAGAACAATTAATTTTTCGCAGAACTCTTTTCTCTCTCTATGTTTGTGCTTTTACTTGCAATATCTTTTATGTTCTTGCTATAATTGCTAATTAACGTGCTAAATCCGCTGCAAACCAATCTGATTGATCAAACGAGAGGCTGAGATCCTGTCAAATGGTATCAGAGCTGGTTAATAATTGATCGATTTCACTATTGATCATTTGAAACTGCTCTTTTGATCTCTCTGTTTGATCGAATTAGCAATTTGCAAGAATTAGCCATAGAGAGTGAGTTTCTACTGTTTCTGGCCAAAATCTTGAGGTCCTCTGGTGGTTTTGAGTTACGTTTGTCTTGTTTAAACTTGTTTTTGACTAAAACCTGAGATGACGACACCAACTAATGATCCTCACAATACTGGTTCCTCAACCAAGCCTCCGATGCTTGTTAGGAACGAGTATAACATATGGCAAAGACGTATGCTACACCATTTGGCTGTCAACAGTGCTGGTTATTGGAAGTCAGTGGTGCATGGACCATACAAGCCTATGGTGAGCGTCCCGGAATCTAATGAACAGGTTGCGAAGAAACCTGAACAATATTCGGACGAAGATCTAAAGCTGTTCGAAATTGATGCTAGAGCCCATGGAATTTTAGCCATGGCCATTCCTAATGAGATATATTCAGGGCTCTTGCATCATGAGTCTGCTCATGACCTATGGGTTGCTCTAAAGGAACAATTTGGAGGAACTGATTCGGTCTTAGCAAACGATAGGGAAATCCTCACCCAACAATATGAGACTTTCTCATATAGAAAGGGTGAGACTCTGACCCAGCAGTTTGAGCGGTTCTCTTGTTTGATCTCTGAGCTGAAGATGGTCAAACAAGAGTACTCCAACAGCCAGATGAACAACAGGTTCCTCAGGTCACTGCCTGAGAGTTGGGACACATATACCATTGTCCTACGCTCCAGTGCTGATCTGGAAACTCTATCTCTCACCCAACTTCATGGGAAACTGCTCACTTTTGAGAGAGAGATAGAGCAAAAGAGGAAGTTGTCCTCTTCTGGCAAGCTCGCTGATGACTTTGTCCAAGGTAATGCTGCCTTGATAAGTCATGAGTCAGAATATACTTCATCAGAAAGTTCTTATGATGAGCATATTGATTTCTCTACCAACTTAGAACAAGCTTTTGTTGGTGTTAGTAGTTCAGGAGGTGGTGGTGACAACTTGTGTTTTCTGATGGAGGACTTGAAGGGCATTCCAGATGATGATCTGGATGAGATGGATATTTTGAACCAAATGGCAATGATAAATATCCGCTCTCAAAAGTTCTACAAGAGAACTGGTAGGAAATTCCCTGGACTCTCTGGCAAAACCAAAGTTGGTTTTGACAAGAGCAAGTTGAGGTGTCACAAGTGCCAAAGGCTTGGGCACTTTGCAAGAGAATGTAGATCATCTGGATCTAACTCATCTGCACCCTTTGTGACTTTTCCCAGCAATAGCTCACAGCACAGAGGGCAACCTTCCTCCAGTTCTGGTCATCCATCACAAGCACAGGCACCGCCTGCTTATTTTGTGCCACATGGTCATATGCCATATCCTTACCCCTGTTACTACATGCCTCAGCCTAGTCAAACTCAAGCACCCCCGACTCAACCACCTCATGCTCTTCCTGAGCCTCAATCTTCCCAATCTCATCATCACACACAACCTCAACAACACAGCTTTTTCACCCCAAGTGTTGTTGACTGGAGTAGTCTACCAGAAGAGCTATCTGGTCAGGAAAAACTACTCCAAGGTGCTGGTCAACATGGTGGTAACCAACCTTTTGGAAATCTTGCTCTGATGGCCCTTGATTCTGCTGAAGGGTCATCATCCAATGCCTCATCTCAGGTATCCACTGAGGCAAAAGCCAAGCTTTGTTCAGAATCATGCATAGCAGCATTTGCTTCTATTAGAGAAGCAAATGTAGCTTTAATAGATAAAAATCTTGAGCTTGAGCACACAATTTCCAAAAGAAAAGCTGATTTTGAGGTTGCTCTAAAAGATAAAAATGATGAGATTTACAAGCTTAAATGCCAAATCAAAGATGATAAAGCTAGGGAAGATGTACTTCTAGAGAAGTACAAAGACCTCAAGGAAACTCTTGCAACCACCCAAGTTGAGTGTGATCGATGGGTGCAATCATGCAAGGTTTTTGAAATGCTTCTTAGCAAGCGATCAGCTTCCAATGTGAAGTTTGGCATTGGTTATAATCATACTGCTCCTCCTACAGATTTCACTTTAAGAGCAGAAGTTGAATCTGATGGGGAGAGCAATAACCAATCCTTCTCTTCATGTGACCTACTATCTTCTGATTCAGCATCATCAGAGATAGATGTCAGCATTAACTCCTGCCAAAACCAATCAGCTGACACTACAACAGCTGAAGGTTCAAATGCTGACTGTCACATGACCAAAAGGCTGATCAACTCAGGTGTTGTCACTAGTACTAAAGGTACTGGAGAGCAAGTGACAACATCTGAAGCTCAAACCTCAAATACTGTTAGCACTAAAGAGAAGAAAAATAACAGTAAGAAAGGTTTGAAGACAGCTAAAGAGGATACCAGGAAAGCAGGCACTAGGAAGAAAACTGCTGGTACTGATGGCAAACAGCAGAAGAACAAGTCTTCAGCAGTTAAATCCTCTTCAGCTGATGATCAGCATAAGATGAAGAAAAAGCCATGTGAGATATGTGGCTTGTTCAATCATCTTACTGATGATTGCTGGTACAAAAGGGGTTCCAAACTCAAACAGACGGAGAAAATTAATGAGAACATCAATAAAATGAAGAATGATTTTGAAACCAAGTTTGTACTAGCAACATCCAAGCCTGAAATCCCCAAGCCCAAAGCTAAATCTAAAAAGAAGGTAGGGATTACTCAGGCAACAGCTGAGGTTGCTCAGAAAAAGATGGTACAACATAGGAACTCATCATCAGCAAACTCCAATGTGTCTGAAGAGCTGAAGGCTTTATCACAGAATCAGACACAGTTGGTGATGATGGTTCAGCAATTAGTGGGAAGAGTCAACCACTTAGATGCTCCTATGTTGAAACCACAGAAAAGGAAGTCCAAGCCAAAGGGTTCCTCTTCTGCACCATCTTCTTCACCTCAGGCTGTCACACATAACACACCTGTTAGTGCTGCACCTGTAGCTGAGAACAGACCCAAAACCAAGCAGGTTTGGGTCTCCAAGACTAACTAACACATGGTTGTGTTTGCAGGGTTCTTCAACATGCCATAGAAGCATCTGGTATGTAGACAGTGGAGGATCCATGCACATGACAGGAAGCAGCTCCCTTCTTAATGACTACTCTCAAGGAAAGAAGGGATTTGTTTCCTTTGGCAATGATGCAAAGGGTTACATCATCGGAAAAGGCTTTGTTTCCAATGGGGAAATAAGGTTTGATGATGTTAACCATGTGAAGAATCTCAAGTACAACCTCTTGAGTGTCAGTCAAATGTGTGACAAAGGCCATGTTGCCCTTTTCACAAGCCAGAACTGTCGGATTCTGTCATCCAAAGTTCTAAGTTTGATTGACAAGGCATTGGATGAACACACTCTCCTGAAGGCCAACAGGACAGGAAGAGTGTATGCCTTAGATCTTTCTAAAAAGATGGATCTAAAAGGCCATCCTTGCCTATTCTCCAAGGCATCTCCTCAAGAGTCTACACTATGGCATAGAAGGCTGGGTCATGTTAATTTCAAGAACATGAATCAGCTTATAAGCCATGGTTTAGTAAGAGGATTGCCTCAGAAGGAGTTCAAGTGTGAAGATGACTGCACTGCTTGCTTGAAAGGAAAACAACACAAAGTTTCATTCCCTTCAATAGAAGAACCAAAGTCCACTGCCTGCTTACAGCTTCTGCACATGGATCTCTTTGGTCCTGTCAGAGTGATGAGCATGGCAAAGAAGAAATACTACCTGGTAATTGTGGATGATTATTCCAGGTTTGTATGGACTTTCTTCTTGCACTCCAAGGATGAAGCAGCAAAGACAATAATGAACTTTGTGTTACTTGTAGAAAAGCAGTATTCCCTACAGGTCAAGTGTGTGAGGAGTGATAATGGAACAGAGTTTAGAAACCACACACTTGATGACTTCTACCTGTCCAAGGGAATTAGAAGGCAGTTTAGCATTCCTAGAACTCCTGAGCAGAATGGAGTGGTGGAGAGAAAGAACAGGACCCTCATTGAAGCAGCAAGGTCAATGTTGGCTGACTCAGGGCTGCCACTGACCTTTTGGGCTGAAGCTGTCAATACAGCTTGCTATGTACAGAATAGAGCTTTAGTGAATCAGAGGTTGATGAAGACTCCTTATGAAGTTCTTCATCATTTGGCCCCTCTGATTTCATTCTTTAGAGCATTTGGGTGTCCATGTTTCATTCTCAACACTAGCAACCCACTCCAGAAGTTTGCTAGTAAGGTGGATGCAGGGTATTTTGTTGGTTATTCATCAACTTGCAAGGCATACAGAGTCTTCAACTGTAGAACAAAGGTAGTTGAAGAAACTCTGCATGTTAAGTTCAATGAATCTCCAAGGGACAAGATTCCACAAAACCCTGTGGAGTTGTTTGATCTGGACATACTGCAATATGTTTCTTATCAAACTCCATCTGTTGAGCCTGTCAATAGATCTCCACCTGGTGGTACTGATGATGATGTAGTCAGTACTCACCTCTTCAGGTTTAGTTACAACCTGCCTGAGTCCACTGAACCTGATGCTCCTGTAGCCTCAGCAGCTCCATCCACTACAAATGCTGATGAGATTTCTGCTTGCTCTACTTCGTTTGAGCTGCCATCTTCTACATGGTTTCAGGAATCTCCATCACCATCTATGGCTGTTGATGGGTCTACAGATATCATAGTCTATCAAGAGCTCAAGAATCACCCCACTTCACAAATCATTGGTGATATCCATGCTAGAGTTTCAACCAGGAATCAATTATCCAACTTTTGCTTCTATGCTCTCTTCATCAGTCAGCAAGAGCCAAAGAACTATCATATTGCTTTAAGAGACAATGGATGGGTGGAAGCTATGCAGCTTGAGCTTCTTCAATTCAAGAAACAACAAGTGTGGGAGCTTGTTCCATTACCCAAAGGTAAGTGTGCTATAGGCACCAAGTGGGTATTCAGGAACAAAACAGATGAGAAGGGCCAAATTGTCAAGAACAAGGCCAGACTGGTTGTTCAAGGGTTTGCACAGGAGGAAGGCATCGATTATGATGAGACCTTTGCACCTGTGGCCAGACTGGAAGCAATCAGACTGTTCTTAGCTTATGCTGCCTTTCATAGTCTTAAGGTTTATCAAATGGATGTCACAAGTGCCTTCCTATATGGGAAAATAAAAGAAGAGGTTTATGTGTGTCAACCACCAGGCTTAGAGGACAATAAACATCCTGATTGGGTGTACAAGCTTGATAAGGCTCTTTATGGGCTGAAGCAAGCACCAAGAGCCTGGTATGAGACACTCTCAACCTTTCTTCTAGAGAATAAGTTTACTAGAGGCACCATTGATAAAACCTTATTCATCAAGATTGTGGGACAACATAAGCTCCTTGTTCAAATCTATGTAGATGACATCATCTTTGCATCTTATGATCCAAAGTTGTGTGATCAATTTACAAAGCTCATGAAGCTAAGGTTTGAAATGAGTGCTATGGGAGAATTACAGTTCTTTCTAGGTTTGCAAATTAAACAACAGGATGATGGAATCTTCATACATCAGTCCAAATATACAAAAGAGTTGTTGAATAAGTTTGATTTACAAACCTGTAAGCCCTGTTCTACTCCCATGAGCAGCATCACACAACTGGATGTAGATCAGAAAGGTAAAGCGGTTGATGAAACCCTTTACAGATGTATGATTGGGTCCTTGATGCACCTTACAGCTTCTAGACCAGACATCATGTTTTCAACATGTGCTTGTGCTAGATTTCAGGCTGCACCTAAAGAATCCCATTTGATTGCAGTCAAAAGGACCTTTAGATATCTGCAAGGTACCCAATCACTAGGTCTTTGGTATTCAGCTGGGCATTCTTGCAAATTAGTTGCTTTCTCTGATAGTGACTATGCAGGATGCAATGTCACCAGAAAATCCACTTCTGGTGGTTGCCAATTCCTAGGCAATTGTTTAGTTTCTTGGCAGAGTAAGAAACAAACATCAATTGCTACATCCACTGCTGAAGCTGAGTATATTGCCGCTGCAAGTTGTACCTCTCAGATACTCTGGCTTCAGAACCAACTTCTGGATTATGGCATTACTGAGACTAAGACTCCATTACTAATGGATAGTGCTTCAGCTCTTTGTATTGTCAAAAACCCGGTCCAGCACTCTAGGACCAAACATATTGAGATCAGACATCATTTTATCAGGGATTGCTATGAAAAAGGTCTGATTGATCCTAAGTTTGTTCCTAGTGCTGATGAGCTTGCAGATATTTTTACCAAACCTTTAGATCGTGCCACATTCCAAAATTTGGTACTAAGGCTTGGTATGCTGCAGCTGGATTGATTTGACCTATGCTGATGCTCTTACTTCACAACTACTGAAGAGCAAAGGTCAAATATAAGTACTGATGAGTAATTTAGTCCTCAGCTCTTTCACAAATACTGAAGACTAAATTGACTCAAAGTACTGATGTACATTATTTATTGAAAACAACTGATGTAGTGAGGTGGATTACAACTACTGATGTATGATTTTCAAATAAATAAGTACTGAAGAACAAATTTTGCTCACAAGTACTGATGTGTAATCCTACATAAGTACTGAAGACAAAAATTGTTCACCAGCTCTGAAGAGTATTTCATCAGCACTTGTGAACAACTGATCACAAGAGCTGAAGGCTTAAATACTCACAAGAGCTGAAGGGTCAATGAAACATCTGAAAGTCAGCCAAAGAGCTGATGAGTAAAGTGTAGAGGCTAGCATGAAACAACTGATTTGACGGAAACAGCTGATGAGTAACTTCTCATCAGCTGATGCCAATAGCTGCTGTTTCATACCCAAATAACTGAAGGACAAAACCATGTCTTCAGTAGTTTCACAACTACTGATGGCTAACACCAAGTCCTCAGTTGTTGATAACAACTGAAGTAATACCATGTCTTCATTAGTTCACAACTACTGATATCAGTAGTTCACAACTACTGAAGGCTAACACCAAGTCTTCAGTTGTTACAACGTCTGAAGAAGAAAATTCGGTCTTCAGTAGTTTATAACTACTGAAGTCTGACAATAACTCTTCAGCCGTTTACATCATCTGAAGGACAAAACCAAGGTTTCAGTAGTTTCATCTACTGAAGTCTAACACCAAGTCCTCAGAGGTTACAACCACTGAAAGTTAAGACCACGTCATCAGTCGTTACAACAACTGATAACTAACACCAAAACCTTCAGTAGTTTTCTTTCAGCCTTTGCCCTACCCTATAAATACCCCACATTCAAAGCATTTACTCTTCATTTGACCTAACTTTTCAAAACCTCTGAAATTCCCATACACCATGAATGGCGACCATGCAACTGAAACCTCGACACAACTGTGTCGCCCATCTCACCAAATCGCCATTATGGCCGAAATTTCACCATGTCGTCGATCTAATGCACGACTCACCATACCAAACGGCATTTCTCTTGAACCCCACCATATACACCGACTCCCTAACGGAGTTTTGGACGAACATAACCGTCCAAACCGGAGAGCAGGATGGCGAGGTCTCTCTCCGGTCCTCCGTCAACAACCACCCCGTGGTTATCACTCCAGCTACCCTGCGCCAAACCCTAAAGCTGGAGGATGCCAGCTACCCAACCTCCTACCCCAAAGGTGCCTTGGATCTATCATTCACATCCAACGACTACCAGGGTGACCTCTCCGCCTCCACCTTGTTGAAGAAACACTTCCCTGACCCTCAACGTCTAATCTTCCATATGGTGAATGTGTGTCTGGCTCCCAAAACCTCTTCGTGGGACCAGATGTCAACAAGGTGGCAACAGGTATTGTTTTCTGTCTTTGAGAACCAACCTCTGAACTTAAATGATCTCATTTTTTTGGAACTTAAAGACATGGCCACAAAACCTCTTTCTAACTGTTGGGTCTTGTATCCACGGTTCATAATGGCCATGATAGAAAACCAGCTTCAGGCTGAGGGACTAGTTGACACTGGGGTCCCTGCCATGGCTGTTCTAGCCGAGGTATACTCCAGGCATAACACTGACCACACACTCAAACAGGCTGGTCGGCTGCGCAAACCCACGCAGCAGGAACCCACAGCCTCCACCTCCAAATCCAAAGTCCCCACCAAACCAAAAGCCAAAAAGAGGCCCAAAAAGGCTACTCAGGGAGATGAGTCCGCTGAGGATGCCCCTGCAACACAAAGGCAGGATGTGCCTACTGGTTCGATTCTCCCAGCAGGTACCACGACTCCACCCACCACAACCGCACAGGCTTCCTCTCAACAGGAGCCTCATGTAACCAATACTGGGGCAACCATACTACTGGGGTCTATCTCACTTGAGAAGACTGCCATTGAAAAGCACAGTCCTCCCCCTGTGCACACTGCTTTGAGCCCATCTACTGTTAGACCGCCCCACAAAGCCCTACATTGGCAATAGCCAAAGTGCTGACCCATCTGAGCACTCCACCCTCTCCCCAGAAACCTATTACAACTGGGGAGACTCCAACCGAAGAGGGGGTGGATATAAGTGCCGGTGGGAGCCAACAACACAGAGAATCACAAGTCCAATCTCACAGTGTGGCTAGGGAGATAGGACAATCTAGTGAGGCTGCCACTTCCTCTGCATCAACATCTGAGCAGGGTGAAGCTGGTAACATCAATAAGACCTCACCAGAGGCAACTGCCGATGATGGATCTAATCCGGAGGCTGGAAGTCCCCAGTACCATGAACAAGGGGCACATGCTATATCTGAGCCACACTCAGAGCATGTACATCCTGACATTATCAGGAGGTCAGGTGATTCAGTTCATACTGATGATGACCTGAGCTTCTTCTATGATGTAGTAGCTCAAAACACTATCTTAGAGGATGAGATAAGCAGACTCAAAGAGCTGCTTGCTCAAATGACTCAAGATAGAAGTCCATCTGCCACCACGACCCCACAGATGACACCTTCACCCGAAGGTCTCACAAACACTGAGCCACTCCCACAAACTCGGCCACCAGCCCCTGCCTCTGGCACTAGCTCTCAGGGCCAGAACCCCCCTGAGCAGCTGGATGCTATTCTCCAGAAATCCCTGCCTCTCATCATACCCATACTTAAAGATATAGTCATTCAAACCCTTGATGAGAGGCTTCCCACTTATATATAACCCCTGGTGGAGGTTGCCATTACTAAGGTGCTTGCTGATAGTCAAACCCCAACCAATGCACCCAAAAAGGGGGAGACATCAGTGCAAGCCAAAAGGAAGAGGGGAGAGAAGGAGTTAGAGGCAGAGAAAGAGGTGGTGGTTTAGAGGGAGATGGTTGAGGAGAGTAGTAGGGTGAGGGAGAAAGGGAAGAGGAAAGAGAGGGAGGTTGAGCATATAGAAGTGGCTGGAATCCAAAGGATTTCAGTGTCACTTATAAGAAAAAGGGAGAGGGAGAGAAAATTGACTCTGATCTAACAGCCCTTGTCAAGGAGGCTGATGCTGAACATAGCAAATCAATGGACTCTGCCATTGATCAGCTATTCAGGCAAGGCTTTGACAAGGACACTACCTTGCTAGATCAGGAGCTCAGAAGGATGGAGACTAGAGAGATTGAACACCGATGGTCTACTTATAGCCAAGAGGACAAAAAGAGACTCGAGGCTATGAGTAGATTCATTTCGAAGTATCTGGGCAGGCCAGTCCTTGATGTCAAAGCATGGACCAGGGACAGAATCTTGGCTATAACCACCAAGATCTGTTCAGCTGGTGACCTCACAAAAGGACTGGTCGCTGAGGCCCTCTCAGAAGCCGGTGCTGGGAACAGGACACTAATAGCAAAACAGACTAAGCCATCTCTCATATCTAGATTTCTAGAAGTGCTTGCCAACATTCCCACACCAACCACCAAACCACAACCCACAAAACCAACCCCTTCACCATCAAAACCCGCAGCCAATGATCCACCCTTGGTGAAGAAGAGAAGGGTGTTGAGGCTGCAAGAAGAAGAAGAAGAGGAGGATGAGGAGGATAGTCTGCCCATTTCAGCAGTTATCTCTCTACCTAAATCCAAACCACAAACCATCACTCCCCCCTCACAGATGGACACTGTGAGGGTAAAACTAGAAGAAGAGGAGCAGCAAAGATTGCACGATGAGGCAATGCTGAAAAGCATTGACAAATCATATGCTGCTTCTACTTCTATCATGAATATGAAGAAGGAAGCTCTGAGATTATTCACCCTTAAGAAAACCTTTCAATATGAAAAGGGTAGGGTGAGAACTTGGCCTGACCCAAGGGTGTCTCACAGGATAGTCAAAAAGGACATGCCTGTGAGATACAAGAGCCAACTTAAGAGAATCGTAGATGAAGTGATCTCTGTGGCTCTTGTAATAACACCCTGGGAAATAGTAGAGGAGTTCGAGAAAGCCTATAGAGCCAACCAATCACCCCAAACAATGCTAGATAATAGGGTGATTAGGAAGGGTTTGGTCTATAAGAGGCTTGAGAACTTCCATAGGGATGAGCTCAACTTGCTGTTAGAAGGAAAGCATCCTGATGAGTTTGCATATAGGCAAGTAACAACAGTTGAGCTCAAAAATGGAAAACAGGCCAAGTACATCTCAGAGCTGTACGGTCGGGAGGGATTGTTCGATGGTGCGCCTGAAGACCTGTCCAAAGAAGAACAGATGATCTTGCTTCAGGCCTACACCCGAGAATCCTACCGGCTTGTACATGGGAGGTAGATCTCATGGATGGGACAACAGCTCTGTGTCCAATTCCCCAAGACAGAGCTCCCATCCATACTTAGCCAATCAAACCCTAGAGACTACCTCTCAGGCCAGTGCTTATCTGGGTTAACTTCTAATCTGATCTAGAAGGAAATAGACCAATCCTTATGCCACCAATAAGTGGGACAACCAATAATTAGAGGTTTTGGCTGCATTGGTTCAGGGGGAGTTTGTTGGACCAAAAGAACCAATGAGCCAAGATCAGGAAAACCTCTAAGTCCCACATGCCACTGCAACAACTGCTGAAGACTCCCATCAGCTGTTCTGACAAAGTCTGAAGAACAAAGTATGAAGATCAAAGAACTGAAGAACAACAGCTGAAGACTCCAAAGTACTGAAGACCAAGTACTGAAGTCTGAAGTACTAATCATACAAGTACTGAAGACTTCAAGTACTGAAGACAAGTACTGAAGAATCAAAAGCTGATGAACTGAAGACCTGAAGACCTTCTACTGAAGCACAACGTTTGAAGACAAAGACTGAAGACAACAGCTGATGACATCTACTGAAGTCATCAGCTGTTACATCGTCTGAAGCCCAAGTTTGAAGAACCAAGTGCTGAAGACTCAGAGTTTGTCACAACAGCTGAAGAAGTCTTCTTCAGTTGTTGTGATGGTTTTTACTTTCAGTAGTTTATTATTTTGTTTTAGTAGTTTGTACAACAGCTGAAGAGCTTGTTCTTCAGCTGTTATAGTATCAGTAGTTATAAACGACTGAAGAGTTTGTTCTTCAGTCGTTGTAGGCTTTCAGTAGTTTACTTTTGTCAGTACTTGTAATAGGAACACTTTTGTAAGAAGATGTCAGCTGTTGACATCTTCAGTAGTTTTATGTTCCGTCAGTTTTAATTTAATAATCCGTTGATGTCAGAGAAAGGACATCACCACCATCCTTTTGCCGCCTATAAAAGGATGGTGAACCATGCTGTTTTAACTGCCAAAACGTGTTGAGCAATAGAATAATTAATTTTTCGCAGAACTCTTTTCTCTCTATGTTTGTGCTTTTACTTGCAATATCTTTTATGTTCTTGCTATAATTGCTAATTAACGTGCTAAATCCGCGGCAAACCAATCTGATTGATCAAACGAGAGGCTGAGATCCTGTCATCATGTCCGAAGGCTGATACTGTGCTGGGGCCTGTAAACAAACCCACGACTCATGTCCGAAGACTGATACAATATCGGAGTACGCGACAAGAACCTAATTTATGACCTTTCGTACTATTGTTAAACATTCGTTAAATGTCATTGGTTTGTAATTAATGCAATTACGAGGACTCGTTGTAAAATCTTGATGAAAATTAAATGTTGGATAATTAATATTAACAATAATAATAATAATAACAATAATAACAAAAATCATAGTAAGTGTTAATCTTTGAAATAAATAAAAATAATATAAGTTTTGTTATTTTCAAACTTATAATTAATAAGTTTTGTACATAAACTAACCAACATGAAAACTATAAGGACTAAATCATAATTTCTTCAAATGTTAAAGTTAACTTTGGATTAAAAAGGCAATATTAAAACCACAGGGACCAAATTGAAACATTTCTTAAAACCCAACCCCCACACTTGTTTTCCCGGTGATCGACCGGCCGAGCTCCAGCGAGCTCCGGCCACCACCGAATCATCAATATTGAACATAATTAACACCCCAGAACCGTTCGCAAGCTAGTTTCGAACCCTACCCGATAGATAATTTGAGTTTAAATAGAGTCTTTGATAGTCATCGAACTCAAAACCGAAATCCATAAAATCCCTCAACCGTTTCTACACTTAATCGATATAATTATTCAATTAAATGGGCGTACACGTTAAATCAATCATTTGGAAGCGATTGATGAGATTAATTTCATCTGAAACCGCATGTTACAATCTTAAATCGGTTTGAAACCCCCGACATAAATCATGTAGCCATTGGGCAATTAATCGATCAAATTAACCCTAAAAAATAGAGGTCAAATGGCCTCGACACTTCCTTTTCACTACCTGTACAATCAATTTCATGTAAACACACACACACCAAGAGTGGATTCAAGAACACATCGCGGCTTTGTTTGAAACCAAAATCAACAAATACAACACCAACCAGGTAATTAAAGAATTATTTTGATTTGTTTATACATGGGGAACAAAAGCTCCATGGTTAATTTCATTAAGACCGAAGTTTTGATGACCAATTTAATCGATTTCAAATCAAGGGTTTATGTGAAATTGGGGTTTTCTTGGAAATATGATTTAAACAATGTTTTGGATTTTAAAACACAAATTAGGGAATTGGCCCAGTGGTTTGGTCACTGTTGACATAGGCAATGGACCCGGGTTCGAACCTGAGGCCCTGCTTTTATTTTTAAAAAGGGTTTTTATTAATTTTTAAATCTCAGAAAATATCTCAATAACATTATTAATCATATAAAAATAATTTTAAACAGAAATTAAAATAAATTTATTTTCTTTTAATTTTTATTTGAAATTCACCCTAGAAATTCTTATTTCTATATTTTAAAATTTAAAAAAAAACAAACAAAAAAGTGTTATCAAATACTACTTATTATTAACTTGAAATTGTAATAAATCTCGTCTAACTTTTAAATAACTTTAATATATTGAATTCTTTATTGTTATAAAATTTAGTTACAAATTTGTTATATACATATTTTAAGAAGATAAATATATGTACATACTTAGAATGTACACTTATTATAATGATTAGTTTAATCTTCTAAATCTATAAAATTACAATTTTATTAAATAGTAAATAATGATCATTTGATAATAAAAGTTTAACTTTTACTAATACTGTTAATCATTAACATTCTTATTTAAATTATTTAATTACCAAGATATTAATAACTGACATCTATTTACTAACATGAAAATCATGGACAAATGGATATATACACAACATCAAAATCACCATGATTAACTTAATACGACGTTTCGTTTAGGTGAACGTTAACGAATCCTCGGCGTTATATACAAGGCTTATTATTTGTTCATCTTATCAAGTGAGTTTTTCCATACCCCTTTTTGTTTATTTTCACACTTTGGGGTGAAACATGTTACCTTATGATCATTGCACTTGTAAACTTGTTTGAATCTTGTAAACATTTGGGTAATTCATCTTGTTTGTCGTGGTTAATTGAACTTTAGTAATCACCATGTTATGACTATTATATGTACAATCATTAACTATTGCTAGCCTGGTGACGTCATAGATCTATGGGCCTGACAAGCCTGCTTGGTTAATCCAAGTACACTTAGCTAATCGTACAATCTTGTAAACATGTAATCTTGTAAACTGTCAAGATTTGATTGTTACATTTGTTCATACATCCCTAGTTACTTTATTCACTAACTTATGACTTGAATTGCCAACTTTTATATATTTATGTATCAAAACTATGGAAAGCTCACCAACTTTATGTTGATCCTTTATTTTTAAAATGTTTCAGGACTTTTTACCGCTTAAGTGCTCTTGAAGACTTGATTTCATCTAGGACCTGGACTTAGTGAAATAAAATACATTGACATACTTGTCACATGACGTTATTTGTGCTTGTACTCATGTTTTGCTTGAAACTTATGTATCTCCGTATTGTATGTCTTGAATCTTGTAAAGTAATAATATTGTCATTTTAAATCAGCGTTGTGTGGCATGAACAATCTTAACCCTCACATCTCAACATTTCTGCCGTTAAGGTTGGGGTGCGACAGATTGGTATCAGAGCCTATAACTATAGGGATTTAGGTTATTAGAAATGGTGGCCTAGACTATGGTTAACCTAGGGACCTTTTCATGAAAGCTCGTTATGATCTTGTAAGCTTGCGATATGTTTATCTTATGTGTTCCTTGTTTCATGCTAAATCTTTTACGTGCTATTTGTTTATATTTATAAATATTGCCTTAGGATTGTGCATTGAACCTTGAAACCCCAACTTCCTAATCCTCCCTTATGCCTTTAAGTCTTACGCGTCTAATCCTTTCTTAATCTCATTCTCGATTACGTGTGGAAATCTACGCACCCTATTGGGTGGAAAAATTTCTTAGACAATATGTCTAAATCTTAACAAAAATCTCATCGAGGTTTTAATTCTAATAGCCTTAGGGAAGTGTGTGACACATAAACACCTGTATTCTGGATTTCCTGGCAAAAGGCCCTCGGGCTAAGGTAAGCATTTCGTATAAATCTCATTGCGAGACCTGTTATGCTTACCTGAGGATTTCTGGGATGAGTGCTAAATTATAGCCAACATACACATCTTCCTCGAGGTAAATGGGATTAAGTCACGTCAACGTGTCCATGTTCTATTAGCTATGTGGTACCAAATGGAACCATCCTATTTATATTTTAAAATATCAAATTCTTGCTTTCTTGAACTGGTTTATTATCGAATTCCAATATTTTCATTCATCGTATAGAATGTTCTTGTTAAAGTTGAACTCGTTTTACTCCTTAATTCCTATGGTTAAAACATTGCTATATATCATGTGCCTCATGTAACTATCTCTATACGTTGGTCAATGCGTATATAAATCTTAATGCATATTTAAAGGCATTGTGTGCCTAAATCGAATAGTTTCTAAACTTTAAATTCTTACTTATGGTTTTTAAAATCTCCTTAAGGTATGTCCCATAATTTAATTCATGCAATGCTGAAAAATAGGATACCTGTATCTCGAGATATTTTGTCTAGGTAAGGTATACACATTAATATGATTCAACCGTTGGATCCGTTTACCTGACCTGGAATCTATGAGATGAGTGTCCACTTATAAGTATGCATGTCTTCAATAATGTTATGGTTGACCTCATGTTTCAGGAAGTCAATGTATTCCCTTTTGGATTACGAATCGAGCGTTTACATCTCGTTGTTGTATTGAATCATTCTTGTCATTGACTTTGTTTTCCTGGTTTAAACTATTCAAGATTTGAAAATCTAACACAATTGATTATGTTATCCCGTACGGTAACCCTAACCCTAGCAAGTATGATCTTCTTTTTCCTGTTAATGTTACATAGAAGTAATTTGAAATTTTCTGAATTTCTAGCCGATGTTGTTTTTCTTTTCGTTTTCTAAGACGAGCTTTGTAAAATCTTCTAACCGTTTTGCCCCGTAGTCAATGCAAGAGTCTTCAAGTCAACCTATGACTAAGGACACCTATGTTTCCTAAATAAATCTATCTTATCAAAACAGGGGTGACTCCCTTGCTTTGGTGATGATTTTCCATTCGTCATTATTGTTCTTATGAAATTTCATCATCAAGACAGGAGTGAATTTCTTACCTTGATGACCATTTCTTCTTCTTGTTCTTGTGAATTTGTATTTTACCAATGGAAGTACCTCCTTAAAATAGGAGTGAATTTCGTACCTCAATGATGGTTTTTAATTTTTCTATTGTGTGTTTTATAAAATTTCATCCTCTGGATCGGGGTAATTTCCTTATCTTGTGGACAGATGTCACTCATCCTCCACTTGAACTCATATTTCACGAATGAAATGACCTCACCAAAATAGGATTGAATCCCGTACTTTGGTGACAAATATCAACTATCGATTGTTTCCTTGTTATTATGAAATCTAATCATCAAGATAGGCGTGAAATCCATACCTTGATAATAATTTCACCCATTTAAATTTTATGGATTATATTTCCTCAAATGAAATGACCTCATCAAAGGTAGGAGTGAATTCTGTACTTTGATGAAGATTTTCATTTTGCTATATTTTGTTTCTATAAAACTTCACTGATAAAATAGGAGTGATTTTCCTTACCTTAATGGTAAGTTACCTCATTTTATTCCTGTAGATCCTTAACAATGAGTTAGGATCAAACTCTAGTTTTGGTAGTTAAGAGTTATGTTTTGGAAAATACACCACCAAGCTAGGAGTGATATCCATACCTTGGTGACTATGCCCATTCCTTAACCTCAATTTTACCAAGGTTTTAAGACTTCAATTGACAAAAACATGTAATAACTTGAAGGGTGAACACCGTTATCTGATTTATCGACGATAGTATTCCAACCAGTCAAGCTAAAGCATGATTCCTGAACTCAAAAGAGTTTTTTGTCACTTTAGGTTAATCTTAGTTCAAAGCCTGTAACATTTAATTTCTAAATCAATTACTTTTCTCATGCCTTTATGTTTCAACTTGACGTTTGATCTAGCTTTATAGAACCTTTTATTTCTTACTTGGCGATCTTCTTTCGGGTTATCATCAAAACTTAATTGCATGATGGTAACACTCCTAAAACAGTCTTTCCTACAAAATAAAATCATTATAAATTTATATTTATGCCTTTCTGGTCATACCAATATGCGGCTATGTTCATGGGTTTGATGAACCACGTGTGATTGCCCTTATCGACGATATCCTGAATTATCCAAATTTAATCCGATCAAGAACGATATCTTCATTGATCAATGCAATTCCTATTATTGTGTCATTTCTTGGATCATCTTTGAACTCCTCATCTTGAAAATCTCTAAATCTCTATTTTGATTTCGACATACAAGACTCGTTATTACATTCATTCCTGATACGAATAAAAAGGTTCACGAAGTTACGGTTTAGCATAAAGGAAAAGAAGGCATAGCTTGGTATATGTCCAAACGCCTCATCTCTCAAAGTCAAAGCCAAAAATCAGCATTTTCTTTTGAATCTTCTAATTTGAAGTTTTTGTGTGTAAAAGGAAACATTTATCAATAAAGATCATCACCAATTTGCCTCCTATTCCTAGACATCATAATAACAATTGGTTCATCGTTGAACGAATGACTAAGCCGGTGAAATTCTTATCGATTCATGAGATATATCGAGTAGAGAAATTTACTCGTATTCACATCGACGAAAGAGTCAGCCACCGTGATGTGTCTTGCAAATCTTTGATCGTAATGATCTATTAATTTTTCGTTCTATCCAAGTCTTTAAATCGTCTTCGAAAACACAAGAAAAATTTAGTACAATTCATCATTTCACTGACCAAATCGGAAAGAACGATACAACCTCTCAAGATATGCATTGAGCTTGTGTCATTTAATTTAGTGGCTCTTGGGATTCTTAATTTCCGTCGATCAAACTTTCATACAATTACAGGTCTTTTCATTGGCATCAAGATGTCATCTTATCGTGTAAGTTCATTCAAAATACTTGAGCGTATTGAGAAAGTGGCTTATGAGCTTAAACTGCCCTAATAACTCAACATTGTTTATCCAACATTTCATGTGCCAAATATCAAAATTTATCTTTTCAATGATAAAAGTTGTGCGTTCCTTTGAAGGAAATTCAATTTGACGAGCCATTTCAATTCATTGAGAAACCTGTTGAAATCACAGACCGAACCCTAAAGAAGACCCGAACAACTACCACACCGGTCGTCAAAGTCCATTGGGAAAACAAACGTGGAGTTGAGTTCACCTGGTAACGCTAGGATTACATGAATAAGAAATATCCATATCTGTTCGTTTAGTCTTGTCTTTAATTTCGGAACAAAATTTCTTAAACTTAGAAAGACTGTGACCTTTCGTAATTTTGTTAAACGTTCGTTAAATGTCGTTGGTTTGAAATTAATGTAATTACAAGGACTCGTTGTAAAATCTTGATGAAAATTAAATGTTGGGTAATCAATATTAACAATAATAATAATAATAATAATAATAATAATAATAATAATAATAATAATAATAATAATAATAACAATAATAACAAAAATCATAATAAGTGTTAATCTTTGAAATAAATAAAAATAATATAAGTTTTATTATTTTAAAACTTGTAATTAATAAGTTTTGTACATAAAATAACCAACTTAAAAACTATAAGGACTAAATCGTAATTCCTTGAAATGTTAAAGTTAAACTTTGGATTAAAAAGGCGATATTAAAACCACAGGGACCAAAGTGAAACAATTCTTAAAACCCAACCCCCACCCCTGTTTTCCCGGTGATCGGCCGGCCGAGCTCCGGCCACCACCGAATCATCAATATTGAACATAATTAACACCCCAGAACCTTTCGCAAGCTAGTTTCGAACCCTACCCGATTGTTAATTCGAGTTTAAATGAGTCTTTGATAGTCATCGAACTCGAAACCGAATTCCATCAAATGCCTCAACCGTTTCTACACTTAATCGATATAATTATTCAATTAAATGGGCGTACACGTTAAATCAATCATTTGGAAGCGATTGATGAGATTAATTTCACCTGAAACCGCATGTTACAATCTTAAATCGGTTTGAAACCCCCGACATAAATCGTGTAGTCGTTGGGCAATTAATCGATCAAATTAACCTTATAAAATAGAGGTCAAATGGCCTCCGCACTTACTTTTCACTACCTGTACAATCAATTTCATGTAAACACACACACACCAAGAGTGGATTCAAGAACACATCGCGGCTTTGTTTGAACCCAAAATCAACAAATACAACACCAACCAGGTAAATAAAGGATTATTTTGATTCATTTTTACATGGGGAACAAAATCCCCACGGTTAATTTCATTAACACCGAAGTTTTGATGACAAATTTAATCAATTTCAAATCTAGGGTTTATTGAAATTGGGTTTTTCTTGGAAATATGATTTAAACAATGTTTTGGGTTTTAAAACAAAAATTAGGGAATTGGCCCAGTGGTTTGATCACTGTTGACATAGGCAATGGACCCGGATTTGAATCCAAGGCCCTGCTTTTATTTTTAAAAAAGGTTTTTATTAATTTTTAAATCTTAGAAAATATCTCAATAACATTATTAATCATATAAAAACAATTTTAAACAGAAATTGAAATAAAATTATTTTCTTTTAATTTTATTTGAAATTGACACTAGAAATTCTTATTTTTATATTTTAAAATTGAAAAAAAAAACAAACAAACAAAAAGTGTTATCAATACTAGTTATTATTAACTTGAAATTATAATAAATCTCATCTAACTTTTAAATAACTTTAATATAATGAATTCTTTATTGTTATAAAATTTAGTTACAAATTTGTTATATACATATTTTAAGAAGATAAATATATGTACATACTTAGAATAACACTTATTATAATGATTAGTTTAATCTTCTAAATCTATAAAATTACAATTTTATTAAATAGTAAATAATGATCATTTGATAATAAAAGTTTAACTTTTACTAATAGTGTCAATCATTAAAATTCTTATTTAAATTATTTAATTATCAAAAAGATATTAATAACTTACATCTATTTACTAACATGAAAATCATGGACAAATGGATATATACACAACACCAAAATCACCATGATTAACTTAATATGACGTTTCGTTTTGGTGAACGTTAATGAATACTCCGCATTATATACAAGGCTTATTATTTGTTCGGCTTATTATTTGTTCATCTTATCAAGTGAGTTTTTCCATACGTCTTTTTGTTTATTTTCATACTTTTGGGTGAAACATGTTACCTTATGATCATTGCACTTGTAAACTTGTTTGAATCTTGTAAACACTTGGGCAATTCATCTTGTTTGCCGTGGTTAGTTAAACTTTAGTAATTACCATGTTATGACTATTATATGTACAATCATTAACTATTGCTAGCCTAGTGACGTCATAGATCTATGAGCCTGACAAGCCTGCTTGGTTAATCCAAGTACACTTAGCTAATCGTATAATCTTGTAAACGTGTAATCTTGTAAACTGTCAAGGTTTGATTGTTACATTTGTTCATACATCCCTTGTTATTTTATTCACTAACTTATGACTTGAATTGCCAACTTTTATATATTTATGTATGAAAACTATGGAAAGCTCACCAACTTTATGTTGATCCTTTATTTTTAACATGTTTCAGGACTTTTTACCGCTTAAGTGCTCTTGAAGACTTGATTTCATCTAGGACCTGGACTTAGTGAAATAAAATAAATTGACATACTTGTCACATGATGTTATTTGTGCTTGTACTCATGTTTTACTTAAAACTTATGTATCTTCATATTGTATGTCTTGAATCTTGTAAAGTAATAATATTGTCATTTTAAATCAGCGTTGTGTGGCATGAACAATCTTAACCCTCACATCTCAACGTTTCCGCCGTTAAGGTTGGGGTGTGACACCATTCACCTTTATCTAGACCCATGCTATACTCCCGACTCATGTCCGAAGACTGATACTGTACCGGGGCCTGTACACAAACCCCCGACTCATGTCCAAAGACTGACATAGTACCGGAGTATGCGACAAGGATCCCTTTTGAGTCAATCACAAGGATTGAACTCCATCCACGTCTTTTGCGACAATAGGGTCGCTCACCTCATTGTCAATCTCAATGATTGACTCTGTGTGCATACTTTGGGATAGTTAACCCACATCACAGTTAAGCTAACGACAACACGATCATGCACCTCCATTCATTTTGCTTGCAAGACTTTCATTCGTTCATTACGTTCCACTTCTCATTATTGTTATCTTTCACTTCATTACATAATACATTACGTTCATTTGAACGTACATCATACCACGTAAAGTCATAACATAATACATAACGTATTACATAATATATACATTTTGAAAACCGTTAAACAAAGAAAGATAACACATCATACACACACAACATAAACCTCATCATCATCATCATACATCAAGCATAAGCCATCATATCACCAAGGAACCTATCTCAATCATTTCTTCTTACAAGGCCCTTTAGAAAATCCTAAGTCTAAACTAGGCGCATGGGACACATTAGGCGCATCAACAGAAAATTCTAAGTGTAAAAGCCTCTGGGTGCATCAGCACTATGCAGGCGCATGAGCCCTGCATAGGCGCATGATCACTGTTGGGGCGCATCAACACTTGGGCGCATGAGCCACCCTGGGCGCATGGGCACTATTTGGGCGCATGACCCAACACTTAGACTCCTGAGCAATTCTGGGCACATAGGAACACTGTTCAGGCGCATGGCCAACACAGACGCATGGCCATCATGCTGGGCGCATGGGCCACTATTCAGGCGCATGGGCTAACACTTAGCCACCTGGGCAATAATCTGGGCGCGTGGCTACTATTCAGGCGCATGATCTTAGGTGCATGAGAACACTTAGGCACATGAGGTCATTTCTAGCGTATGAGAACTTTCTGAAATGTTTTCTAGGCTATAAACACCACCCGAATAGCATTCTAACACCACCCAAGCACAGATCTAACATACTAAGGCCCTTAAACATGCTAAACATCAACTCTAACCCATAAACCCATTCTAAAACAAACACATACAGAGCATCATCGAACATAAGCCTGAAAACCCACGGTTTCTTTTAAAAATATATACTTGGTATGCATAATAACCCCAAACAAGTTGTAAATCAGTAAAAGAGGGGTTCTAGAACTCACCTTGAAGCAATTCTTCGAACTAGTCACTTCCACCAACAAGTCTGCAGGATCGATTTCTGGTTGGTTTTTCTCTCAACTCACTATGAATCAACACTCAGCAAGCAGTCTTATGAAGAGTTGATCACAATATAACAAGTAACAAGCAGAAAGAAATTTAACACAGCAAGTAAATTTTCAAGGTACTTTTATATATTGCTTCTCAACTCAAAGGATTACAAGACACTTGGACTCAAGTCGCCTTTTCTAAAGAGTTACATGGAGAAGATATATATAATACTACCTACAGCCGGGTATACTTTGATACCAGCTGGACACCTCTAACCTTACATCTATACTACAAGACTCTAGGTGAGGTCTTTCAGACATTTTGCCTGAGAGTTGGTAGTCAGGACATGTCCCTGACTTACCTTGTCACCAACTAAAGTTGGTAACATGTACTATCATAAAAAGGTGAACAGTAGAATAAAGTATGGTCAACAACATGGCTCTTTAGGAAGGCGCCATGCTGCATCAGAGGTCTGCAGCGGACTGACAGGGACCATACTTTTATCTGCTGGACATAGCAGTGTCTTCCGAAGGATAAAGTGCTTCGGAAGAACAACTTCTTCCGAAGGCACTTATACTTCGGAAGACTGCTTCTTCCGAAGCTTGGAGTCTTCTTTGTCTTCGGAAGCAGACTTTTTCTTCAGCTCTTTCATCAGACTTTGTCTTCGGAAGCTTTCAGACTTTGTCTTCAGCTCTTCATCAGACTTTGTCTTCGGAAGCAGACTTTGTCTTCAGCTCTTTCATCAGACTTTGTCTTCGGAAGCTTTCAGACTTTGTCTTCAGCTCTTCATCAGACTTTGTCTTCGGAAGATATCTTCAGTTGTTGGTTTCAGTTGTTGTCTTCGGAAGATATCTTCAGCTGTTGTTCCTCAGACTCTTGGAAGATTTCTTGCTTGGCTTCGGAAGCCCTTTAATGTAGTACCAAAAGTGACTATGAAGTGAATTTGGTTGCACCAGCCTTATCATGATCCAACAAACTCCCCCTAGGCTGATGCTACCAAAACTTCACTTCTCTCTTCTTCTCAAAGCTCTCAGCACCAAGGAAAGCAGGTGTTTATCAGTATCTTCATTCTTTCCTGCTGTGGTGCTGAGAATCTTGTACAAATCCTTGGTGGACAGCACCTCTACTCTGTCACCTTGGATTATATGTACCCTCTGTTGTGGCACTCTGAAAAGAGTTAGTTGATGGGAAGTATAGTCATATTCCCATCGAACTATTGGTTCCAATTCAGGACCTTCCACCATCTGTAGAAAGGCTGTGCCTTTGGTGGTTGGTCTTTCCTTGTCTTCCACTCTTTTCAGTTTCAACTCTTCTTCAATCTTGGCTCTTCTACTTCGTTCAGCCAAGTGGAGACCGCTGATGTGGTTTCTGATGTGTGAAGCAGTTTCAGAGTTGGAGGGGTTGGAGAATGGCTTCTCTACAAGCTCAGCAAGATCAAATCTGCTGAGATGCAGTAGAGAGGTGGCATTAAGCCTGTTGGTTTCGCCATTCTCCCTTTCCACAACAAAGTTGCGAGAAGGTTCATCGAACCTCCACTGGATTATAGCATTTCTAGGTCCAGGAGATTGACCAGAAATCCTGTCCTCTTTCCTGGTATCCAGTAGAGTCACCAATCTTCTTCTTAGCCTCTTGTCCTCAGCATTGAAGGTATCGGAGTTGAGACCAAGAAGTCTTGCAGCCTGGCCCAAGGTGTCTTTAGGCAATTCAAGAAATTTGCCTAGGGTGAGGGAGCTTGAAGAGTTATCAACATAGGTGATGGTGATAAGCTCTCCCTCACAGGAGATACTGCTCAGGGTAGTGCAGTTAATGAGCCTCGTCTTGAACTCCTTTATTTCCTCAAAGGAGAGATGTTGAGGAGGCTGAGGGGATGGTCTTGGTTGTTGTTGGGTAGGCTTAGGTTTAGTGGTTTTGGGTTGAGTCTTGGGTTTTAGGATGGGTAGTTTGGGTGGTTGAGGTGATGTGGTAGGTTTGGGTATAGTTGTGGGTTGAGGGGTGAAGGCTTCATCAGTGGGTTCAGCTTTAATGGGAAAAGGAGTTGGTTCAGGTGTGGGTTGTGGCTGTGGTTGAGTGGCTGGGGTTGAGACTGTCCCCTGTACCCTCCTATACATCTCCCTTCTCTTCCCCAAACGGATGTCAGCTTTGATTTCACTGACTATCCGCTGGAGTGTCCTTTCGGACATGGGTCCCACCTGCCTACCAGAGAAGCCATGAGCCCAGAGATAGTCCTTCATCCAGGATTTATCAGTTGACCTCTTGGTAGCAGTGACCTCCTTCTCTTCCTCCCTCTTCCTCTTCACCTTCAACTTCTCCCTAGCAGCCTTCTTCCTTTCCCTCTCCATTTGATCCTGCTCTTTATTGTGGAGCAGCAGGATCATGTCATTGTCATGTGGAGACAGTTCAGGAAGACTGAAACCTCTTGAGAGTAGGAATTTGATCCTATCCTCTCTCAGCTTCAGGGCTGCCTCCCTCTGCTCTTCTTCTTCCTTCTCCAAGACCAACCTGGCTTCCCTTTCTTGTTGTAGCCTGGTTGACCTCTCCAAAGTCACCAACTCCTCTAGTGGTAGCAGGAGTATCTCCTCATTGACAGCTCCTAGAGTGATGAGCTGGTCAATGAGTACTGTTCTTCTCTTCAGGTTGATTTCTTCCTGATTGGCTGCAGCTGCCTTAGAACTAGCAGCTAGCAGCTTTTTAGTAGGAAACCTACCTTTCTTCTTGGCCTTCTCAATCCTCTCCTCCTCCTGAAGCTCTTCCGCAGTCAATTTCCTTTTGCCTTTGTCTTTGATGGTGCTTGACTGTGGTGGTTCTTGGATGGAGGGTTGTGATTGAGAGAGAAGTTCAGCTGGTGCTTGGGTTGGAGGAATGTCAGAAGTGTCCTCCATGCTCACCTCAGATGCTATTTCAGCAATGACATCTGTGATGGTCAGTTCCTCGGACATCTGAAACAAGCCTTCCGCAGCTTCTATTTCGGCCTCGGAAGACTTTTCTTGTTCTTCCGAGGCTTCCATGTAGGCTTTGGAAGCTTCAGCTTGAGCTTCGGAAGATGAGACTGCTGCAAATTCTGTCCCATCTGTTTCAGTTGCTGGGCCATCAGTCCTCATTTCCCCTTCGAAGCTAATCTCAGGTTCCATGAAGACCTTAGGTTGACCAACTTCTTCCACAGTGGTAGAAGGTGCAGTCAGTCTTTGAAGCTCCTCAGCCCCAAAGTATGCAAGTGTGGTGTCGGGGCTGGGCTGTTCTAGGGATGATCTCAATACAAACTTTGTGAAAAGTCTGTAGAGATCTTGAAGCATCCTTGAGTCAATCTCCAGAAAGGATTGAGATGACTCAGGTAGTGTGATTAGTTGGGTGGAAATGAATTGGGTCTGTGGTTCCATAGGTGTTTGTCTCTGAACCTTCTCCCCCTTTTTGGTAGCATCATCTTGAGAGCTAGATGAGCTGGAGGAAGAAGTCATTGAGACCTGAATTGGTACATGCCTAACAGACCTCTCCGTCTGTTTCTCAGCTAGTTGAGCCTTGAGAGAGTTAATCTCAAGTTGCTGAGTGGCAGTCCTTGATTCTAAGACCTCACCTGTGATTCCAGGTTGGAGACCTTAGAGAGCAAGTACTGAAGTGTTTGTTGCATACTTCCCTCATCTTCATAAGAAGAATCACGGGGAGATGAGATAACATACCTAGTATGCTCACTCTCACCACCAGATGTGGTTTCTTGGCACCCTGGTTTCCTTTGCTCAGAGTCATCTCCTTCGGAGATGTCAATGGGCAAAGTTGCCGTAGACTCAGTCCTAATGATGTTACCACTGTCCTGAGAGCTCAGTGAGAGACTCTGAGTAGTGGCAGCTGAGTCTACATGAGTCCCCTCCACATCAGTGGGACTCACCTCAGTAGCTGGCTGCTGATGGGGGCTAGAGACAAGGGATCCCTCCTGGCTCTGTTGATCTTTCAGAGGGTGTTGTAGATCAACTTCATGGCCATGGAGAGATGTAATCTCTTCATCAGTACGGAGTAGAAGGTCAGTGAAAGAGAGGGTGGTTAATCCTACTGACCCGGGACTTTGATCAATGTCTACAGGCATTGAGCCTATGGTGGGGCTGTCCCTAGAAGGCTTCACAGGGGAGTGTGAAGACTCACCCTGTGGGCTTAAGGCTTGGGGTTCGGGCTCAGGGGTTTGAGACTGAGGAGGCTCAAAACCCACATTGAGGTCAAATGTGAAGGATGGTGTGACCTCGGACTGAGTGGGAGCCCATGATTCCACTCTAGTCCTTTGGGTGTGAACAGAAGGAGCTTGTTCAATCAGAGTAGATTGAACAAGGGTTCGTTTGGGGCGTCTCTGATATGTACCTTTGATGGGTAAAGAAGATTTTGGCATTGTGGTGGATGTTGCTGGTGTGGGTTCATCACCTGTGGGGATAACAGGGATGTCACCAGGAGCTATGCGCTCAGTCATCTCTGGAGGTAATGGAGTGTACCGTCCAGTGAAGTTGGTGGACATCTTCTTCAGTATCTTGAAGATGGTAGGCCTCATGTGTGGAACAGGAAGAGCAGCTGCGCAGACAAGCTTGCTTGGTTCCATCTCACAGTTGATTATGTGTTGAAGAAATCGGGGATACATGAAGAATGTATCCCTGCTCAGATTGGCGATTAGGTTGTTCAACACAAATCGTGAGTAGTTGAATCTGAGGCCTCTCACCAACCCATGAACTAGGCATCCTAGTTCATATGGGATTTGATCCCAACCCCTGATTTGTTGGAGAGGCAGTGTAGAACAATGTGTAGCAGGAACTTCCAATGGTAAGCGAAGTTGAACTTGTATACTGTGGACCTGCTGACATCGCCTCCATATCCCATGAGGATATAGGTGTCTTCCAAGTCTTCCTTGGGGAACTCAGTAGGATCCCCATCATCGTGAAGCTCGAGATGCTCCCTGATGATCTGTTCATTGATGACCAACTCTTGGCCACAAACTCGGGTTCTCAGGACTCGAACCCCATTCAGTACTGCAGTTTCACCGTTGCTCCAAAATTCTGACATATGGTTGGAGTATACGGTGGGGTTAACTGTTAGTGCAGTGAGATAGGTGGATTCGGTGAGAAAAGTGATGATTTGGGTGAAGTCGGCATCCCTTGACGAGTCAAGTAATGCGACTTGGTTGTGCTGAGGGTTTAGCGCCATTGAAGAAGAGGTAAGCTTGAAATTTTGGGTGAATTTGAAGGTTTTACAGTGAAGGGAACAGTTAGGGCTGTAAAGTGGTAAAAGAAGATGAAATTGATCAGTCAAGATTATTTAAAAGGGGTGAATTGTGGTAGAGGCGGTAATAAGGTAACTGTTTGGGGTTACTGTGGGTGGTATGGTGGTTTACGGTGGAGAAATGATGTTGGCGGCAAGGATAATTTTAAATAATCTGACCATCATGTACAAAATCTTTACCTTTTACAGAGTGGGGCCCAAAAGATACCGTTACAGATAAAGCCTTTACTTCCGAGGTAAAACGTTTCCGAAGGTAATTTTCTTCCGAAGGCAATTCTTCTTCCGAAGCAAGATATTGCTTCCGAAGGTAAAATTGTCCTTTGAAGGCACTTTATCTTCCGAAGCAAGGCATTGCTTCCGAAGGTAAAGTTGTCTATCCGAATGAATAGTTGTATAAGTTTCGGAAGTAGATCTGATATAAAATCAATCGCTTCTTCTGAGACCAAAAACTCTTTCGAGAAGAAAATTTCCATTGAGGAATTGGCTTCGGAAGATATTCAAGAATATCTTCCGAGAGTTAATTCCTCTTCGGAAGGAATTTACACTTGGAATAACTTAAAGATCTTTTGTAACAGGGCTTAAATTGTATTGACATAAGACATTACTCATTAAAAAGGTTTTTCAAAAGAGGTAGTTATTCAATGTTTATCATCCCAATTGCGGATATGAGATACTTAAATCTTTGTTCATCAAATGCCTTTATGAACAAATCAGCATATTGTTCATTTGAGTCAACTTTGATTAACTTTATCAGCTGTTTCTCATGAATATCTCTAATGAAATGATACCTGATATCAATGTGTTTTGTCTTGGAGTGCTTCACCGGATTCTCAGTAATGGAGATAGCACTGTTGTTGTCAATATGGATAGGAGTAGTCATGAAGTTGAACCCATAGTCTAACATCTGATTTTGAATCCATAGCAGTTGAGCACAGCAGCTAGCAGCAGCAATGTATTCAGCTTCAGCAGTTGATGTAGAGACACAGGATTGTTTCTTGCATTGCCATGATATAATCCTTCCACCAAGAAATTGACATCATCCTGATGTTGATTTCTTGTCAATGTTGCAGCCACCATAGTCACTGTCAGAGTATCCATAGAGATTGAAATCACTATTTCTTGGATACCAGAGACCTAGTTTAGGTGCTCCTTTGAGGTATCTGAGGATTCTCTTTGCAGCAGCTAGGTGAGACACCTTTGGAGCTCCCTGATATCTTGCACAAATGCATGTGGCAAACATGATATCTGGTCTACTTGCAGTGAGATACATCAGAGAACCAATAATTGCTCTATACTGATGTTGATCAGTATCCTCCCCCTCAAGGTCAGGGCAAAGATTATGGTTTCTGGGTATGGGTGTCTTGGCTGGTTTACAGTCCTTCATTTCAAATCTTTCTAAGATGTCTGAGACATACTTAGATTGACTTATGAAGAACCCTTCCTTCATCTGTTTCACCTGGATTCCAAGAAAAAAGTCCATTTTTCCCATGGAACTCATCTCAAACTTCTGCTTCATAATGCTTTCAAAGTCCTTGCACATTTGGTCGTTTGAAGAACCAAATATGATGTCATCAACATAGACTTGTACAAGCAAAATGTCTTCTCCACTCTTTCTGATGAAAAGAGTCTTGTCAATGGTACCTCTAGTGTATCCATTCTTCAGGAGAAACTGAGACAAGGTCTCATACCACAGCCTAGGTGCTTGGTGCAGCCCATATAGAGCTTTATCCAGCTTGCACACATAGTTGGGGTGCTGTGGGTCTTCAAATCCTGGAGGTTGACACACATAGATTTCCCTATCTATATCCCCATATAGAAAAGCACACTTGACATCAAGTTGGTAGACTGTGAAGTTCTTGGATGCAGCATAAGCAAGGAAGATCCTAACTGCCTCAAGTCTTGCAACAGGTGCAAAGACATCAGTATAATCGATTCCTTCCTCCTGGGTGTACCCTTGAACTACTAGTCTTGCCTTGTTCTTAAATCAATCCTCTATCATCTTTCTTGTTCCTGAATACCCACTTAGTGCCTATGGGTACTTGACCAGATGGTAGTGGGCATAGATTCCAGACCTTTTGTCTTCTGATTTGAAGCAGCTCCTCCTGCATTGATTCAACCCAACTACTATCCTTTAAGGCATCTTCTACCTTCTTTGGTTCCATCTGAGACAAGAAGCATGAGTACAAGCAGGCATTCCCATGATGAGTTTGTCCTCTTGTTCTCACACCCTCAGAGACATTCCCTATGATGTTCTCAGTTGGATGAGTGTTGTGAATCCTAAGACGAGGAATCACTTCCAGTTGCAGAGATAAGTCTAGGTTAGACATATTCTGATCAGGACCTGGATCACTCTGTCCAACTGCTGTTTCAGAGTCATTCATTGAGGACTGATTGAATGATTGAGAAACATCATCAATGGTTGGTTGTGAAGTAGTATTAACAGTTGCCTGTTCCTTCAGAATACCATTTCCCTCAACCTGGTGTTGTAATGGATCACCTGAAGAACTTTGAGGTTGATCAAGTGATGCACTTGTTGGAGCTTCACTATTTCTGGAGATAGTTACACTGTCAGATCTGTGAATAGTTGAAGCTTGTTGCCTTTCAGCTCTTGGAGAATTTGGAAGAGGTCTGGGAAGCTCATATAGTTGTCCTGCTCAGCCTCAGCATCACTTTGAGCACCTGTTCCAGCTGAAACATTCTCACAAGATGGTTTAGAATAGTTTGGAAACAATTCTAAGTCAAAGATATACTCAGGTCCATTCCCCCTAACACAAGGAGTGTGCTCATTAACAACTATGTTGGATGACTCCTCAAATTGTTGATTCTTGATATTGTATACTCTATAAGCTTTGGAGCTAGAAGAGTATCCAATAAAGATAGCATCATCCGACTTCTCAGCAAACTTTGCTAAGTTGTCCTTTGTGTTAAGTATGGTACACCTGCAGCCAAAGGACCTTAGAAAGCCAATGAACGGTGGCCTCTTGTTCCATAACTCATAAGGGGTTTTTCCATGGGGCTTCACTACAAGAACCCTGTTCTGCACATAGCATGCAGTGCTGACTGCCTCTGCCCAGAATGTTAGAGGCAGCTTTGAATCAGCTAACATGGTCCGAGCAGCCTCAATAAGTGTCCTATTCCTCCTCTCAGCAACACCGTTTTGTTGAGGAGTTCTGGGAGCACTATATTGTCTGGCAATCCCTTTTGAGTCACAGAATGAGTCAAGAACGAAGTTCTTAAACTCAGTCCCTTGATCACTTCTAATAATCTTAACCTTGTGATCAATTTGATTTTCTATTTTAAGAATAAAAGATTTTAAAGTTTCAGCAGTTTCATCTTTACTTCTTAAAAAGAATACCCATGTAAATCTTGTAAAATCATCAACGATCACAAGGCAGTATGATTTCCTTCCAATGCTCGTTATACTTGTAGGACCAAAGAGATCCATGTGCAATAAGTGTAATGGAGTAGTGATAGAGTTAACACATTTGGATTTATGAGATGATCTGTGTTGTTTCCCTTTCAGGCATGCAACACAGTTATCTTTGCAGAAAAATTCCTTATTAGGCAAACCATGTACCAAGTTATTTTTAGCCAATTTATTCATTGTTTTAAAATTCACATGACACATGCGTTTATGCCATAGTGTTGACTCATCACTATCAGCTTTGGAAAGAAAGCATGATACTTCACCCATAGGAGAAGCCTTGTTCATATCTAGCTTGTACATATCCCCTTTCCTGGGAGATCTGAGAAGCACTAATTCCGAGGAATTGTCATCCCTGGTCTGAGGATAATGCACTCATGTTCTGTGAAAAGCATCTGATGCTTCTGGTCACAGAATTGAGAAACACTTAACAGATTGTGTTCAAGCTGTTTGACAAAGTGAACTTTGTCAATGTTTATTCTGCCATTGGATATACTTCCTCTGCCCGAAATATATCCTCCGGCCTCACCTCCAAATTGGACAGGCCCTCCATCAAAGTTCTGGAATTGTTGAAGGAGAGATCTGTTCCCTGTCATGTGCCTGGAGCATCCACTATCTACAATCCAGATATTGTTGTTCTTGTCAAATGGATGTCCCTGCACATAAGATGAGATGGTTAGTTTTGTTTGGAAGCCCAAGCCTTGCAGGTCTTGGGCTCTTCCAAAGATAGTGACATAATTGAACCAAAAGATATGCAATGGGGTTCAATAGAGGTTGTTATTGAAGAAGAGGTTTGGGCTACAGCATCTTCCTTGACCTTCCAATCCATCCTTTGGTTGATCTTTGAGGATGAGCTTGTTGAAGCTTTTGCAGCATGGTCTTCTTCCGAAGCTTCTCTCTTTTCGGAAGAAGCCTTCACCACCTTTTCTTCCGAAGTAGTCTTCTTCTGAGATGGTTTCAAGGGAACCTTCTTGTTCTTCCGAACCTCAGAAGGTTTGGCTTCCGAAGCCATTTTCCCTTCGGAAGAAGCAGTTTCTTCCGAAAGCAACTTGGCTTCCGAGACCAATTTTCCCTTTTTCATCATTTGGACCTTTTGAAGTGGTCCAACTGAGAAACCTTCTCTGACTCCTTCTTTTCTAACATTATTTGCATAATGTGTGCTTGCTGGATTGTAGTAACAATCTTTAGCCATGTGGTTGTGCAGACCATACATTATGCATGCAATGTTAGTCTTCTGGGAACTTGCAGGTTGCTATTTCTTGGGTTTCTTCTCTTCATCAGCAACTTTCCCTTTCAACTTCTGATCCTTCAGTAGGACAGGAGTGCTGGTACTACACTCCTTTCCTGAATCAGGAGTACCTACCACTTGAAATCCGGCAGAAATGAAGACACCCTTTTGCTTAGGGTCGATCTTAAGCTTGGACTCTACAACCTTCTTAGCAGTCCTTCTAGCAGCTTTAGCTCTGCTTCTTCTTGCCTTAGTGGTCATGATTTGGTCATCACAGGTGGAGATGTGTGTATCCTCCAGTTTCTCCCCTGTGGAGGCCACTATTTTTGCTTCATCCTCTAGTTCCAATGGAGAAGTGTCAGCAGTTGGAACCTCTTGCTCTTCAGTACCACATCTAGGTAGTCTAATAGACTCATAAGAGTGTGGTGGAGCTATTTCACTGGTTCCCAACCCTTCTTTGTTTTGATAAAACATTTTGGAATGAGAGGTTGATGCAAGAATAGTTTGGAAGCTTTGCTCAGCAATAGCTTGCTTCCTGGCCTGAGCCTCAGCTGTGACTAACTGGGCTTGAACTTCAGAAAGTTTGGAGATTAGATCTTTGATTTGAGTCTTATAGTTAGTCTTTTCATGTTTTAAAAGAGACACAGTTTTCTATAACTCATCAATTTTCCTTTGATAGTCAGATTCAGCTCTCTTAAAGTCAGATTTTAGCACATTTAAAGACTCAACCTCAGATCTGATTTTCGAAATGTAATCCTTATATAGTTTAACTTTAGCAATACAGGCAGCAGTACAAAGATGTTCATATACCTGATCATCATTTGTTCCGGACATGAGTGCTTGAGCGGGAGTCACATCCTGTACCATGAAGCTCCAGTCAACTTCCTGAGCAATAGCAGCTGTTTCAGTTGACTTCTCTTCATGCTTGGGAGCAGTGGGATGTGTGGAGGCCTGTGGGGTTCCCGGGTTGTTCTTGGGAGCCTTGCATTACCTAGCAAAGTGACCAAGTTGGTTGCAGTTGTAACACCTTGCTTTGCTCTTATCAAACCCAAACTTGCTGTTGACTGGGTTTTGAGGAAATTGCCTTCCAGTTCTCTTGAAGAACTTCTTCGCTCTGTAAGTTAAAAGAGCCATCTGCTGGACAATGTCCATATACTTCACATCATCTGGACTGAAGCACTCAAGATCATCAAAGCAGTATTGGAAATCACCAGAGTGTCCACTTCCAGAGACAAAGGCACAACTATCCTGAAAGGAGTTGTGTTGAACCTTTTGAGACTTTGGAGTCTCAGGTAGGGTAATGAAGGGTCCAGTATGTGAGTTGTCAGGGTAGCATAGCAAGTGATTCTGTGGTTCCATGCTTTCCCTTTCAACCACATGAAGGGCTGAACTCATTTGGTTATTGGAGTGATCAGAGGAGTTTTGCATGTTCATCTCCATCTGAAATGCACTTAGGATACCATACAACTCTGTGAGAGAAAGAGTCTTAAGGTCCGAAGTTCTCTTAATGACAACGCAGTAGTGAGTCCATAGTTTAGGAAGAGAAGACATGAACTTCCTAACTATGTCTCTGTTCTCAAGAGCTACTCCAATATCCGCCAGAGTATCTACTAGCTCAACATACCTGAAGTATTGTTGAGTCAAGGTCTCACCAGCCTTGAAAGTAAAGTTCTCAAACTGCTGCTTCAAGAGATCTTTCTTGTTCTCTTGAGTTTCCTTGGATCCCTCATACATCAGCTTCAATGCTTCCCATAAATCTTTAGCAGTCTTGCACTTCTTGAAGCGTCTGTAGACGGAGTTAGGGAGAGCAGTTTGGAGACAAGTCATAGCCCTTTGATCTAGCTCTATTCTCTTCCTGTCTTCCTCTGAGTAATCATCAACATCTTTTGGAATGATGCGATTACCAGTGGCAGATGTAGTGCTTGGTATGAAAGGACCATTGACAATGGATTCCCACATCCTTGAATCTTGACACTTGATGAAGCCTTCCATCCTGATACACCATGTGTCAAAATCTTCAGGGGTGATCATGGGGGACTTGGTCAAGGTACCGGTTTCCATATCAGCCTTGGAGAGAGTGGCCATTTGAGTGAGTGGATTGTGGTGAGGAGTGAAAAACAGGTTGATTAGGATGGTAAGATCTCACAATCAAGAGCCTGGTGCTCTGATACCAATTGCAGGATCGATTTCTGGTTGGTTTTTCTCTCAACTCACTATGAATCAACACTCAGCAAGCAGTCTTATGAAGAGTTGATCACAATATAACAAGTAACAAGCAGAAAGAAAATTTAACACAGCAAGTAAATTTTCAAGGTACTTTTATATATTACTTCTCAACTCAAAGGATTACAAGACACTTGGACTCAAGTCGCCTTTTCCAAAGAGTTACATGGAGAAGATATATATAATACTACCTATAGCCGGGTATACTTTGATACCAGCTGGACATCTCTAACCTTACATCTATACTACAAGACTCTAGGTGAGGTCTTTCAGACATTTTGCCTGAGAGTTGGTAGTCAGGACATGTCCCTGACTTACCTTGTCACCAACTAAAGTTGGTAACATGTACTATCATAAAAAAGTGAACAGTAGAATAAAGTATGGTCAACAACATGGCTCTTTAGGAAGGCGCCATGCTGCATCAGAGGTCTGCAGCGGACTGACAGGGACCATACTTTTATCTACTGGACATAGCAGTGTCTTCCGAAGGATAAAGTGCTTCGGAAGAACAACTTCTTCCGAAGGCACTTATACTTCGGAAGACTGCTTCTTCCGAAGCTTGGAGTCTTCTTTGTCTTCGGAAGCAGACTTTGTCTTCAGCTCTTTCATCAGACTTTGTCTTCGGAAGCTTTCAGACTTTGTCTTCAGCTCTTCATCAGACTTTGTCTTCGGAAGCAGACTTTGTCTTCAGCTCTTTCATCAGACTTTGTCTTCGGAAGCTTTCAGACTTTGTCTTCAGCTCTTCATCAGACTTTGTCTTCGGAAGATATCTTCAGTTGTTGTCTTTGGAAGATATCTTCAGCTGTTGTTCCTCAGACTCTCGGAAGATTTCTTGCTTGGCTTCGGAAGCCCTTTAATGTAGTACCAAAAGTGACTATGAAGTGAATTTGGTTGCACCAGCCTTATCATGATCCAACAAAGTCCAACTCCAAAAATCCCGAAAACAACTCTAAAACACCAAGAACTTCGGTCAAAAGCTATGAATTCGGTTAAAACCGAACATATACTCAAGAAAAGTCACCTTTTGCAGCTACTTTCTCCTTTCTCTCTCAAGAACTGAGATTTCTTCTCTTTTCTTCTTTGGCCGAGAGCAAGGTTGTAGATCCACTTTAAGTGGGCGACCATACTCCCACTTATATTAAAATAATAAAGTTTTGTACTTTGTACACTTTATCCCCCTCCACTTGTGCTCATTATCTATTCTTTCTATTTACTTTTCCTTTCCCTTCTTTTAGTTAAAATTCAGGGTGTTACAAAGCAAGAATGCTACATTCAATGAGGCTCAGTTGTATAAAGACAGAATTATAACAAACTAACAAGTTCAAAAAGAGTAGGTTGAATTGAATTTGATGCTAATAAACAAACAACACAACCAATCACTGAATCAAATACTAAAACTAAAGTTCTTGATGTTTGAAAAATAATGATATGGATGGAGATGGAGATGAAGATGAAGAAGCAATGGGAGCTTCTGACAGTGAGAGTTTAGTCTGATGATAAACAGTCCTCGCAGCATCCTGACCAGTGTTAAAACTAGGTAAGTAGGTCCACCATAGTCTCCAAACAACCAGAGAGGTATAGTCCTTTAGTCAACTATGTTGTCTTAACTAAAAATGGTGAACTAGGAAGTTATTCTAAAAAAGTTAAGATGAAAGACTCGCTTCAGTGGGAGTATGCTATAAAAGATGAGATGAGTTTGTTGATGAAAAATAAAACATGGGTACTAATTAAGCTTCTTTCAAATAAAAGAGCTCTACAGAATAAATGAGTCTTCAAGGTTAAGGTAGAACATGATGGGTCTAAACGATACAAAGATCGTTTGGTAGTAAAGGGTTTTCAGCAAAAGAAGGCGATTGATTATGATGAGATCTTCTTGCTAATTGTGAAAATAAAAACCATCAGATTGGTTCTGAGTCTGTTAGTTGCAGATGGCTTACATCTAGAACAATTAGATGTTTAGATAGCATTTCTACACGGTGACCTTGACAAAGAAATTTATATGGCACATCCTGAAGGGTTTCAGGTTTTCGGGAAAGAAAATTATGTCTGCAAACTAGATCAGAGCTTATATGGTCGAACAGGGACCCATGAAGTGCTACTTGAATTTTGAAAACTTCATGGAAAGGTCGGGGTACAAGAAATGTCATATGCATCATTATTGCTATCTAAAGAAGTTCAACAGGTCTTATATCATTCTACTACTCTATGTAGATGATATGTTAATTGCAGGATCAGATATGAAAGAGATCAATAAGTTGAAAAAATAAATGTCCATAGAATTTAAGATGAAAGACTTGGGTCCAGCCAAACAGAATATTTGTACAGTCTTTTCTCTCTCATTTCTTCCTTGATCTTGAGGAGCAATTATGCATACTCTGTCTCCTTCCTCTACTTTGATAACTCAGTGTCAGCCAGTTCATTTAGCTCTTCTAAGAGAAGAGAGATGAGTTCATCAATGTTGTAGTTCCTAGTCCCCAAGTAGTTCAATCTTGTTGCCCTTAACTTATCATCTTGAATGTTTGGTATAAGGGGCAGCCCTGATTGTAGCTCTCATGAAGCCTTAGGATCCACTTGAACTCTCTCCCCTTAGCTTTCTCTTCCCTTCTCTCACTCTCTCTTTCTGCTCAATCTACTCAGGAGTTAGTTTCATTTTCCCTTTGTCACTCACAAGACTTAGTGACACAGGGTGGAGAGAGCTTTGACCTTCATTACTTGGTTCAGCCCTTAAGCTCTGTCCAGAGAGAGGTTGTGAAGCACATTCACTAACTGGTGCGTCACTGAAGGTAATGGTGCTAAAGAGGTTTCTGTCTCAAGGTTCACAGACTCAACTACCGGTCCTTCAGTCAAGGTTTCCCCTTCGAAGTTAATCTTGGGGTCCACCTCAACATCCAGTTGACCAACAATCTTGCCTGCTAGCCTCTGTATATATAGTCTGGATCTCAATTTGAACTCTTCTAGCACCCTGTCTTGAATCCGATCTGCTAACCTTGCAACTTGCCTGTTTTGACTTGGATCGACAAGTGGAAGATCAATCAGATATGTGCTCTCATGAAATCTCAGGTTGGAGAAGTTAAAGATTTCCTATTGCCCCTAAGATCTAGAGATTACTAGTGTTTTTCTATCAGTGTCATACCTCTATCCCATAATTGGATTCTCAGTGTGATGAGATAGGTTAGGCATAGCCTTTGGTGTACCCTCCTCAAACAAACTTTGTATGAGTGAGTCCACATCATTGTGGCTTGAGGAGGTTGTTGAGTATGGACAGTTGCAAGTGAGGTTGGTGAGTCCTCAATGTCCATACTCTGATAAGAACTCACAGGTTCTGTGATTGCTAGGACTTTCTCCACTCGTACACCAATCAACCTTCAATATCATATTTGATACATCAGCCTACATGATGTTATAAACATTTCTTGTAAATCGTTTTGTTTAACGGTGTGGCATTACATATTTCACAAACGATAAAAAAAGTATCTTTATTTATTTTATTTATTATTTGTTTTAATAAAAAGTGACAAATTTTCTACAATTCCTTAGTGAAACCTTTTGTGATACTGTTCATCTGGTTGTCGTGATTTACTTTAAAAGTTACAATTAATTATGTGGGTTACCTAGCTAAAGGCCTTCGGTTTGCTCACATCAAATCTATATGTACTACGTTTTAGTGTTTAAGCGTTTTCCGTGACTCTTTACTTGAACATGATATTGTGTTAAACACATCCCTACTTTCATATTATTAAACATAAGAAAATGAGTAGTAATAATATTTTATCATTAACCTAGTATTAGGAATATATCTAGAAACAAAATATAAACTTAGATATTAAAATCAATATCAAATCATATTATAGAAACGAGTTATTAATTAAACTAGTCTTGTGCCGTGTATGAGTCGAATAAAAATAATAATAAATAGTTAATAATAAAGATTCAAGATATATAAAATCATATCAAACAGTTAATAATATTTTGGAACTTTTTCTATACTTTCTTTTAAACAACTATTTTCCCAAAAAATAAACTATAAACAAGTAAATAGGTACTGAGTTTAGTAGGAAATATTTTAAGGGTCGTTTGACTAATGTTATATAATCTTTTTTGGTCCAATTAGGGTCGGTTAGATTTGGTCGGGTCATATAGAAAGACAATCAAATGAAATTTCATAAAATCAACAAAAGCACGTAAGATGTTAATGCAAAAGTATAATTGTAAATGAAATGTATTTCTTTGGTTCAACTATTAATTATACAAGACTTGATAAACCATCCAAATTGACAAATTATGTATCCGTTTTTTAAATGTCAATATAGACTGATAATTCAACTAAAGTCTTCTTTTATCATTTTCATTGAATTATACGAGTATAACTAGGGTATCTTAGTATTTTTAAAATGTCAAACACATCAAAATTATCACACGGACACAAATTACTCAAACAAACAAGTAAGTTGGATGATTCTGCATGTGGTCGTGACTATCTCGTTTCCATATCTATATTTTTGTTATGATTGAATTAAAAAAAATGAACAGACATTTAAACATTGTACCAATATTTAAAAGATTAAGCTTGAAAAATTGGGTTTCACGAATTGAGTTTCAGGATTTTATTTATATTTAAAAGATTGCATGGGTTTCAAAATTGAACGATTGCAAAATTTAATAAGGAGCAGTAGGGATTTAAGCGCATATATATAATGGTTTATATTATTTTAGGGTGGATGGATGCTTCTCATGCATGGGTAGGTACGCTAACGTGTCTTTATATTTAATAAAACGAAGAAGAATATAAACCTCAAGATGAATATATGCATAATATCGTGTAGCGCATAAGATAAAACCACAACCTCAAAAGACTAGTGCATTTATTTATTTTGTTTACATCGTTTTCTTGTATCTTTTATTTAGTTTGACTATATTTTCATTTTTTTTATAAGTGGCTATAAATCAATGGTCGGTCAATATAGAAATTACAAACAAAAATCAACCTAAACCAACAAGGGGTGGCAAAAGAGATGGAGACGGTTATAAGTTGTATATAATATATTATAATAGTACAAGTGCATTGTGCATCTCTTGTTTGTTTTAGGGGTGCTCACGGTCCGGTTTTCGCGGTTTTTAGATCAAACCGTAACCGAACCGTTAGTAACGGTTTTTTATCACTTAAAACCAAAACCGAACCAATCAAAAGTAAAAACCAAACCAAACCGAACCATTGCAACCGGTTTGGTTCCGGTTTGGTTTCGCGGTTTGGGCTTTTCCATTTCAAATGTTACTGCAAAACATGAGCAATTAAGCAAATGTCACAAAAGCAAACAAAAAGCAACTTGTATCTTCATTAAATTAGCTAGAAACCTATTAGTTAAGGTAAGATATAAAAAAACTAACAAAAAGCTTTCACATGAGCTTTGTATATCAATTCCTAAGTGGTTTGAAAGTATTTCGTGGATCTTACAGAGTGAATAAAGGCATCAGTGCACAGATAACAGAGCAAACTCGGGACACATAACGAGGAGATTCCCGAAGCAATTACACGACTTCTAACCAGTTCAAAGACAGGTGTGAAATTAGGGTTTTAGGAGAAGGATGTAAATGGTAATCGTAAATGGAAGAAGCAACTGAAACTTGAAGAAATTCGGTGGTGTTACTACTGCTAATGTATCCGTTTTGACGTGATAAGAAGATGGAGTAGCCATGGGTGATTAACAGGAGATAAATCAATCCATATCTGAACCTACGTTTGTTTTTGGTTTTATCGAAATATTGCGACAGCGGATGACGATAGAGACGATGATCGACATGAGAGAAAATATGTAACAGAAATTGATAAAACTAAGATACAAACCTGGATCTGTGATTAAGACTCTAATTCCATGACTTGATATCCATGAAACGTGTTATTGGAAGTCGATCTAGGGTTTAGAAGTGAGAACTTGAGTTGATTTAGGGTTAGGAAGAAATGGTGTTTAGGTGTTTAGGACTGCAACTTGAGAACTTGAGTTAACAGGAGATGAATCAATCCATATCTGAACCTATGTATTTGGGCTTCAATTTGGGCTTCAAAGATGTATTTAGGCTTCAAAAGATGTATTTGGGCTTCAATATATATATACACATACATATATGTGTATATATTGATATACGGTTCGGTCCGGTTTTTTACGACCGGTTTTTGGTACAAACCGTAAACCAAACCGTTCACAACGGTTTGAAAATTTTGAAACCAACCAACCGAAAGTTTAGAAAAAAAACCAACCGTGAAATCGAACCGATGACCGGTTTGGACGGTTTCGCGGTTTGAAACCGAACCATGAACACCCCTAGTTTGTTTATTTATTCATATTTTAGTACTCGTCTCCCTTCCAATAACTTATAAAAAGAAGATAGAAATAATTATGATTTTTAGTGTAATTATACAGATTCACGTAAAAAAGTTAATGTGAATGCTTTTAATGAGTATAGCACAAGGGAGCTATGAAGCCTTTTATTAATTTATATCAAAGCTTTTAAAAATGTATTATTCTTTTGATGTTAATTATATCTATATTTTATTTTCTATACTTTATTTGTTTTTATACACTCATAACTTTAATCTTTTTATTTTCTCGTATACAATTTAAAATTTAATTTATATAATTTAAAATATGTTGTTGCAACATGATTATTTTTACCTACATTTCCGAGTAAATTTCATTCAAAACGTCATTATACATCATAATATACAAATCATCGATGCACAATAGTACAATTTATCAAAGTTGATTCAAGGTTTCGACTAACAATTACTACTTTTTATCTCTTTTTTTAATTAAATAATATTATTTCATACTTTTATCATTATATTTTCTTTCTACTATACTTACAATCACTTTTAAAAATATAATGACGGTTGTATCTTATTTCATTAAATATGAGGATAAACAGTAATATTTTCTCTATTATTTACTCACAACCACTCCCAACCATCTCCTATAATATAGGACATACACTCTTATAAAAATGAAAAACAGGATGTTAATACTGTTAGTTATCTCCTTCAACTTTTAAAAATATCATTTTTATAAAATTCAAACTTGTCCCTGCTAATTTTGTCAATTAACAAATTTTATCAATATTTCAAGATGATTTTCTAAACCAGTTTCCTTTTTCATTTAAGAATCAAATATTATCAACGACATTGCCACAATACATAATTTCGTGATGATTTCATATTTATATAAAGTTTCAGATGTAATTAACAACATAGAGGATTTGTTTTTCTTACTTTTAACGTACTGGTTTGAGCAATTCTTTTTACGTTGTTTTTTTTACGGTTTTGCTTCTCCGGCTCAACATCAGGGTATTAATACTAATTACTTAAATATACTATATTGTTTAGGGTCATGTTAAAGTAAAAAAGATGTTTAATTTAAAAGTAATAAGAAAAAATATGTGTTTGACACATGTCCTTCTATTGTTTTAAAGAGAATGATATTTTGGTTATTGTGTCAAATACGTCAACTCATTGTGTCTTATACGTTCATTTGTCATATATTTTACATAATTTGTTATGTATATTAATTATTGTGTTTTACATTTTTGATCATTTTGTGTTATTTTTGTCATTGTTTTTATAGATTATAAACTTGTTATCTATCATTGTGTTTTACAACTAGAAGACACAGTGATATACTTTCACCGATTTATTTTTCAAGACTCATATTGTTTAAGATAACAAAATGTATTATTTTTTGTCATTATTTTTAATAGATTATATAACTTCTTGTTATTGATCATTGTGTTTTACCATTAGATGTACACAATGATGTTATTTCACCAATGTATTTATCAAAACTCATAGTATTTAAGATAACACAATAACGATCAAAATATACAATTAGACATAGTGTTATTTTGTCTTTGTTTTTAATATCTTAGATCAATTAATTGTTAATTTATTATTGTATTTTAAATATTAGAGATATAACAACAATTTTATTTCGTCATTATATTTTTTAAAATTTATCATTTTAGAAAAATACAATAGTATTCAAATTAACACAATAACTAATAAAAATACACAATGAGCTGCACAAAAGAAACATAACGATATATGAGCTAATTAAAAACGTAATTTTTTTGTCTTTTTAAATAAGAATACTTTCATTTGAAAATAAAAAAACGCTCATTTTTATGGTGTAATTCTTATAAAAAAATAATGTTGTACATAAAAGTTATTAACGTTTAGAAAAAATAAGGAACATTACAAAAAGTCAACAAAATTGGCTATTCATAAAATAGCCTCTAACAAGAATTTTCCTACAAATTGATCTCCAACATTGATTAAGTAGGTGGATGGTTAAAATTACTTTTTACATATTTTAGTTTTAAAAACCTTTTTATTTGAACCTAATCCGTTGTTTTATTAATAAGTTATCTATATATAATACTAAAACAGTAAATTAAGCGGACACTTGTCACATTCTTATGCATTCTAAGTTTGTTTTTCTCTCCTCTTTCTTCTCTTAAATAGTTACCAAAATTAAAGATTAAACAATTTTAGTTCTTTTTAAGATTAAAAATATTTTCTTAATAAATTAAGAAAATATGTCTTTTTATTAACGTTATTTCTAGAAAAGCAAATTTTTATAAAATAAGAGTTTTTCTAAAACATCAAACATTTTTTAAAATATGAAATATCTTAAATTGATGTTTTTAAAAAGTAAACTTCTATATAAACTAAAAATAATTAAAATTAGGAGTTATAATAAGAAACTTTTAAAAATGATATTTTTAATACTGTTTGTTTGAAAAAATGGTTAATTTTTTTGAAAATAAAAATAAAAATTATTACTTATAATTATTACCCATATGTAATTTTAATCATATCTTATTTTAAAATATCATTTTATGCTTCATAAACTTTCATTATAATTAATATTTTATTTTTAACTCGTGTAATACACGGGTTTAGTAAAGTTAGTATTATATAAATAACAATCAATAACTAATCAAATTTATTTTTTTAACCCGTGTAATACATTTTATTTTATTTATGTTTTTGTGTTATTTTAATAATTATTCTTCCACCTCCCGTGTAATACACGGGTAACTAAAGCTAGTATAACTATAAAAGAATAAGTTTTTTACTCTAAAATATAGTTTCACTTGCAATGATTTGAGTTCTAATAACCATGTTTCAACTTTCAAGTGGAACCTCCGGATAAGAAAATGATTCTAGTATTAAAAAAGTTTAAAAGATTTCCATGCTAACGCGTTTTCTTTTACGATACAATAATTTTTCAACGCTAATTTAATATGGTTAACTTTATTAAATCCTAATTTTATTTTTGAGAATAGTTATAGTAAATATGATGCTTAACCTAATAAGTTTAAGAAGTATTGTGGGCTTCACATGTGTTATTCTCAAGGGCGAAGCTTCATAGGGGCCGGGGGGGGGGGGGGGGGGGGGCGCCCCCCTCTTTTTTTCGTCCGTAGTGTAAATTTTCGGCTCGATGGTGTAAATTTCTGGTCCGGTAGTAGAAATTTTTTAATAAAAATAGATTCCGCCCCCCCTAAAATAGTTTACTTTCGCCCCCGCCCCCCCTATGCTTTGGTTCAAGCTCCGCCACTGGTTATTCTATTGTTTTAAAAAGAATGGTATTTTGGTCACTATGTCAAATACGTCTACTCATTGTGTCTTATACGTTTATTGTAAGGCCCTGATCCCAGGAAACCTCACAGTTGGTCATTCACATCAAAAACATAGATTTAAAACATTCATTTACTTATATATGTATATATATATATATTGCAGCGGAAAGATGTAGTAATTTCAATTCATTACAACGCAGTTAAATTAAAATATAAACATCGTCTTTAACTATAAAAAAAACTCTTCAAAGTTCTCTTAAATTCTTCTCCATCAGGGATGCAAGTCTTTAGATGCCAAGAAGCTTCAGATCCATGCTCCCATCCCTTAAGCCCTAACGCTCACCTGTCAACTGATATGCATACAAAAGTCAGTTTCGCTGAGTGAATTTTAGGTTTACTTTGTTAAATAACTTTTGTATGAGGTATTAGTTTTAACAGTTGAACATAATCATCATCTATCAGAACATTAATACACACGGGCTATCACTTTATCAGTACTTTACCATTACTTGTTAATTATTACTCTTCTTTATCCGTCAATTCCCAGTCACTATCGGTGCCTATGATAAACACAGGACTTTACCGACACGCCAATTTAGGCCTTACTGTCGTACCCAATCAGGCCATTATTGTCATGTCAATTCATGGCCTTACTGACCTGCCTGTTCGAGCATTTACTTTATCAGGGTGAGGGCACAACAGATGCAACCCTTCTTTATCAATTGCTTGCAAGACTTTACTTTCTTGAGGTACACGTTATGGGCCCAATAACAGTTCTTTAAGTTTCACTTATATCTTTAGTTTTCACATGCACTTAACACATAATAAGAAGCAAACTCTTAGTCTAAGCATTCACATTTCATCAACCATGAGAGATAAACCAGATAACCGACCCTTCGTGGGACGGCGGGGGTTCGAGGGCGGCAGCCCCTGATAGCGGTGTTCTAGGGGCGGCAGCCCCTAGTGGGAATTATTTTGAACTATTTAAATGGCACATTTTACTTTAGAAAATTTTATTTTCTTGATAAAAGGTCTTAAAAACCGTCATCATAAAAGTATGTATTTTAGTATACATACCACCCCAAAACGTTGAAAACGGGTAAAGGAGGGGTCTAGAACTCACCTGAACTTAGCAAAATAGCTTCAATTTAAGTTACCTAAGCTATAGTCCAAATACACGAGCTGCACGGAAGTTAATACACAAAAACGTCATTTTCTTCACAATTTCGCTGACAGTTTCGCTGGCAGTTTTGCTGTCAGTTTTGCTGACAGTTTCGCTACCATATTCGCTAGGCAGCACTTCTGCCAGTTTCGCTGGACAGATTCGCTGCCATGAGCGCCCAACTTTCGTTGGAATTTCCTAGATTCGCTAAGTCTATATGTCAACCTGGGCACTGGCGAAATTACCAACGAAACTGTAGTTTCGCACCAGCGAAACTGTAGTTTCGCTGGAATTCTCTTAGTTTCGCTGGATGAGTACACAGTTTCGCTGGATGAGTCCACAGTTTCACTGGTCGGGGGCATAGTTTCGCTGGATGAATAAAATGACGAACCAGCCCGTTTTTAACCCAAAATCTTAACTTTTTACGTCCAAATCCTTGGTTTACCTTCCATGAAACCATTTCTAACCTTTTTACATGTTTTCATACGTAAAAATTTGACCTTTATGTGTTTCTTTAAAACTTTTCAAAACCCAAAACCCTAGAATCCGGGTTTGATCTACAGAAGGGTTTAGAGGTCGATTCTTACCTGGATTCGTTGCTCCTTTCTTATGATTTGATGCTCCAACACCCAGATCTTCAATCTTTTAACCTTTAAAGCTCCAAATCTTGAGTTTTCTTCACTTTCTCTCTCTACTTTCTCTCTCTACGAATTTTGGGGGCTAGGGTTGTAAATGCTGGAATGGAGGCTTCTCATGCATGTTTAAGGGCTGATTAAGGGCCCTTAAACCCATCAAAACATAACCCATTAAGGTTAATTAGTCCATAGCCCACTAATTTACTTTTCTTTCTTAAATTAACCCTTAAAAGCCCATTATTATTAAATGGCTTGCTTCGGGAAATTTTGGGGCGTTACAAGTCTCCCCCTCTTATTTAGGTTTCGTCCTCGAAACCTGCCTCGTCGTTAAACAGATCGGGGTATTATCATCTCATTTCCTCCTCGGATTCCCAGGTGGCATCTGACCCCTTTCGGTGTTTCCATTGCACTTTGACTTGCTTGACTACTTTGTTTCTCAATTGTTTCTCCTTCCGGTCTGTTGGTCCATTTGAACGGTTTTTAGTGCAGAAGAATGCTTGAATCGTTCAATACCAAACACACACAACAAAAACTAAGATATGAAGATCAAAATAACACCAATAAGGTTTCAAGTAAGGTTTTAATGATGAACAATCATCAATGAAATGAAACTAGCTCAATATATTCAGAAAGAACAAGCTTACAATAGCCTCTTGCAACAGTAATACACGATTAGGGTTTTTGCAAGGATAGCCAACAATGAGCAAAATGAAATCTATATATAGCTGTCATAGTTTCGCATATAGTTTCACTGGCAGCGAAACTATACTGGCGAAATAGTAATTTCGCCCGGCAGAAACTAACAGTTTCGCCGAGAGAATATCTAGTTGACTGTGAGAGAAACTATAGTTTCGCTCGCTCACAGTTTCGCTAGACAGCTATATGTACATATAAACTAAACAACATACAAAAGAAAACTAAAATAGATCCTATTACAAAGAAATATAAACAAATACTAATCTAATGGTGAGTCCAACCTATCTTGATCTTCAATACTCCCCCTAGGTTGGATCTCACCCACTCTGCTTGTCTTGATATCTCTATTCAGCTCCAGCATCCCCTGCACCTGCACCTGATGTTTCTAGTTCAGCTCTTGCAGATTTCTTTGATTGAACTTGAGCTCTTGATTCACCTTGGTCACCTCCAGCTCTATCAGCTCCATCGGGATGAGCACTAGCTTCTGCAAATTGTTTTGTCAGATCCTAGATATCCATGTTTAAGTCATCCTTGGCCCTTATCTTTTCAGCTAGCTCCTTCACCTCAGCCCTCACTCCTCTGACCTTGTTTGCTACAACCATAAACAGGCTAGCTTCCTTCCTTGTCTCTTCTCCCGCTCCTGCTTTAATGTGGTTCTCACATAGAACGAGCAGATGTTCGTCAGAAAATCCAAACAGCTCCATCTGGTCGAAGATTCGGTATTCGATGTCACCCTTTACTCTGATCACAGCCTCCCCTGTCTGATTATCATAGAACCACTTCTCAAACCCTTGTAGACGAGAGGGGGAGGGATCTGCCAGTCTCACTCTGTGAACCGTCTTTGGCGGCTTCACACTCAACATAATCTTTCCCTTTCCAGTAGCCAAGTCTTTATCTTTCTTTGATCTCTTTCTCTCTGCTTTCATATATCCAAAAGCCTCGAAGTTGTCGTTGAGCCCATTTTGGATTTCTTTTTCTAGAAACTTGGCTCGTTCACTCAAATGGGCTTCAAGTAGAGGCAACGAGGCCAACCTTCTCAAGTCCCAGCTAGGCAAGGTCTTGAATGCCTTCCTTTTGTGTAAATAAGTAATTCCACCCCCTCTCCTCTTTATCATAAACATCCTGAGGTCAGGGTTAAACTTCCAACTAACAATCCTCTTATCCGCCTCCTCCTTTTTCAATCCCTCCATATTTTGAAATAGAGGGGTCAATTCTTCAGGTTCCTTCTCCCTCACAAACCAATCACTCTTCTCCATCTCAATAACATCATTTTCATCATCACCCTTCTGGATCACGTACGTTAGAGGCCTTTCGTCAACTTCATAATATTCTGGTTCTGAATCATAGTCAACTAACTGCTCATCTTCTTCCTCCTCATCCACTAATCCTTTCTCTATAGGTTGCTCTAAGGTTCCAGCCTCCTTTTCTATGACCTCTTCTCCCGTCAAATCACCAAGATTTAACCCTACATCAACAAACCCAGCTTCGTACACATCATCAGCTGTCTGCATATTCTCTACTTCGGGTTCTTCAGTTCTCCTGGCAGATCCTCCTACTTCTTCAGTTGCTGCCCCTGAGGTGCCCTCTCCTGCCCTCGATGAAGTACCCACATGCAGAAATGGGTACTTAGATGTGTCAGTCAAATCATCTAACTCATTTTGAGTTAGCTGATTGGGCAGGCAGGCAGCAGCCTTCAGATCATTCACCTCCTTCAATAATCTCTTGATTAGGTTGTTTTGATCTACCAGCATTC